>JAOXYM010000010.1:2509503-2522120 GCA_028567055.1 Leptatherina wallacei | reverse complement strand
TGTGTCCCGCGGTTGTTTTTTATGGGAGTTTTTGGTCTGTTCGTGACTTAGAACATTGTAAGAGACTAATCCAAGGATTTATAAAAGAGATTTTTGCATAATATGTCTCCTTTAAAAAAACATGGGCTCTGAGCAAAATTCATGGTTAACATGGTTCACAGTCCAGACCAGTAGGTGGTGGTGATGCACCAATTCAATTTTTTGCCAACCGCCAACAAAAAAACAAGACGAAGAAGAACTAAAGCACTGCTTGCACTCTTTTCGGGTTACATACTGCGTTTCAGTGGTGACGAGACAGAAAAGAGACAGGGTGGAAAGAGAACCTCGAAGGGGGAGTTTGGGGACATGACTGAGATGTTTGTGTGTGTAGGTGCATGTGTGTTTGCCAGGATGATTGTGCGAGTTGAAGGGTGTGTGTGTAGGGAAAGGGTGTAATGTGCCCTTTAGGGTTGTCACAACACAAAAATATAAAACTCGATACCACAAAGAATGGTGCTCGATACTATTTACAATACTAGAGGTGGAAAAACTTTTTTTTTAAAAATCAGTCAGAACACCATAAAAATACTACAATCGAAATAATACAACAAAAATATATTAATAAATATGAGAAAAGACATTAACAATGTTAAATGAATGCATTATTTTAAAGCTGTATTTGTTCGTGCAGGGATACAGTCTTCTCAGACTGTTCGCTCAATGTGATGGAAAAAATATAAAACTAAAAAAAAAAACTTAAACCATTAGTTAGTGAACTTGTTTACATACACGTCCTTTTCTTCACAATACTTGAGAACAGATCAAGTAACTAACAGAACAAACACTTAAGATGATCTAGGTTTTTTAATAAATTGTAGTTTTAAAAAAAACTAGATTAGTTACAAAACATTTAGAAAGATTCACTTTTTAAATGTACAATCTACATTAATATGTGACTATAAGCGTTTTTGAGAGTTAGCTGTGACAGAGAAGGGACCAGCGGTAGCAACGATGCATGATTTGTCTCTAGCTACTTTCTGAAGAGTCGCTAGAGAGGTCTTAAAACTTGATAATTACATGACTGTAAAATACTTGGACAGACCCTCTGTCACGTGGCCCGTAGGTTTCTGAAAACCTGAATTGAGGCTCATTGGGCGGTTCCCAACGCCCCCATCTTGGCAGCAACATGAGTTTTGTCACTCCCGGAAAATAAAAAAATTATGTTGCGCAGAGAGGGGGGCTGTGAGCCTGGGGACTGATGACTGACACACATCAAACTCTGAGCTGCGTGTAGCTAAGAGCTAAGCAAGCTAATCTGGAGCTATCCAGCTAACGGACGCAGGCAGGCTAAAGCTAAGGCCAAAAACCGAAGTTGTGCTACTCTCTGCCTCGTTAACACTGGATATGTGTTTTCCTTATTGGGTGTGTGTTTTAAGTGGGATTGGTTGGGTATGTGAAGGCTCATTTTTAATTTTTGATTTGTTTTGGTTTTTAGCTGTTACGTACAGCACTTTGTGATGCTTTTTGTACGAAAAGTGCTACACAAATAAAATTCCGATTGATATCTGGCACCTGTCAATCAAAAGGACAAGATTGAAGGTTTTTTGTACAAGGCTGTAAACATGTTTATTCTGCTGTGAAGTTGGCTTTTATAAACATGAGAGTCTATGGGTTTGACTCCCTTTTGGAGCCAGCTCCTATAGTGAATGAGGGGTGAACTGCAGTTTTTGGTACTTCTTTATAGGTTTCACATTTCTCCGTCGGAGGTTGCCGCTTGGTTTGGGCTCTCCTGCTGCCTCCCTCCCTGTCCTTATCTTCTCCCCTTGGCATGTGGTAGGTGGGTGCCTGTTGGGGTTGGTGGGACTTTGGCCCTGTGCCCTGGTCGTGGGGGCAGCTGCTCCTGGCTTGTCCTGCTCTGTGGGGGCTCCTGGGGAACAGGGGCGCTTACTGGCGGCAGCAGCTCGCCTTCTGGAGGAAAGATCGCTTTCCTCTGGACCTCCATTTACAGACCTCCCCTCCCCACTCTCTATCACGCACACGTAGGGTGTTGGGAGGTTTGCATGTTATGCTGGGTGTGGCAGGAGGTGTAGCCATCTGGATGGCCTCATTTGCTGGACCGGTAGCGATCCGCTTTTCAGTTTTAATTACACTTAGTCATCAAAACACAAGAAAGATTTACAACATACAAACAACTTCTGAGGGGCGTGCCTTAGAGTGGCGGGGGGGTTGTCTAGAGTCGGTGTTGGATTGAAGGGCCATTGTTCTCTGTTTGGTGTATCTTTATCTCCTCTGTCTTCAGGTACGGCAATATTATGTAAATTCAGTAACAAACAAATTTGCAAAACAAATAAATAAGATAAGAATAAATATATATATTGAAAAAAAATCAATGAATCAATCAATAATATTTCAAAATAACTGCACAACAACCACAGTTGATCAAAGTGCTGGACAGAGATAGAAATAATAATTATATTTATAAATTATACAAAACAGCTCATTTTTTGTGGGGTTAGTAAAGGTTTGAGAACCACCGCTATAGATCACAATATTCTGGTACAGAGGCTTGAACATGTTAGTGGGATTAAAGGAAGTGCATTAGGCTGGTTCAAGCCATGTTTATCTGCTAAATTTAGATTCCAGTTTGTTCATGTAAATGATGAGTCTTCCTCACACACCAGAGTAAGTCATGGAGTTCCTCAGAGTTCTGTACTTGGACTGATACTTTTCATGTTGTATGTGCTTTCTTTAGGTAATATCATTAGAGGTTTCTACGATCGCCTTCTTCCACCTGTTTCGTGGTAGAATGATTGGCAGAGTCTTCACCTATCAGGTCACCTCTGTGTGGAAGCTGCAATGTCATCAGCTCAGTCGTTGCTAGGCCAACAACACATTATTCATTGTGATCACTGGAGATTCCAGCAACGTTTCCATCTCTGCTACACTTTCAACTTTGCAACACTTTACCAGCTGCTCCACTAGAGAATTTTTTTTAAATTTATTATATAGAGGTGTAAAAAAATGTATACAGCTACTCTGTCCTACATCTTTTAGGAAGATCAGACTATTATCTGCTTCTTCTCAACTCCACTTACAAGCCAATTGTTCAGCAGCAACCAGTCATCGGTTTTTAAAACCTGATCTAATGAAGCTGAAGATGCTCTAAGGGGGTGCTTTGAGGTCACAGACTGGAATGTCCTCGGTTCCAGACATGGAGATGACATCAATGCTGTGACTGAGTGTGTGACAGATTACATCAGCTTTTGTTTGGACATCATCGTCCCAACAAGGACAGTGATGTTCTTTCCAGTAACAAGCCCTGGATCACCAGTGACATGAAAAAAATTCACTTAAAATTAAAAAAAAAAAAGCCTTCAGAGAGTAACTTTGCCTCCACCTCTAGCCTGTCTGTTTCCTGCAGTCAGGGGAAGAAGCAACTGGAGCGACTGAACAGAAACAAGCTGCAGGTCCAGATGGTGTCTGACATTTTCCTCATTTTTAATTTTATTTCATAATCTTGCACTGGATATTTTTGAGGATTAAAACATTCAACAAACATTTAAACAAAAAAAAACATAGGTAAAATATCTTAGTTAAATGAATAAACATTTTCTTAACGAGAAGCTATACCGACAAGAGAACAGCGATGTATGTACACTTTTAGCATAGTCTAATTTGTCCTGCCATGTGCAGCCAAATCAGTAAATCAGCTGACTGACTGCGACAGCTCTCACTAGTGCTAAGTTGGTCTGTGGTAAAGTGTAATTGATAGCTGAAATCCAGTACCAGATATGTATTTTCATAAGTTACCACATAGTCCTGCAGCTTCATTAAGTTTTTTATGTTGCTGTTTCTCGGTTCTATATTGGTTAATGACTGCTGTCATCGTAAAGCTCTGAAAACCCACAGGGACCAAAGCTAAGTTTGACCACCATTCAATCCATGTCATTCATTTAATGTAGAAAGTGAACTTTCCCAACACTGAAGTGTTAGCATCTGCTGGTCCAGGGAAAACCCACTGTCCTTAACTAGTATCTTCTGATAGCTTCTCATTCTCATGTTTATGCCTTTTTTCAGTCTTTGGCTTATGTATATGTGTGTATCTATTATTTTATGCAGAAAAATGCATTTATCATAAATAAATAAGTTGTATTTATATAATTTATTATTATTAATATTTATTTATTTATGCTTTAAGTTGTTTACCCATTTCTTGTTCCCTGAAAAATAGTGTTTTTGTATAATTCTGAAATGTACATGATCAGTTATCTAATCTTTAACCTCATGTATGAAACCACTTTTCTTTCTACTATAATTGGACTTTAACTGCTTTAATAAAAAAAAAATACATATATATATAATATAATCCAACTTTCATCCTTTGTGTGTGTGACCACTTTATTTTTTCCTTTCCTGTGCTTATTCCGTTAAGGAAGGTTTTATTAATTTTCAACAGGATCCTTCGTGTAATTTTATCAGCTTTGCTTCACTAGAAGCCCTGCTGAGTAGAGGTGTGCATGTGGAAGTCTGCTCATATGGAGTTGCTGTAGTCTACTGAGGAAATGTTGCTAGTCTATCAAAAACAAAGTATTTTGCTCCAAAATACCGGTTTGTTCGCTTGAAATGCAGAAATGCCTCGATGCGATGTGTCTCACGCTGGGAATCGTTTTACACCCTCTTATCACGTTTAGGCGCTCGGTGTCTACCGTGCATGTGCTCAGTTTTCATGTGCACTGGTTTTGAAACTAAATAAACACTGTAGAGCTAGCACAAATTTCTGAGGGTGAAATCAGCAGGTGGGTTTGGAATTTAACGGGTCATATTATCATTGAGACTGTCGGTACTTTGTTAGATTTATTAGACTTTAGAAATGAGAATTAAAAAGAAGTTCTTGGGTTAAATATTTTTATGAATTGATTTATATGAACACAGTTATTATAAACTGGACTAATGTGGATCATATCATGGATTTGTTCTAATTGGATTCTAATTGGACTATAATGCATTGAATTGAATTGGACTTTGTCTATAAAAGTACCTTGAAATTACTTTGTTGTGAATTTGCGTGAATTTGCGCTATACAAATAAGGTTTAATTGAACTGAATGTTCCAAGTCATCCATCCATCCATCCATCCATCCATCCATCCATCCATCCATCCATCCATCCATCCATCCATCTTGAGATACTGGATCTGATTCAGGGTCCCACATGGATTTCGGCTAAACATTGCTTACAAGCCGTAGCAACTTCAAGGCGGGTTGTGCACATTCAGGAGTCACCATCATCTCTTTGCCCACCCCTTAACACGCCTACAGGAATTCAGACAATTAAAAGACCCTTTTTCAGGAAGAAATTTGCCCCAGGAGAAAGTTGATGAAAAACTAAATTAGAGCTACCCAAGACCAAAATAACACCAGGACTACTTTAACTAAACAAGAGTGATGTAGCTTAGAGTTTCTTTCATGAACCAAAGGCAGGTGGAGTAAAAATGAAGGACACGTGCTTTAAATTTGATATGTCTCAATAAGAAGAGTGCTTCCCAGTTTGAAACCATAACCAGACTCTGAATATCCAATTAAAGCGACTGCTCCTAAATCTGCTCCACACAAGTCAATTTGTTTGTATTGATTACTGATCTTTTGTTTGGTTCACTTGTTTTCTTTTGAACTCCTCTGATTCTCCAAACAAACTGATAATTTGGGTCACAAGCAGCTGAATGATGACACACTGATCTGATTTTTAAGACCTCAGTTATTGTTTTTAAAAGATTTCTCAATATTTCAGATATTTTTCAGGTCTATCTGCAGGGGTGATGGTTAGTGCTCATACTTTGGGTTAATCAGTCACATTCAGCTCAACAGGAAGCAGAAAAGCTCAGTAACAGGCAGCAAGTTGATGTCTGGTTTCTCAATATTTCTCATTGCAGATTTTTGGTTTAAAAATAAAACAAGTTCATGATTATTTTCTGCAGATTTATCACAGTAAGAAACGATCAGACTGTTGGAAACTGTCCTCTTCATCACACACAATCCTCTGTAAAACAAGTCTATGAGATTTAGTGACATCTAGAGGCTGAGTTAAATATTCCCTCCATCACCATCACAGCATGCAGAAAAAACTGATGGTTACAGAAATCTCTGAAAGTCATTGAGATGTAAAGAAATCTGTTCTCATCGGAAACTGGTTGTTGAATACGGCTGGCTTACAAAGAACCACACAAAACCTCACATTCAGCCTGAGCGCAAATCCTCTGAAAAACACATTTCACTCAACCCTTGAAGAAATGTTCCCCCTCACATGTCAGGAGGGAACGTTCCTTAGTGAGAACCATCATTTCTACAGTGAAGAATAGCTGCATTAGCTAATATCATCATTATTTCCTCAGTTAGACAGATCAGCTCAGTTTGGAAACGTTTGGATCTTCATTTCGTCTCTCAATGGGGGTTTTTTGGAGTCGGAACTAAGAGTTCAGATCAGTTCACGTTTCTCCTTTAAAGCAAAGCAATTCGTGGATAAACTCCACAAATTAACAATTTAATTTAGACAGTTTCATAAAAATTAATTTATGAAATAAATTTAATTTATTCCCAAAAAACTATCTCAACATACGACCTGTAACAGCATGTCCTGTAAGACGTGGTCTCTGAACAGATCGGTTCTCTGGTTCTGTCAGGTCGTTTGTCTTCTTCTCTGTCCTGTCATTCTCTGTCTCTGTCTCTGTCTCTGTTGACACTCACCCTGAACTTTCCATGAAAGATGACATCTCGTAGAAAATGTGGAGTGTGCTGCTCAGATGTTGAAGTCAGGTTAACTCCTGGTTCCTCAGTCATAATGCCTGTAGAGAGTTTCCAAAGGGAATAGTCCAGTGTGTGTCCTACGCTTCTCTGTGTATGTCTCCCATTGAATAAAGGGTTATTCCTGGCGTTAACAGCCCTTCTGCTGCCTCTCCTCTTTTTTTCCCTGGGTCTTCCCTCTTTTCTGTGTCTGTAAAACTCTGATCTGTGTCCGTCTGCAGAGTGGAGTCCTGAACTGAGCCTGCAGCCTTGTTACTTGAGAAGCCGTCTGCAAGCCAAGATCTAAACTTAGACAACGATAAAACTTTGAACACAAAGTGCCCTCCCTCACTTTCTCTGTATTCACTCAACACTGATGGAAGATCAGCCGCCTCCACGTCCAGCTGACATCCCTCTGAGACTTATTGAGAGGTCACATGTCATGTGAAATAAGTGTGTTACATGTGAATGACATGTTAGCATGACTCAGGAACTGAAAACACTTTGAAACAGTCACTAACAGCAAGTGTGTGTTCACTGAGTGCCACAAAACAGAAAGCTACAAATCAAAATCAGTCAGATATCCAGCACATGAAACAGGAAAACATGAAAAAAACATAATAATATGAATAATGCAAATAAGTAAATATGGAAAAAATTTAACACAAGCCCTGAAACTAAGCAACCATGAAAATGTGAAAACATGAAAATATGAAAACATCCCAAATAAATAAAACATGAAAAAAGGAAACATGAAAAAAATTTTCAATTGAAATATAAAATGATGATGCATGAAAACATAAAAAAAATTAAACATGCAACAAAACATTATGTATGCAAATCTTAACAAAAGGAAACATAAAAAATGAAAGGATGAAAAATTAAACATGAAAAGATGATACAAGAAAACACAAAAAATCTCAGTATATATATATATATATATATATACACTCTGAGATTTTACTTGTGAATTGATTCTCTCCAAATCAATCTGAACAAATGTTTGTGTAGATAAAAAGATTAAATAAAATGAAAAACGCTGTATCCAATTCACTTCCTGTAACTGTCAGGGGAAAACAGTTTAGGTCTCGTCTCTTCTCTTAGCACCATCTGGCCAAAAGAGTTCATTGACATCATGGGCTATTTTCTCGTTGGCAAGGATATGTTTCAAGAACCTCCTTATGTGCCGAATCCATCCCTGAACAAGTTTTATCTTGTCTGAATTTCTGTCAAAAGACACTCAATAAAGTCAAAACATCTGTACCAGATTTTTTTTAAGGATTCAGGTTAGTGTTGATAGAGAATCTGATGGATTTGAAAACTGTGTGATCACTGACAATACTTGTCTGAGTTTCTTGGTCTTATTGGAATTATTGAACCATGTTTAGAATGGCTCTCGTTATTGAGTGAACATGGAGCTCCTTCTATCGAGGTGTTGTTGAACCTCAATACCCTCAATTCTATACTAAGAAGAAAAAAATGTAGCTACTAGAAAATAACAGAAATGGACACCAAAGGTTCTGACATAAGCTGCTGATTTATTGAACTGGAAGCAGAAAACTGTTTTTATCTGTTGAAAATGTTTTCAATTATGCACACTGGTGGAAATGTTGAGCCACTAGACTCATATGGACCTATCAGGGAAGATCTTCAATGGAGATCCTGAAGAGTAGTTAGTGATCATAAACCAGTAGAGAGGACACATTTTACACAGTTAGACAGGTAGAATCACACAGCAGGTGTCATCCTGGTTCCTGTGGCTTCATGCTAGGTTTGGTTCTGGAGGCTTGATAAGCAACATTTCCATGTTCCCACATACTCAGATTAGGGAAGACAACTAAATATGTCAGCATGTGGACACACAGACCTACGTCACCAGCGAATTAACATTCTTCACAAACTCTCATTAAGTCTCTGAAACAAATAAACAGCTGGATGTAAAAAAAAAAACAAGTAATTTTCTTTTCAAAGGAAGTGCGGTTAAAAATCTGAGCTGGACCAAACCAGAACTCTGAGTCACATCCTGATTCAGACCTGGAGAAAAAACAAAAAACAAAACTCTGAGTGGTTCAGCTAAGCTGTGTTTATCTTCAGTGAACTTGATAAGTGTTTTTACCGGTTTCACTGGAGACAAGATAGATCAGACAGCTGCAGCTGATCCAGGGTCCTCACTGAGACCAAAACCTGGATCATACCAGTCCAGTTCTGAGCTATCTACATGGACTTGGTGGGGGGGCGGGGTTCAAGTTTACATGTTTTCAATGTATATGCGGGTATAGATGAATCGATGGATGGAAAGTCTGAAGAAGAAGAAAATCCAACAGCTTGGTTCTTAACATCATTTATTTATTATTTACAAGTTTATTTAACATGGACAAATACATCAAATATTGCTTCATGAAATTCTACAAAGTAAATGGCATGCACGCAGATTTCTAGCCTGATTTGCAACCCCCGTTGCAAATGTCCCTGCAAAGGTTGCAAAGGTCACGTCCCTGGTTAGACTTCCAAAATGAACAACAGACAATTAAAACAGTATTGATTAAAAATATTTAAACTATTAAAAAAGCATACAATAAGATCAAACGTAGGAAGAAGCGCAAGTATAAAAACGGGGAAAGAAATTTAGAAAAGATATAATAAAAAAAAAAAAAGTGAGGTGTGTGTGTGTGTGTGTACAGATCAATGTGTACAGGCATCTTTGAGGTTGATCTAGCGTTATTGCATTTAATGTTCACAGACTTTCAGCCATTTCTTTGTATGTTAGTTAAAAACCTTGCGTTCACATGGTAATGCATTCCATAGTTTCATACCTGTCACTGATAATGATTGACCAAATGTTGTTTGACATCTTGCTGTAAGGCAGTTTCCACTTACTGCACCTCTAGGTCTACTCCATGACTTTGTTTATTTACCATTTGAGATACTATTTCTAGAGCAAGCTTGTTTACGCTCTTAAAAATCTGTTTTATGAACAAGAAACTAACAAAGCAATCAAAACTCAGATTATCTTTCCCAAGGATTAGGCAATGATGTCATTTTATTGATTTTTAATCCAGTATTTTTATTGCTTGTTTATACAGAGATTTTAACGGTGTGATTGTGGTCTGTTTGGCCTGGCCCCAAACAGCTACACAGTAAGATAAGTGAGAAAATATTGTATGCATACACTGCTGCGCTGCTTTAAGAGGTCTTATTAAACAGAAACACTTTTTCAAACATGTCCGTCAAATAGACATTGGGAATCTAAAAATCACACCTAAAAATGTAAACTTGTTGATCTCTTCTATGTCTTTATATTCTATTAATATAAAGATGTTTTTTTTCCCATGTCTCTTTAATGTGACCACAGTTAGCACAGCAGCGTTTGTGAGTGTGTGTTAGAGAGGGGAACACAATCATTTCTTAGTATATGACCCCCTGATAAAGTCTTTCCCACCCTCTGCCCACACAAATATTATTTTAAAATATTACAAAGACCGATTACTTCCTGGTTATCTGGGTTGTGTTGATGAGGGAACAACAGAGAAGTTGTCAGAAACACAAGTTTCTGACCCTAGTACTCTGAGCTTCTGACTCATTTTAATGGCACACTGACATCATTACGACATTCCTGGAGCTGTCGTTGACCTGCAGCGTCGGTGCAAGATGCCAGCTTTGCAACACACAGTTACTGTGATTTCCAGTTGATCCCAATGTGCTGCAGTCAAACTTCAAACTGTTTCTTAGAGTCATGCTGCAGAAACGATATCAGAACAGATTTTAAGAGACGTTCCTCATCCTTGTTGGACTGAGAAAACTGCCGGGGTCCAGAAAACTGGACCGGAGACTAAATACAGTCTGACTTCAGGACACTGTTAGTGTTAACTTTTAAAGTGGAGGAATTCTGTGACTTTCGTCCCAAAGAACAGAAAAGAGTGACCATCACATGAACCATGGAGTTGGTTCTGTGAAGCCGTTCCAGGAAACTGTCCCATCTTCCATGACTGTTTACTTTGTGAGAACTGAGATCCACAAACTTTCTGTACAACCTCTCATTCCTGACACTTCAGTCCCACAAGCTTATGTAACAGAGCAACAACATCCGCACTCAAGTATATTTTTAGACTTTAAGAGTTAAAAAATATACAGAGAATCAGGCAAAGGAAAGCAGAGACCCTGCAGAGCACAGGCTGTCACGCTCCCAAGAGAAACCATGTGTCGGACTTGATACTGGGAGCAAGATGTAGGGGTCAGAGGTCACTTCTCACAGGAAACAGATGGGAGTTGTGTTTGTGTTCACATACAGTAACTCAGTTTTTATAACAACAACGGTCAAAGCTCCGCGTTCAGTCAGATCGTGTTTTAACCAAAAAGACGATCCATTTACAGCATGATTATAAGACATCACAATGTTTTCATAAGGTTTTATTTAAAAAACTGTTTTGGAATCATTACTCTTAACATATAAGCTGATCTCAAGTGATGATGATGATTTATGCCTCCACATAGAGCTCTGTGTTAAAGGCACTAGGGGCAGGATGAAGAAATGAGACTCGGAAGTGGTGGGTAACTGCAGCCACCAGCCAAGCTGCACAAACTCTTCACAGACTGTCCATATTCACAGCTCTGCACTGGTGATGCTGTAACGCTGTTTACTACGTGACGGTTTACTCCAAGACCACCGCGCATATCTTATGAAAGCAATCACCATGTCTAGCGAAGAAGTAAGTAACTAACAATGTTTTAGTGTAACTTTAGTAAATTTCCTTGACAACATTAATGTATTCATTCAGCAATATGACAGTCGTTAATTCTAACGACCCCGGTATTCGGTTTGTAAAATGGGCCGTCTGTAAACATTCAGTGCTCCACACATCTGTTGATTACAGCTAACGCTACTGCACGTTAGGTCTCTCCGACTCCTCGCTGATCTCATGTCATTTTCATATCAAGCTCAAAACACAACTTATAATGTTTTCTTACCTGGTCACTAGGAAATGAGCCATGTCAGCATCTGTTTTCAGTCCCAAATAAAGTTGAAGCTGCCACCATGAGTCGAACGCATATCCGATGTATAATCGGCTGGCTGTCCGGCTTCTATCATATTTTTGTTTGGACTCATGAGATGCCGCTGATAAGTTCTTTTTGTTCTTAGCATCACTTTTTTGTGGGCTTTCAGTGTTACCATTACACACAAGAAGCCATTACTACCCCAAACAATAGTTGAATAAACCGCAACCATCTTCTTCCTGTATCAAAGCTGTCGAGCACGCGTCAATTGACGTCACATCCGTAGGACTGCGCGGGAAATTTGAGCCCCAAATTGCAGCGCATTGGGTTCGTTCTTTTTTTGTTTTTAATGCTTCATCATCCATTAGCATTAAAAAACTGGACATGCATGTATATTCTTCTACAAATCCTGCCCCTAGTTCCTTTAAAGAGACAATCTAAGCCCTGGGTGATGTATCATGGTGTTTTACATGTGGTTGTGTCAGTGTTTTCTGTGCTCATTAGGTGCCATGTTAATCGACCGGATGACGGAGAACAGGTGGCCATCTCCAGTCTGCTCACCTGCAGAGTAAACCCTGTAACCAGAATCTGAAGACTGAATATGCTCCCTTTTCTTTTATGTAAAGATTTATTTCAAATGGACAGTGCACCCTGATAAAAATCTAAATGTACCGTACTGTACCGTCCTCTTCCGCTTATCCGGGGTAGGGTCGCGGGGGCAGCAGCCCGAGCAGGGAAGCCCAGACTTCCTTCTCCCAGCCCACATCAGGCAGCTCATCCGGGGGGACCCCGAAGCGCTCCCAGGCCAGCCGAGAGATATAATCCCTCCAGCGTGTCCTGGGTCTACCCCGAGGTCTCCTCCCAGTGGGAC
>JAOXYM010000010.1:2479793-2490831 GCA_028567055.1 Leptatherina wallacei | reverse complement strand
GACTGAACACACAAACTAGGAACACAGGAAATGACAGAACACGCCTTACCGCAACGTCAAGCCGCAACGTCAAGCCGCAAAGATATATTTTTTTTATCACTGTTGGTACAATTTTCTTTGAGCTAGCAGCCAAAATCATAAATCATGTCACTAAAAGGAGTGCCAGGATGATAGTATCTTGACATCTGATAGGCTGCCATGATCATGTGATGCAGAAAGAATAAACTGTGGCTCTGCTTCGCATGCAGTTTTATCGCTTAAAACTCTCAGAATTGAGAACAAATGGCATGTTTTTTTATCAGCAGAGTGGTATCTCTGCATGTTATTGAGCATCATTATCATGTCTGTGTGCCTATCTTCTTTCCAGGAGTCCAGCCAGAATCAGATGAAATTCAGGAATCCCAGGAGCAGCAGGGGCATAATCCCTGTTTGGACCTCAGGTTGTCATTTCCCCTGCAGATTAAACAGGAACCACAACCACTCTGGAGCCACCAGGAAGAACAGCAGCTTCAGAAAATGGAGGCGTTCCCTTCCTCTGCTGGTCAAATGAGCAACGAGAACCAGGAGGGAGACAATTCTCTACACACTGTAAAAGGTACAGCTGATTTCTAAACTGATCCAGTAGGTTTCTGAAGGTTGGAAAAGTTTATTCGTCTTCACCAAGCGGCAACTTCCAGCGGAGAAATGTGAAGCATATACAGAAATGCCAAAAATTGCAGTTCACCCCTCATCCCCTAGGGCAGGAGTGCCCCAGTCTGATCCTTGAGCTCTACTGTCCTGCATTTTTTAGATGCATCCCTCTCCAACACACCTGAATGAAATGGTTGAATTCCCTCATCCACATGTCATTCAGCTCTGCAGAGGCCTGGTAACAAGTCATTTATTTGACTCAGGTGTGTGGGAGAAGAGATGCATCTAAAAGTTGCAGGATAGTAGATCTTGAGGACCGGACTTGGGCACCCCTGCGCTAGGGGCTGGCTCTAAAAGGAAGCAAATCCCCATAGACTCCCATGTTAAAAAGCCCAATTTCACAGCAGAAATAAACATGTTTACAGCCTGGTACAAAAAAACATTTTAGGTTTAATATGTCAAGTTTACCTTTGTGAAAATTGTGGGGGGGGAGTGAATTTATTTATAATTCATCTGTTCAGATGTTATTTAATCTTGGAATTCTTCATAATTAGGGGTGTGTCCTCTTGATTGACAGGTGCCTGATATCCGGCAGCAAGAAGAAATAGTAGCACAACCGCGGTTTATAGCCAGCTAACAGCGTGCCTTAGCTTTAGCCCGCCAACCTCCGTTAGCTGGTTAGCTCCGGGTTAGCTTTGTTAGCTCCTAGCTACAGGCAGATCAGAGTTTGATGGATGTCAATCATCAATCCCCACGCTCACAGCCCCCCTCTCAGCACCACCTCGTCACCCATTTTTATATTTTCCGGGAGTGACGAGACCGTGACGCTGCCAAGATGGCGAAGATAGGAACCTCCCAACGAGCCTCAATTCAGCTCTTTAGAAACCTACGGGGAGGGGCCGTCCATTTGATATACAGTCAATGCTCCACACTCGGTGTTATGAGCAAACTAAACAAAGAAGAACAGCCTAGCAAAAAATCCAGTTAAACAAAGATAACTGTTTAGTAAAGAAGTTACAAAACCAACAGAAACACTTCCTGTCAGGCGTTCTGATAACTCACCAGTTATTACCAAACAGGAACCAAACTCACCTGATTCACTTCTAACCAAACTGGAACAGCTGAAGAAGCCAATAGTATGTGTCTGCAGACCTGGAGACTGTTGACTCGGACCTCTGCAGATCTAGACCCGCACATCTAGACACCTTGTGTTTTTGTGACAGCACCACCTGCTGGATGATTGAAAAACAGCAACTGCATTTCTGGAGCAGCAGGTCCTTCAGACCCCAGACAAAGTTGCAGTTTCCAGACAAAACTTTCTGAAAACTACAACTAATTTAACATCCAATTCAAATTTTTAAAGCTTTATAAGAAGTTAAAATATTAAGTCAGTGCACTTAACCAAATTAAAAATATTTAATTGAAGCTTCACATTAAATAATTCCCCCTCTGGAGATCAGTACTTTGTAGTTTTTAAGGTTTAGTTCTCCCTAATACCAAACTACTAAACAATAACAATTGATTAAGTTTATTTAATCTGAAATTGTTTTCCTTAATCTTTATGACACAGAAATATGTATTATTTTATATGTTTAGCTACTTTCAGACTTTCATTGCGGAATATGTGTGGTAAAGTCCATCCGCTCTTTAACCGGAGTTGTCTTTTCAAACATATCCCGACTACGTTCAGATACGGAGAAATGTTCCGGATAATTCGATGGGTTGGACATTTTTGTTGTGTGACTTATCCGGAGCATTTCTTGTGCGTTCAGGCTAAAGGACTTGCCAAAACATTTACGCTTTTATGACATGGGGTCTAGCCGGTAAATGTCCGCTGCAGCTCCGAGGTGAAAGAGCGGAACGCTTGTCTGAATGCAAATGGTATAAAAGACAAAGTCCACAACCTTACCGCTTTTCAGAGCATGTCTGAAAGGGGCTTTTTTTTCATTCACACGTGCTTCAAACCTGCTAAAATATAATATACAACAGGAAATGTCTGATCTTTTGTGTTTGGTCCTCATTTTGATGTGGGAATTTGAAACAAAGAGTGAAACACTCAAACAGTTTGAAATATTTTATTAACTTGTAACAAATCAGGGAAATCTGCAGAGAAAAGAAAAAAAAACACAGCTAAAATATAATAATAAAAAAACACAACATTTTCCCATAATATGACAGTCATAAAGAATATATAAAGATTTTGCAGCAGGACCTCACTGCATCTGTCCAGGTTAGAAATGTCTAAATATAAGCTATAGTTATACAGATGTAGTGACACAGATGTATAAACATATTTAATAGATATGTAATATGAATAAGAAAAGGAAAACTTTAATTGCGAATATTTACATGATATAAAATTAACTTTTAGCATAAAGTATAAACTGCTAATATGTTTCTGTAATGTAAAAAAATTGTTAAAAAAGAAGAAAAAAAATCTAAAAAGAAATAAAAATTTGTTCAGTGTAAGCTTGTATAAAGAATTTTTTGTGTGGTGAATACACATAATTACAGTGTATGATTGCTCTCATGTTGAAGATTGTAAGATTGTTTTCATCCCATTAATAATTTATTTAGGTTGTAATGCCGCCTCGGTTGCATCAAACTATAGTGTAGTTCAAACCTTTCATTACAAACAAGCTAAACTAGCTGCTAGCTAAACCTGGACTGATATCAACGTAACTTTCAGTCTGTGGTGGTAAACGGTAGCAAATGAACCATTTAAAACTTCTCAGTAAAACCTTCATTTCTTTGTCAATTGATTGACAAAATAGTTTGAAGTACTTATTGTTCAATCGTCATCCATATTAATCTGCAATGAAACAGAGGGCGCGGTCGAGAAACGACAAGGGGTCTAGAACTGCGGGTCTGAAACTGTGGTCTCTGGGTCTGCAGACACATGCCTCTCAAAGAAGCAGTAGCAGAGTTCTTCTGTAGCATGATATGAAGATCAAGACGCATTACAACATATTCTACAGTCACACAGTTTCTGTGTTTAATAACTAAGAATAAAAGTTCTTTCTGCACTATAATGGAGGGGATTTCTCCCTACACATTTCTACCACTCTGCAGTTAACCATTGAAGGCCATCGTGATCGGATCACTTTGACTTTTCACAGCGTCATAACAAACCTGGAGCGCTGCTGTCAATGTCACTCCAGACTGCAGATTTATTCCCCCAACTTGTTGTTTGATATTAATAGACCATGTTAAACTGGAGAAATTATTTAGATTTGATTGCACAAATCTAATTTAAACAATGAAATAATGTCAAATGAATGTTTCAATAAATATAGCACCATAAAGGCCCACCAAAACAACAAAACAGAATGTATTACTAACAGGATTTTGTAGAAATAACACACAGATCAACAGAGACCAAGCCTTTTCTCATCTGCAGATCATTCTCTCAAGTCTTGGCTCTCAGGGGAAAAATATTAGCATTGAAACAAACAAAACAAACTATTTACATATTTAAACTTTTCCCTCCAGGCTGTGTTCGCTGTTTGAACTTATTTATGCTACTATTTACCTATAATCCTCACAAAACCACCGCAGTGCATCAAATACATCTTCTTGGCTTTATTCCCACCAGAAACATCCTCCCCTGCAATAGTTCCCATAACATTAGGACCCAGAACTTTCCGTAATCACCATTACAACCAACAGAGCTCCCACTCAGTTTTTTTAATTTCAGGAATCCACACAGAAATATTAGACACATAAACTGTACCACACCGATACCAATAGCCCGTGAACTAAATGAACAAAAGAACTCCCCTACAAATTTTAACATGGTCCTTTTTAATGTCCGTTCACTTTTAAACAAATCTTTTATTATCAATTATCTTATTTTAGAAAAAAAGCTTGACTGTCTCCTTTTTTTATTTGAAACCTGGCTTGGCACAGAAGCATCTATCATTCTGACCGAGGCCTCTCCTTCACTTTTTAGATTTGTTTTTCTATAAGGGGGGGATAGAAAAGGTGGTGGGCCTGCATCTATTGTTAAATGTTCAGCTAATGCAAAAATAATCCCTTTTGATCAGTCTTTAGAACATCATGCTTTTGTTTTTAGTGACCCACCAATTTTATGTGTGACTCTTTACAGACCACCCAAGCCATCCTGTTTTATGCAATAATTTTGTGACTTTTTAACTAATGTACTCACAAAATTTTAATAACTGGTGCTTTTAACATACACATTGAGTACCCCTCCTATCCTTGTGCAAAGGAGTTTTTAAATATTTTTAAATATTTTATACTGAGGTCATCTGGTACCGGCCTTTTGATTATACCTAAAGTGAGAGCCAAAACATATGGCGGGGCTTCGTTCTGTTATTATGTTCCTCGTCTATGAAACAGCCTGCCGGAGGGCCTCAGGGCCACAGAGACTGTACGTGTTTTTAAAAAGAGGCTCAAAACCCACTTTTTTTAGCTTAGCTTTAAATTGAATTTTACTTTTTATTTATTTATTTTTTCTATTTTATCTGTTTAGCTTTATTATTGTATATCTTTGCTCTTAACTTATTTTAAATACTTTTTATGTATTTGCATATAATTTATGTTTAATTTTATTGTTCTTATGGTTTTTAGGCTTAATTTTTACTCATTTATTGTATCCTGTTACCTTTATCTTTTTAACTTTTTAGCTCCACTGTTTTCCTCATGGGGATCCTCTACATCACAAGCTATGCCTGTTTTGTCTGCGGGGTCGGTGCTGCGGAGATCGTCCTGGTCGGGGGGTTGGTGGGGTTCTGCATTGCATTCCTAAGGCTGTTGTGTGGGCCCTGGCCTGGCCTGATCTGGGTGGTTCCTGTGGCGATGCCCTCTGTGGTCACTAGTGAGGCGGCTCCTGGTGTGGACGGGTCCCCAAGATATTGTTTCCTCGCAGCGGTGTCAGGCCAAATGGTTTTTCGTTTACAAATGTTTAGCTCCAATTATGTTTTTATATCATAGTTTCAGTACAAAAGAAGAAACTAGAAGGTAGAGTTTGTATTTGTGCAAGATGGGTGGGGGTCGCGTGGTTGCGCTTGGTGTGTGTGTGTGTGTGTGATAATGTACGTGTGAATGGTGAAAAGAGAGCATGATGAGGTGTGTGTGTTTATTGAATTTTTGATATTTTATACCTAATATTTTTCTTTTTATTACTGTTATTATATTTTCAATATATACAGAGAGAGTTATGAAAAGTGCTATACAGATAAAGTTTGATTTGATGATTCGCAGTTTGGTCATAAACATGTAATCTGTTCAACAAGTTTATTTCCTCTGCCTCAGTTTATCGTTCTGAGTGTTATCTAACCCTGATCTTGGTGTTCCAGTTGGACCTGCATCTGATCCAGTCCTGCTGGATGGACCTCATGTGGAGCCCTCTGAGAAGCAGGAGTCGAGCTCCACGGTGAAAAACGAGGTTGGGAAGCATGAGCCTAAAGGAGCTGAGGAGTCCACCAAGTCCTTGTTTCTTGCTGAGAAGAGTGAAGATGATGACCATAAGTCCTCTCTGCTTCCCCAAAGACAAAGTGATGAGGTCAGCCATGAGGAGCAGATGGAGGTGGACAGTGACGGCGATGATGGTGGAGGTTCAAAAGCAGCTCAGCAGTCAGCCAGCGAGGAGACGGCTAACTCCTCTGACACTGAAGACAGCGAAGATGAGTGGGAAAAAACCAAGCGGACACAATGTCAAGCAGTGAAAGTTGTTGGACCAGAACCAGCCCGTGAAGACAGGAAGGCGGAGGAGCAAAAACCTAATCCAACACACTCAGAAAAAGCGAAGGATACTTTATCAGAATCAGTCTGCAGTTCTGCTCCAACCTGTGATCCATTCAGTGATGAGAAGACCTCAGACTCGTCTGATGCTGAGACCGAGGACAGCAACCATCAGCAGAGCAAAGACTCCGCTGTGGAAACCAAACTGCTTCCTCGAGCAGCAGCTTCCTCTAAACAACACTCTGACAAAAAATCTAAAAAGAAAACCAAGAAATCCTCCGAAAAGAAATCAAGGGGTCAGAATTTACCGTGTCCAGAGTGTGGCAAACAGTTCAACTACAGATCCAACCTACTCAGACACATGAAAGGCCACTCTACCTCATCTCAGGAGACAAAAAAGCTCAGAGACAAAGACAAAAATAACTTTGCTTGTTCATTTTGTGATAAAAGATTTGCAGAAAAAAGTAATCTGGATTTACACGTCAGGATACACCAAGTTAACATAAAAGCTTACTTCAAGAACAAAGTCGGAGGCTCAGGTGGAGCTAGCTGATGCAGTATGAGGTGATGACTTTTTTCTGACAGCAGTTAGGTAAACATGTTTGCAGGTTGGGACTCCCAACTCTTCCCACATCTCAACATTCCTTATTTTTACAACTGTAAAAAATTTCCTTGAAGACGGCATTTTAAAAAAATACAATTAGTAGATTCAGAACAGTTCTGTTTGTTTATAGTTTCCCATAAGTTCTCTTGGGATTTACTGTGACTGATGGTTAAAGAAAACCAAACTGAATGTGTGAAACTATCTGAATAACTGCTGATAGAGTCAAGTCTGTTTGTGAACAAGTCATCGGTATGTGTTCTGACTTTTAGCACATGGATATTCAAGGTAATGTTGGACGTACTGGATTCTGTCCTATACTGCAATCAAACACAAGTTCTAGTTAAAGAACTAATGTTTGTGTGAAACTAAATAAATATGACATGAAACCAAAAGGGCTCGACATCATTGGTAAGTCAGACTGAATTGTTCTTTCTTTCTAAGCACCATTAAAAGTAAGAATTCACATGTTTAAGTACCCTTTGGATGAAATGTTGAATGGTTCTTTATTTCAGTTATAAGCTATGCAATTGATAGCAATAAATTGGAGTTAATCTGTGGAGCTGGACATTTTTTAACTGCATTGTAAAGTTAAGCGCATACATGAAATCATTCTTTTATTTTGAATAAATCTTTGAAAAGAAGTTGCTGCTTCCTGATGATTCATTTGGTGTCCAGTCAATTGCCTCTATGCAGACTGTTAGCTGCCGTGAAACGAATTAGATGATAAGGAAATTGAGGAGATACATTGACCGTCTCTAAATTCTGTAGGAGTGAGTGTGAGTGATAGTCCCTCTGTTGGCTCATATGGAGCAGTTTTGATCTGATTGGAAGTCCAGTTGTAATAAAAATGTGTTACGGGAACACTTAAGTTGATTCGGTTGGCCTAGATCATGAAAACATTCAATCCAATCAAGAGGTACAGTTTAACCTTTTCATGATTGGAGGATTGGATTCAAGAGGAAAACATAACCTTGTAAACACTGATTGCTCCCGTGGTGGATGTTCTGTCTGTGCATGCTTGAACCATGTTGAAGCAATAGTATGTTTGCAGACCTGGACAGCCTCAGAAACACACCCACCATTTTTTGTGACAGTCTGTAAAAAGGCAGCTTTCTGAACCAGCAGGTCCTCTATGTTTTCTTGACAGCCCCACCTACTGGACCAAAAAACAGTGATATCCCACCCAAATACCCCAAAAGTTCCTTTTAAAGCTGCATTGAGGGTTAAAACTTTTAAATATTAGTTTGTTTCATCCATTTTCTACACTGCATATTCCAACACAATGACATAAGGAAGCTGGAGCCTATCCCAGCAGATATCAGGTGAGAGGGAGGTACAGCTTGAACAGGTCACCAGTCTGTTGCAGGTCCAACACAGAGACAAACAACCATTCACACTTATTCCAAGGGAAAATTTAGAGTAACATACATGTTTTTGGACTGTGGAAGGACCAAATAAAAAAAAAGAAGCTTCCAACTAAAGAATCTCCCTCTAGAGATCAATACTTCTGATTCCGTTCTTCTAACAAAAGCTTTGAAGGTTTATTGCAGCATGAATTCTAATAGTTTAAATGTTTAGTTAACCAGAAAACCAAACAGTTTGGCTTATTACACTAAACTACTAAATACTAACAATTGATTAAAAGTTTCTAAATATGTTTTCCTCAAACTTTATTACACATAAATATTTCATACATTTAGATATAGCATTCACACATGTGCTTCAAACCCACTAAAGCTCATAATGGAAAGAGTCTGGTCTGGTTTCCAGTCCTCATTTTTGTTTTCAGACTGAAACAGTTTGAAATGTTTTATTGACGGATCATCAGGGAGATCTGCAGAGAAAAGTTGAGAACAAAACACTTTACAGTAATATGTAAATATGTTGGACAGGTTTGTCCTCACTGCATCTGTCCAGGCTGGACAGGCTTGTCCTTGTTGCATCTGTCCAGGCTGGACAGGTTTTCCTCGCTGCATCTGTCCAGGTCTTATTCATGAAACAGCATTTTGATCTTCTTGCCCATAAATTGATCAGATCCATTGGAATTGAATTAAATATGTAATAGAAGTTAACTGCCTGATGACACCCTGTAGTTCTCCTTATCTATCTCTATTCCTGCAGGATCCAGTTCAATTAGCTAGCACTCTCATTAGTCTTTAATCCAGTTAATCATTCTTTATCACATCCCAGCAGGTTGTTCTGCAGGCTGGTCAAGAGGTGGCAGCGTTGTATCACTGCAGAGACTAAAAAGCTCTTCCTGTTTTCCTGAGAATGACCGCAGAGCATGTGCGGTAAAACGGACACTGTTGTCCAAATATCTTCTTTAAGAGTGCATGTACAGGTTTTTCTAACTTCTAGGCATTTTAACAAGATTTTTCTCAATATGAATCATTCAAGAAACGAAGAATTCCCACAAAAAACACCACTGCCATCAAACAGCTAGGAATTCCCACAAAAAAAAAAACAACCTTAAATAGAGATTTATGAGTTCATGTGTTCATCTCTAATCACAGAGAGAGTAAATAACTTTAATCCATTTTATTGTGGTAAATGGTAAAAATATCTCAGTTTTAGTATCTGATATGTTGTTTGTCTTCTATTGGAAATAAAATATAGATTTTTAGATCATCGTATTCTGTTTTTTATTTACATTTCACACAGCATCCCAAGTATTCTGGGGGTTGAGGTTGTATTTCATTAGGAACTGAAAACTAGGAAGATGATATTTTTATGTAACGTGTTGTTACAGAGCCAGTTTTAATGAGAGCCATGATGGTTTTCTGACCTATACCAAGTCATTTATCATGTACAACAAAAAGAAAGCAGTGAGTGGATGCAGACAGACATTTGCTCAGTTACTTGAAGACAGCACCAGCCTGGACAGAACATGATGTTGCATCCTCCATTGGTGTTTATAGCCATCGGCCATCCTCCAACATCTTTGTCTGTTATATGTGGAACAGCAGTCGGAGTGCAGGGGTGTATCCAGGAAAATTTTGATGGGGTGGCCGGGCCAAGATAAGACACAAGTTAGTGTGGCATGGTCAAACAACAGATATCACTAACTGCAACGACCATCAGGAACATTGTTGACTTTAGTTAATATCAGTGAAAATCAGGGATTCTTGGATGTCTGGAAACTCTTAAATATCAGCTTTGAGCTCGTTCTGATGTCAAAAACATAACTGTTTACAAATTTTAAAGACTATACAAGATATTAACTTGAAAAAACAGATGATTGGTACTACAAAGTCTTTCACCTCACAGAGGAAAGAGAGACTTTAAATATTACTCATATTGCAGAGTAGATAAATGGAAATGATCAACCAATCAGCTCAAGTTCAACTGTTACATGTAGTTGCTGGTTCCACTGGTTGGAGTTTGGATTTTTTTTTAAGGGTGACAGATTTTACCCACCAAACCCCACTGCACCAGTCCCATATATGCCCATATTTCACACACTACTTATCCACGTATAGAACGTTGGCTCAATTATATCTTTAACAGTTCTTGTCAGCTTCTGTCATTAATTCAGAAAGCACAGAAGCACAGATTTCTATTTCATAATGTTTCATATATCCCAGCAAATGTACCCTGCCTATTGCCTGATAATTGCTGGGATAGACTCCAGCTACCCTACGACCCTGAATTGGATTAAGCAGAACAGAAAATGAAGAAAGTGATATTTCATATATTCATTTAATATATATAAAAGTTTATCAAATTGAGACAATTGTAATAAAACAATATTTTAACAAAAGAAGATGTATGGATGTGGTTTGTTTTTACTCCCCTAGGCAAGGCAAGTTTATATGTATAGCATATATCATGTACAGGACAATTCAAGGTGCTTTATATAAAATGTTAGAAGTATTACAGCGTGGTGCAGAAGAAGCACTGAGAAGCATTGAAAACAAAAATGAAATAACAGAATAATAAACAACAAAAGAAACCCTCAGAGATAAACAGGATATATCACTTGTTTTCATCAAAGGCTGCAAATAGAAAAGTTTTTAACCCGGATTTAAAACTGCTGAGAGTCTCAGCAGACCTGCAGGTTTCTGGGAGTTTGTTCCACATGTGAGGAGCATAAAAACT
>JAOXYM010000010.1:2302114-2314702 GCA_028567055.1 Leptatherina wallacei | reverse complement strand
GTGTGTGTGTGTGTGTGTGTGTGTGTGTGTGTGTGTGTGTGTGTGTGTGTGTGTGTGTGTGTGTGTGTGTGCATGTGATTGTTACCTGAAGCAGAGCAGCAGAAAGTTTGTTTTCTGGTTTATGTGCGACTCAAACACCAAAGACATGAAAGTCAACCAGTTGTAAGTTAAGACCAGTTCATTGACTGGCTGTGTTTTTAATGTGTTTGACGGAGAGTATTGTGACTAATATTAGAAACAGCAGGTCTGATACTAAAGTGAGAAAACGATGAGCTGCATCCAACACCTTGTGAGCGGTTATTAACTCCTCATGACTTTTACTATTAACTGCTGTCACAGTCTTTGTGAAGGAGTTCAGCAGGAAACCATCAGTCATGTTAACTCTACAGATTAAATCATTTTATTTTAGATGAGGACAGATTTTATGATCTGGAGAAAAAAGTCCTGATTCATGTTCATTCATGCAGATGAGAAGAATTACTTTCTTTTAGACAGGAATTAGAAATCACACTTTTTCTTAATTATAACGTTTTAATGATATTTGACAGTATTTTTTATTGTCTTGAAAATTGTACATTGTATACATTTAAACCGATACGGTACCGTTTTTCCGGTACCTGGAAATCAGTACAGATACCTAACGGGACCAATTTTCTGTACTTTTGTGTTTGTTTATATGGGAATAACAGATTTATTTCTCATTTTCAACATGCATGCTAATTTATAACCAATATATTTAAGCAACATCCATCTGTTTCTATTCTAAACACACCAACATGATTCAGTTTCACTAACATGTAAACGGTTAACTACAACGTAGCAGTGTTTTTTCTGAATGATGCACAAATTAAAATGCAGCTTCTCATACTGAAAATAGTTTCAATAAGTTCAGATTGAATTAAAATGTTGGACTGAGGCGTATTGGATTTAGCTCTAGAAAATCAGACAGAGTAAGAAATCTGTCTGCTAACGTGTGTGTGAAATCCTTGATGCTACATACAGCTCCGTTTTTAGCAGAGAAGCACAGAGGTGACGGAGAGCTTAGCTCCCTGTGTTACTGGATGGACTTTTGCCTCGGGGAATTGCAATCTGTCAAAATAACAGACGGCCTTCAGATTTTTCCTTCACTGTTTTAAAAAATGACAACATAGGTACCGAAACATGGTAGCCTACTGTTTGATTTGACATGAATCGGTACTCGGTAGTACAGACGGAATTCGGTAGGTACCAATAAAAGTACAGAATTCGGTACCCATCCCTAATTATATAAAACAACATGTCCAGAAGCTCTGGATCTCCCTGATTCCATCTTTCTCCTCAGAATTGATCAGAACCAGGTCTTCAGCTGTTCTCGCCATCCAGCTCTTCCTTTCTTTGTCATAGCCAACTAGCAAACATGTCTGCAAGCACATCTGACTCGAGTGTCCTCCATCTTTTAACGTTTTACCTGAGGATGAGGAGGGCGCTGATCTTAGTTCCAGACAGGGTTCTCCAAAGCACGTTAGCAGCTAAAGTGGTGCAGCAGATTGCTGGGGTTGACAACTTTTTACTGAAAATGATGTCCAGATAAAGGAGTTTAGTCCACGTCTGACCTTTTTAAAACCAAATTATCTCCAGACAACAGATATGTATTTCATCATGTTCAACTTCAACATCTGCTACAGCTTCACATTCTGAACCGTCCATTTTCACCACTCAGCTTCTCCAACAACACAGCTGCTATGCTGGAGGTTTACTGGTTCTTTCTAGGTCTTGATCTGTGAACAGATGATTCTTTCTGGGTCTCTGGTCTGAACAGACAACTCTTTAGTTAAGGACAATTTACTGAGCCGACAGGTGGACAAAACCAGTGTGTTGGGTTTGGTTATAAGTGATGGAGGGGCTGTGAGTCTGTCTGCTGTAACTGTTTATATCACCACTGCCACAGATGAATATATATAGATACTAAAGCGATGATTACATGACAATACTGTGAGAGCAAGACGTTTGTGTTGCTATCTGGCCTCTCTTGCACATGACAACGCAGTCAATGTTTTGAGGACGGGCTCCAGGGTGGAATTTTCTTGCTACGCGGGGTGGAACAGAGCCATGTAAAACCAAGGTGGAAGCTCTTGAATAGGACAACATCACTGCCCGCTGCACACTCTACAAGCCATGTGAACAAACTAACAACAACAACAATGACAGATCCCCGTGTTCTTCTTGTGCTGCTACATCTTTTCAAGTTATTTGGTCTCTTAAAGCAAAACTTACTTATCATTCAACATGCATGTCACCAGCAAAGATGTTGTCTTCCAGTTTAATGAGGATGTAGTAGGAACTAGTGTAGACATGGGGTGTATTGTTGCAACTTAGTTTTCATCTAAAGGCCTGGCATGCGTACTACATCGTAGTCACTCAATTTGCAGTCGTGTTAAATGCAACGTAGCAGCGGGAAGAAACCAGCGTGTCAACATCAGGGGAGAGAGAGAGAGAGAGAGAGGCTGCTGGGATGCGGCCTGAGTTCTCCGTTCTGCAGATTGATGAAGAGATAGTCGGGTACACGAACAGCTAATCTCTTTGGATCCAGAAAGTCAGGAACCGACTAGCACTTAGCTTTGTTGGTCCGAACCGAGTCTCCTAATGCAACAAGGCTGTTGTGGAAAAGACAGGGGTTCATTCGTGCTGGGCTGGTTTTATTGATGCGGTGACGTCAGAGGGATCCCCGCTGTTTGGGGGACCCCTCTGGCCAATTAGGGTTGCGGCTGCTCCACACCCTTCTTTTTCACATCCAGGTGTGAAGAGCAAAGTATTTTGGGAATTGCAGGGAGAACCAGGGGTCTTTGCTCTCCAGACCATGTGCTACCTGGTTTTGAGGCCTGCAGGCCTGGTTTTGGGGTACAGGCTCCAACACCAGAACGAGTTGCAACTGAAAATGAATTGTGAAGTTAAACCATAAAACAGTTTTTTCTACTCCTGAGTTCTGGTCTCTTGGTTAGTTCCTGACATACCTGAGCTTGTGTTTAAGATGACCCCACCCCCCTGATAGAACAACATTATAAATACTGGAAGAATTAGCATTTAGCTAACTATAGCATCTAATTATGCATCTGTTATCTGTTTCTGTTATCATGCAACAATTCCCAGGATGGCAGAGCTTGCAGAACAACTTGGCTGCCTGTCTAAATACTCTCAGTATGATGGGAAGAAAAGTAGAGATAGAGAGTCTCCCACTCAGTGAATGGGATACATGATGGCTTGAGAATTCATATGAAAATGGTGATTTCAGGCCAAACCAGTTTAGTTCAGTCAGAACAAACTCACCTGTGTTTGACCCGTTATTCAGTTTCATCTGAGCTGGTCTGAGATCAACAGAGAACACTGATTATTGTTTAATATAACCAGTCATTATTGCTGGGTGGTTAAACTGGTTTTTCTTTAATTCTGCTTCACATGGGCTTCAACCTTTAAAACTCTGATCTTTGGCACCCCTGAGCGCTATCGCTCATATCATCATCAGTTTCTCAGGAACGGTAGTGTGTAACTCTGTGGGGTAAATTGTGATCAGTAGCTTTCCCTTCAGGTGATTTCCTGAAGTTTTCCAGGTAGCCTATCTATATCCCATCCAGGAGGTTTACAATCCAGCTGCTAAATGTAGTGCAGAGACTCTGTGGTAAAATGAGTGATCCGTTATAACACGAATATTGATCACATTTCCATAATACAGAAAAGATCTCTATCACTACTATGTTACTAAGAAACCTCTATTTTGGCCTGGAAATCATGATGAATCCACTTCCTGTCAAACTTTCCACAAATCAACAAGCTTAAATTGACGGTAATGTCCAATCAGAACTTTCTGCTCATTTGTTGATCTTTGGCTGCTCCTATGTGTGTTTTGAAAAGAACAAAAATGATGATCCTCTAGGGCTGGAATAAAGTCAAAAAGATGTTTTTGATGCACAGTGGTGCCAACAATGAGCTTAGTTGATTTTGTGAGGATAGTAGGTAAATAGTTGCATAAATAACTGTACATAGGAAACACAGCTGGAGGAAAAAGCGTAAATATTTTTTCTCCTGAAAGCCAAGACTTGAGAGATTGATCTGCAGATGAGAAAAAGCTTGGTCACTGTTGATCTGTGTGTTATTTCTGCAAAGTACTGTTTCCTCATGAGGACGCCACGCTGACTGAACAGAACTTCTCAGTATGTGTCAGTTTCTGGTTTCAGGAACTTTCCATATCTCTTGAATCTACCTGGAAGGCATCTCTAAATGAAATGTTTCCTCCGTGTTTGGTGGAAGTTTACATCTGCTCCTTCTCCTCTGTGCTCATTCTGGTTCTGCAGCATTGCTTTTCTTTTTTTCTTCTTTTTTTTTTGACTCGACCTGTTTAAGCTGGAAAACCCCTCCTTATCCTCCCCCCTTATCTTTCCTGCTCATCTCATCAGCCCTGCCTGTTCTCTGATTCTCGTAAACAGTTTCCTCATTGACATACCACAGAAATGGAATCCGGTTCAAAGGTGAGATTATCTGCAGATTGCTTACCCTAAAAAAAGTAGGGCTCATGGATGTATAGTATGTATCTGCATCTTTGTATTACACATACATGTTCAGGATCAAATGGATATGTTATAAAAGTGCTGTTTTCTGAAGTGTGAGACTGATTATCACTCAGGTGTTGTTCCTCCAGGTGTGAGCTCATGCGTTTTACCTGGTTAACTTCACAATGAATCAGACCCATGTTTTGTCTGTACTTCCACTGAACAGTCTGATGGAAACATTGTTTATCTGCAACTTTAGGGAAAACCAGTCAAAACATATTATATGGTGCATTATTTTTCATTTCCTATCACCTTTTTCCCGCCAAAGGATACCACCAAGCTAGCAAGGACTCCATGAACATAGATGTCATTGATCACTTTTAGCTTCTAAATAATCCATGTTTGAACTAAAATACACTTTCAGTTTGATTTATTGAACTTCAGGGTCTAAAGTTTGAGCAACAGTTGAAAATAAACATTATTGTAATGTTCAACGTAAAGTCCAAAATACGGATGAGGTGTTTCAGTAAAATTCAGACTGAAGCAAAAAAAACAAAAACTATTATTTGACTTCTTTAATAGTTCCAGTGTTATTCAGAAACCTGTAGTTGTGCTAGTTTCCTTAGCTGGGTAATTATCTTTACGAATTGGTTTATATGAACACAGTTACTATAAACTGGACTAATGTGGATCATATAATGGATTTGTTTTAATTGGATTATAATTGGACTATAATAAATTGGATTGAATTGGACTGTGTCTGGAAAAGTACCATGCGATGACTTTGTTGTGAATTGGTGCTGTACAAATCTATACAAAGCTGTATTGAACTTAATCTGTTTATAGACTATTTGCAGTGCCAGTCTTAAGATTAGTGTGCTTCCTGGTTCTGAATCATTTGGACCATGCAAGCTTCCAAATGGCTTTTGGTGAATCTTCCTTTAGTGCTTTAAATAATGTGGGTGCAGGGCAGCAGTCAAACTGACTTAACTTCTTCTTGATGACAGTCCTTGTACAGGGGCAGCGTGAGCTACTACAGTACAGAAGATGTTTACACACTAGAAGCAGCAATCCTTACATGTAGCATACAGGAATGACGGAGAGAAACTCGGCTAAAAGGCTCTACCAAGGACTGGCATCCAAACCAAACACAGTTCGAACCCCAAGCAATTATATGGGAATGTAACAAAAACACTAGACCAGCACTGTCCACTTTAGAGCTTCTGAGATGTCTGTCTCATCACTGTCGGACAAAAACTTTGGGAGCCAGCAGCCAAAATCATACATCATGTCGTACTTTTACTGTTTTTATTTTAGTCTCAAATAAAAAACTCTGCTTATGTTTTCTCCTCTGACTCTGCCTTTGTTTTAAATGAATCATGAAGGTCCAGCTAGTTTCCATGGAGATGAAGGGGGTGAAGTATTTGCTCTTCCTATCATATACTATCTTGGGCTTCACATCTTTCTAGATCCTCGTGGTGTTTCTAAGGTGAATTTGGGGACTATCCCTGGATTCTCCTGACTCTGACCAATAACATAGATGTCCATCATCAACATCAGCCAATGGCTTACTGAGATTCTTACCTACGACCACCTTTATTAAAACTTCTGGCAACCTGCTCAGGTTCACTCTTTCACCTTTTACTGTCGCTCAGTTCCTCATCAGACATTATTTTACTAATTCCTAGGACTGCTTTACTAATTTCGAGATGAATTGGGATGATATCCTCTGGTTTTAAATGAAAGTAATGTTTACATTTTCTACTGTGTTCCAGGTGAACTGGTGAGCTGTTATCAACAGGTTGTTGTCACAGATTAAATCATGAGTTCAGCATCTGCTTCGAGTGTCTCTACCTACACATGAAGCAGCTTAACCTTCAGGTTGGCCTGCTGACACTGTTACTCTGCATTCACAGCCTGCTGTTGGCCCAGACAGGTCCTTTTTAGGCCTACAATACAGCACATTTCCTCTGAAACAGGAGCGTCTACGAGTCTGATACAAAGTCAAAAACGTGACCGTTTTACAACCCGACTAACATCCTCTTGTCTGGTTGAACATGACAGCTTATTTACCGAGGTGAAGTTCAGCTCTGAACCGTATCAGACTGTGGACAAGCTATTAATTAGCCTGCTGCACTCCAGTGACAGTTAAGCTGCTTACTGACCAGCTGGAGATTAACTGGAAAGTCCCCACTTCACAGGGGTCCACACACACACATGCACATAGGTCTGGTTTATATTGACAGTGGGGACTCTCCATTGACATAGTGCATTTTCAGCCCTTCCCCCTAAATTTAACCATCACAGCTGAATGTCTGACCCAGAACCTGATCCAAACCCCAAATCCTAAACCTAACCACAACCTGATTCTAATCCTGACCCAACCAAGTCTTAAAGAAAAAAATCTCTTTGTATCCATAAAGACAAAATGACCACCCCCATATTTATAATAAATTAGCATTAGTTGGTGTGAAACTGTGTCCCCATCATGTAAGACAAACAAGCGCGCGCACACTCACACACACCTACACACAGAGCCGGTCATGTGGGGCTTAGTGCAGCAGGAACAGTCTGTCAGCTCATTACTGAGCTCATTGTGCTTCAGCAGAATGATTAAAATGATTCGTTGCATCAGTTCAGTTCAGGGTTGATCTGGATGGGGTGGTCACAAAGTGTGAGAGAGGAAGCTCTCCTTTACACTCAAGAATCAGGATTCCTGCTGACATTTTACACAGTTTTTCTTGAGAAATAATCCTGCTGTCAGTTGGAGTAACTTGAACGAGTGTGATTAACTTACAGGAGATAAATAATGTTTTTGTTCTGATTAACATGCTTCATTCAGGCTTAAATCAACTTATTCACAGGCTGGGAAGGAAGGACCATTATATCCAGATCATAACTTGGGAGTTTTGGGGTCTCAGTTAATCCTGAAGCAACCCTAAAACAGAATAATAAACAGGAAATAATCATACAACAACAACAAAAAAAAGTTGGCACGTTGTGTAAATTGTAAATAAAAACAAAATACAATGATTTGCAAATCTCATCAACCAATATTTTATTCCCAGTAGAACAGAAACAACATATCTGAGACATTTGATCATTTCATAAAAAATAAGAGCTCGTTTTGAATCTGATGGCAGCGACACATCTGTATAAAGTTGGGACCGGAGTGTAAAAAGTTTTGAAAAGTAATTGGTTCAAATCAGAAACAACTGGAACATTTGACGACTTATAAGAGTCAGTATCATGACTGGGTATTAAAGGAGCATTTCAGAGAGGTAAAGTCTCTCAGATCTAAATATGGACTGATGTTCACAAATCTGAGACAAACTGGGTCTAAAACTGGGGAACAATTTCAGAATAATATTCCTAAATGGCTGAATGTCAAAACTGGATGCGGGTGACCTTGGGGTCCTCAAGCAACAATGCATTAAAAACCGACTTGATTCTCTACTGGAAACCACTGCATGAGCTCAGGAACTCAGCCAGAAATCACTGTCTGTCTCTGGCCTCCTCCCTTCCCAGATGTTTACAGACAGGTGTTGGAATATGAGGGGGATGCTACACAATGCTAAACATCACCCTGGAACTACTTTTTACAGATGTGTTGCTGCCATCAGATTCAGAATGAGCTCATATTTTCCATGAAATAAAATGTCTCAGTTTCAACATCTGATATGTTGTTTATGTTACTGGGAAATACATTTGGCAGGATGAGATTTACAAGTCATTGCATTCTGTTATGTCAATTTTACACAGCATCCAAACCTGATGAAGTTAAGCCTTGATCAACTGGGTGAGTGATGATTAGATGCACTGGAATAAGGAGATGTAGAAGGTGGACAAGTATTATCATTTACATTTACTCTATATGTCATTATACCAAATTTACAGGAAGAGAAGGGGCCGGTCTATGGAGAGAAAAAAAAGCTGGATTAAAGGAAAATTATTTCTCTTGAGTGATCTGATGTGGTGTTGAAATGATGTTGTTACCATAGTTTTTTTTAGTTTATGTGGACTACACTCGTGTTTTAGTTTCCTTTTGTAATGGAGCAAGTGTTTTATCTCAGTCTCACTCTGTACCAGTCTCCAGGAGTCTTCACCGTTCATGAAATCCTCCCTTGTCAGCATCATTTGCTCCTCCTGTCTCAGCTCTCACATCCAGAAAGAAAAAGCTGCTTTCTCTGCAACAACTCTGAGGACAGAGTCTGACTCGGGGCCTAAATTCAGATTAGAATTATCTAAAAAATGTGTGAAACTGTCAGCTGATGACTTCAAACCAATAGCATGTCAATCTCCATCAGCCCTGCTGTGGTGGTGTGATGAGTTGAATTCAGACTGAAGACATGTAGGCTAAATGGTTTATTAAATTATGGTCTGTGTTTTTTGGAGTATCATTTAAAGCACCAGTAGAGGGAGATGATGATGCCATATTTAAACAATCAGTATAATGTTGTTTTAGAAGAAATCTCACACCCAGAAGAGCTTTTTCTGCTCGGCCTCCGTCACTTTTAACTCAGGATTTTCACTGTTTGTGGTCAGAAGTGCAATTCACCAGTCAATGGTGACGACATGGTTCACTTTCACTTTATTTGTACCTGACCTGCACAGGTGCAGATTGTAGGAGCCATCAGAGGAGCAGACGACTGACACTGTCAGATTTTTTCAGAACTGAATCCATAAATCATCCACCGAGACAAACATGCAGAACCACAGCCATGAGGGAGGATGAAGAGAAGCCAGCCAATCAGGAAATTAGAAATATGAAGGGAATGGAAAGAATGTGGTTTCATTTCAGCGAGACGATGCCCTCTGTATGTGTGCGAGTGGCTTCTGAAATACTTTACTACTGACATGAAAGCCCACAGGAGTAGGAAGTTAATTTCAGATAGTTTGATGGTTACAGTTTGCACAGACTCAGTTTGCTGTGGTATAAAGGGTGAGAAGTTCTGTCTGATACTTGGGGGCATCGCCATGGATGCATCAAGTGAGGAGAGAGACCTTGTACTCGGTATGAGGGGAGATGGGGAGCCAGTGTAGTGATGGAGGATCGAGGTGATGTGCTCATATTTCTGCACTGTTTTGGATGTACTGCATGGATATGCTGGGGATACCGATGACAAGTGCATTGTAGATGTGGATGAGCTTCTCAGTGTCAGGGAGGGCAAGAGTGGTACGGAGTTTGTAAATGTCTCTGGGGTGGAGAAAGGCAGTCTTGCAGAGGTGTTTGATGTGAGCCTCAAAGGTGAGATGAGGGTCAAATCTTAACACCCCGGTTGATGAGAGGGGGATTTCTGTAAAGTTTTGTAAAATTTTAATGGGATAGCCAATCAATAAATATCTCTAACTACAACACCCAGCAGGATCATTGATGATGGTTGTAATACAGGCATTTTTGGTTATCTGGCAACCCTTAGATAACAGCTTTGAGCCCTTTCCAATATCAAAACAAATATTTGTTCACAGGCTTATTTCTACATAATATCCGTCAGCTTCAAACATAGCCACGATTATTACGTCCGCCAAGGCGCGGAGGTTATGTTTTCGCTGGTGTACGTTTGTCTATCTGTAAGCAACACAACTCAAAAAGTAATGAACAGATTTTGATTTAAAAATTTCTGAAAATCTCCAAAATGGTATTAGGAACAATAAATTTAGATTTTGGACTAGGTTCAGGAATATTTTTTAACACTAGAGTCACCAACATTCTACTACCCCCTAGAAGCACCAGAATTTGTACACCCTGCCAGTGCAATCTTAAAAAAAATAAATAAAGGTGGCATTTATAGAGGCCTTTTTTTTAATCATTCAGAAGTAGACAAAGCTTTAATAAATAAATAATCAATTGATTAGCATTTGGGATTACTTTGGGCTTGTATTTCAAATAGAAAATGTCAAATACTTACTAGCTTACAACACTCCCTTATCAGCTAACATATAACTAAAGTACAACCACTCAGAGGGCTTGGACCCCAAACAGCCAGTACCCGTTGTATTTTGAACCTTCTGAATCACCACATCCAGACTCATGATTTATCAACATGATCCAGGTCAAACAATGTGGGATTATAACATCTACCATGATGTCACCTTGTACTTTTTTTTTGCATATGATTCTGGTCATTATGTGTTGAGTTAGAAGCTGTAATGGCAAAATGATTCCCATCTCCACATAGTAAACAATCCTTAAAAAAAAAATTCCTAGATCCAGACGGTGATCCAGATCACCCCCAAAATGTAATCATGTGTTCCTTTATTCCATTACTGACATTTCCTGAAAATGTCATCAAAATCTGTCCATAACCTTTTGAATTATGTTGCCAACAGACAGACAGACAGACAGACAGACTACGCTGCCAAAAACATATAAAACATTTAAAAAAGCCGAAGAATGTGAGAGTAGATGTCTTTGTAAAGATGCAGAGGTAGTATTTATCTGGAGCTGCAACTAGAGGATGGCCTGTTGCCAGTGGTTAAAGTGGGATTTGACATGTGAGGGAGCCCTAGTATTTGGTGATGCCACACAGTAGGGAAAATGACATAAATGATTGCAAAAAAACTGAATTGGCTTTATTCTCTGATTGATTTCAATACATCCGATTGAAATCAATCTGATCACCATGTCAAAAGTGTTACGATCTTATTAAATCTTTCCATCATGTAATCATACAACTAACTGGATCAATATAAACATGTCAGCTAGAATCTTCGATCCGATTGATTTCAATTGGATAGAAGAAATAATTGTCCATGTAAACGTAGCTAATGATACCAATTCATTCAACTGTAGACTTAATGAATTATTGAATAAGAGATGCTTCCACTGAAATGCAGTAAACATGGTGGGCACCGGTACAGACCTGGATAATTTCACGCTGACTCCTACTCGGCCCGCCATCTCTCCACTTCCCCTTCATGTCCACAGATGTCTTTGGTGTAAGACGGACAACTGGAGACTGAGAGAGCACTGCATTCCCAGAACAAGGGCATCACCCTCCAGTTTGCAACGCCGATTGCACGAATCCAGGCTGCTCGCTGGTGTTTCTTCACAGTGAAAACGTATTCCCTGTTCATGTGCCTTCTTGCCTCATTTATTGGAACAGAAGAATACACAACTGTCCAGTATTGTTTTAGTTTACTCAATGAAGACAAACTCAATGAACAGCCCGCTTTCTGCCCTTCATAACGGTAATGCGCATACATATATTATTAAAATCTCCCACAGCAAGACAACAAACACGATGGTGGAAGAGATCATGATAATGTTAATTCTCAGACATAAAATGAGGCACTGCGGTACCGTGGTGGTCTGTGTGGGCATGAAATATATCGCAGCTTCCTCTTCTTTGTTTATGCCGCTGCTCGTACACGACCAACCCCACTGATTTCTGGTGGAGCTGCTCTGTTTGCTACGTCTGAGTACGCGTCCACAAGCTCTCTGAAAACTGACTGAAATGTGCACATAATGAATGCAGACAGAAAGCTCCGTCCATATGTATGTGTGTTTAAGGTAGAGCATGAATGAGGCTTTACAGTGACTGTCCTACAGACTGCAGACCTGAGCAACGTGACACATACCTCAGATCCCCCAGACCAGCATGGCTAAATGCACATCTTCAGTTTGATTTTTAATATGAGTGAATCACCTGAGCTGTCATCCTTGATTGACAGTTGTTTATCTTGGTACCCGTGTTGATAAATTTGACAAGCACACCAGTCAAAACTGAGGTGGTCACAGGGATAGCCAATGAGATTTCAGTATCTCATCTAGCAGCTGCATGTACATCAGAGTATTCAAGCTAAATTATTGCTCAATTTCCATTCTGAGTTTGTCACATCAAACAGATGTAATGTTCAGCTATACATGGATGATTAAAACAGTCATCTGACAATCAGGGACAGCAGTATAACGTGTCTTTGGAGATTAATAAAACATAATTTAGTTCAGTACCATTACTGGCCACCAGGTGCTGCCTGCAAATCATCTTTGTCTGAAATTAATTTTTCCAAGCTGGAGGTACCTGTCCCACCACCACCTAATTTGTACGCACTAATTACTGTATTT
>JAOXYM010000010.1:2288187-2302014 GCA_028567055.1 Leptatherina wallacei | reverse complement strand
TGTCTGAAATTAATTTTTCCAAGCTGGAGGTACCTGTCCCACCACCACCTAATTTGTACGCACTAATTACTGTATTTAGTCATTATGTATAAGCATCATGGTGTTTGACTTCACTTTAGTTGCTTCTTTTTGTTTAATTTCTTCTTCTGCTGCGGCAGCACAAGTCAGTTTGTCCTCCACCTCATCTGGCTTCACCTCCGCTTTGTCGCCTTCATATCTCCCTAGCAGCTGTGCTAGGTCTTGATGCTAACAGCTAGCATGGCTACATGCACAGAGCTGCAGTTATAATTTGACCTGTTTGTTTAACTAGACCATCCTTGTCATAGTAGGAGAATCCAGTTATCTACAGAATTATGTGTGACTCCACATCACTGTGGTGAGTGAGGAAAATGTTGCAGATATTCTGCAGCTTCTAACTTCCTTTGTGGGAGATCTTGGTCCATGGAAGTCCAGCTGACTTTGTTGTAGGGGTGGGCAATATATCGAAAATTTATCGATACTGAGATTTACAATGTTAACTGATTTAATTTTGCCCATGTCGATAAATTTGGTATTTCAAAAGAAGGAAAATACAAGGGGACTGACCAGTCAGTGCTCACTGGTCCCACTCTTAATTAATTCATATTAAATATTTTACAAAAACTGTGATTCCCAGCATGTGCAGAGCAGAGTCACACGGTGGACCCGTACATCTATCTGCCATTATATCCATGGCGAATGGAAACTGCACCAAAGTGCTGTTATTGTCCATTTATCGTTATCGAGATGAGCTGATCAATATATCGTGATATTGATTTGAAACCATATCGCTCAGCCCTACTTAGTCCAAAGTGTTGATTTTGTCAGATGATGCTGGGGTTAGAAAATCCGGATTATATCAGAACACAGAGACAGTCTGGAAATGATTCAAGTGACGGAGAGTTGGCATGTAGTCTTAGGGGATAGTCCTGTGAACTCTGTACGATTTGGCAGGGAATTCCGTCAATTTTGGCACCTTCGTTTGGTTTGATTTGCTTTCAAACCACGCTTTCAAGTGAACCAGAATTTGCTTCTTGAGTCCGCACCAGAGTCCAAATGAGCGTTCACACTGCTCCAAATGGACCGTACTATACGTGGAAGCAGAATAGAGTTCTTTTAACATGGACCAAACAGTGACAGAACTAATGAATAAATCTACTTCCTCATATGCTGGCTGATGTGGCCGGGGAGAGGGAAGTCTGGGCGTCCCTGCTCAAGCTGCTGCCCCCGCAACCCGACCCCGGATAAGCGGAAGAGGACGGTACGGTATTTCCACATATCTTTGCTCCTTTTGCTTAAACAGGATGTATTAAATACATTTTTTAATCTTGTATATTTAGACGTCTGTCTTTTCCTTTCATAAATCCCAGAACATTTTAATCTATCACAAATGAATCCACACAGATGAACAGATGATATATTTAATGTTGGAATCAAAATATTGGAACAATAAAGTGTTAACACAAATTTACATTATGATGTTGCAGGTTTGTAAAATGGCTACATGTGTTGTTTTGTGTACAAATTTACACAAAACACATTAAACACCGACGTCTGAGACTGAAACGGGTGGCAATGCATCTAAATCTGAACTCCTTGCATTGCTCTGCAGCTTGTAAGTTATTAATCAGTGTCTCTGCATCCTCGCAACTGTTCGCTTCTCTTATGAGCTGATCATGGTGAGGACATTTCTTTCTAGTGTGTTTTTTAAACATGTTTTTTAACAAAGTTCACTTGTAAGAAACCTGATGGTGTAGATGTGAACAGTAGTCTGGTTTCCCCCAACCTGGCGGAGAAAGGCCCCGTGACGTCGGATGCCGTTCGCTATAACTAGCAGCTGACAGACAGAAAGGGGAGGGGCTTATGAGGAAGAGGAGGAGCACACAAAGGAAGAGATTATCAGAGGCGGCATCAGAATATTCACATCAACTTTGTTGTCTTTTTACTGCGTGACTCTATCGGATGACCTAAATGTAGCATTGGCACCCAGAAATCTCATTCTGATCTAAATAAAATTCTTCTGTATTTTTTACTGAAGTAATGAAGCAGAAATGAGCAGCAGAGATCTGTGAATGCCCTGCAGGTCATTGTGTGGGTGTTGGGTTCTCCGAGTGACAAGGAGTGATAAGCCACTAACACTACAACCCCTCTCCTTGTGTCAGATGTCAACATGGGATAAAGTCGGCATCTGCTCTGCACAGATAAACATTGACTGGTCAGGTCTGTCCACTGCAGTGGAAACTGGGAAAACTGGGCTCCTGGAATCAGATAATTCAACACATTTTTACCAGAACAGATCAGCTCTGATCCTGCTCACTATGGAGATTTCAGCAGCAGAAAGTGGAGCAAACATCCAGCATGTTGAGTACAGGACTCCTCTGATCTCCGTCAAGAGCAGAACAACTGAACAAGTTTTTCTGCTTTCATCACAAACTGAAAATGTCAGAAACAATATGTCCAGCAGGCAGAGGGAGGGTCAGGAAAAAAGGGTGATGTCAGCAGGGAAGAAGAGGGGGAGGACCGCCTTGCTTTTTCCTGTCTCCGGTCTCCTCCTCCCCCCTCCTTGTCTTATCAGTGTGGTCGAGAGAGGGAAAGGAGATCAGTGGGAGAGTGGACGGATTAACGACTACCACCAAGGCGATGGGACCAGATAACATGGGAAACTGGCTGAGATAGAAAGAAGAGAGGTGAAAGAAAAGAAAAACAGAGAAACCGATGACAGAACGAGTGAAGAAGAAGCAGGAAGGAAAGTGAAGAAATTAAAGAATTAATCAAGAGTCAAACAGGAGCACGAAGTGAGAAGCGAGCGCTGGTTTCTGCACCCGTCATAACACCAACCATCACAGCTACCATGTACAGTGGATATGGAGGTACGAAAACACACAGCTTTTCTCCAATCATTAACTTTTCCTGTCAGGGTGGGTCCACCTGCTGGATAACAGCTCTGTAACTTATCAAGTGATGTTCAGTTTCCTCCAAATACCAGATGACTAAAGAGGGGAGTGAAGATCGCCAGTGATCCGTTAGTCTTCAAACTCTCAGCACCAACAGATAAACACCTTAGGTTGCTGAGCTGTGACGGACCACACCGCCATCACTGTCACATGACCACAGGGTTTAGTTTTAGCCCTTGCTTCCATTTCTGTTCTGGTTTCTACAACATTTATCCAGCAGAGCAGAAACTATGGCTTCATATTTTCCAGTAACAGACCAGTATGAACCTGTGTGGATCACAGCAAGGTTTTTGGTTGTCTCCATGTGAAGAGATGCCAGTTAGTGTAGTCAGTGATTAGGTTCAAAGTCGAGTCCTCGTTGTGAATTTCAGCAGACATTGATGTTCAGCCTCATCAGACGTCGTCACATCATACGTTTTCCAGGTCAGGTGACTCGTGAGCTTCAGGTAGACGGGTCATGAGCGTCGTGAGGATCTGAGGAACAGTAACAGACAACGCTCATACGATAACATCAGAATAAGGACTGGAAAAACATATTTTATCTCCAGTTTCAGCCAACATGTTACCAGCATTATGTTTTATTCCATATCACGGGCTCCTTTATCTCACACACACAAACTTCTGTTAATACCAGAAATGTTCAGAAATTATTTCATGTAAGTCCAAGTCAAGTCTCGAGTGTTTGAGGAGTAAGTCAGGTATCAAGTCACTTTTAGTTGTAATGAGTAATCTGCCATCTGACCTGCTGAGATCACTGCATTGTATTATCCAAGGATTTTAAAATCCATACTCACCCTTTGTCTAACAGCATGTTACTGTATAACAGCACTGATCATTAACTTAAACTGATAAATACTCTTTCCTTCTTTACTGGACAGTGTTTTTGCATAAATGAATTCAGAAAGCCTGTAGATGAACATGGAAATAAATATGTGGATATCTTAAATCGTGGAAAGAATGTGAAGTCAATCGGGGGTTCCAACCTTAAAATTTATTTGTTTATTTTCTATACTCACTTCTTCCTGTTTGGGATCACAGGGAGGGCTGGAGTCCATCCCAGAACCCATCAGGGAAAACACTGGTTACTTCCCAGACAGTCAGGTCAGAACCCACACATGAACATGGAGGACATGGAAACTCCACACAGAAAGAAGCAGTTGAGAGTAGCTGTCCTCACATCTGTGAAGGTCTTCATATCCTCAGCTGGGGTGTAATAATTTACAGTTGGTGTATCCTGACATGAGCTGTCCATGTTTGTTTTTGTTCAGTTTTTAAACTTTATTAAATGACTTGAATCCTTGATTGTTTCCCACAAAAGAGAGAAAAATGGTCCCATCCAGCATCATGACATCTGAGTTTTTAATTCACAAATAAGATGTTAATTGTTCTTCTCCTTTTCCTCACCTGTTGCAACCAGAGTTAAGCCTCATTTCTGCTCCTTTTACATACATAAATTCCAATCCATGCTTGACATTGGCATGGTTGTTTGGAAATACGTCCACTAGAGGGCAGTGCAGAGTTCTGACGTCAATTTCAGTCGCAATCATGGTGATGGTGGAGGAGATTATGATTATGTTAATTCTCAGAGACATAAAAATAGGCAGTGCAGCAGACGGTGGCCGTCTGTGCGACCATTAAATACATCATGGCTTCTTCTTTGTTGGGGCAGTGTTGAGCTATACTGCTTAACACTGCCCCCACAGTGTCTGGTGGTACTACTCCATTCACAATTCTGGCTATGCCTCCACAAGCTTTCTGAAAACTGACTGAAATACGCACATAAAGTATGCAGAAGATGGACAGAAAGCTCAGTCTGTGTGCTCATTTAGCGTCGAGTGTTTGAGGGTCAACTAGAAAGTAACTGATGCTGGATTGCATAGGATTTTATCATGTGCCTGATACATTTGATTTTGATTTAATTTTTTTCATATTAACAATTATGACCAGTTCTCTTGAGTTTGACATCTCAGAAAGACCCTGTTGATGGCTAAAGATTAAATTCAATATTGTCAGCATCTTGTATTAACTTTATTTTTCTGTGGATTTTGTGTTGGAGCAGATTTTATTTCTGTGACTCGGAAGGAACTAGATTTATCTAGAAATCTCAAATTTTCACTGAAGACATTTTTATTCACCAACCTAACAACTATAACATCACAGTTCCTGGATTTCCTTTAATGGTCAATTCTCCAGGCAGTGTGCCCCAGTTAGCACATTATCCATCATGACCAATTTAAAAATTTTCACTGCAAGGAACAAGTCCTGACTTTTTCACAGTGGAACTGTGCAGCTTTGAAGAATGGATTAAATGAGAAACTAGAAAAAAAACACAAGATGACACCTGGAGGACACCATTTAGGCCAAGTATCATAAAATCCAGACCTCTCGAGCCAGTGTCCTGCAGGTTTTCAATATGTCCCTGCTGCAACACACCTGACTCAAATAATGGGTCATTAAGAGGCTTGTGCAGAACTTGACAATCTGTTGGAGAACTATGAGTGTGTCTCAATACGTAAGTGCACTGGAATGTAGTACGCACTGCGCATTTGCTTCAGTAGTGCAAACTTTCGTGGGTAAGTGTTGACCCAAATGGAGCACTGACGTTTTGCACTTGCTTACCGGTAGTGATGGAGCAGCATTTAACCACGACTCTCCAGCTCGCCAAAAATATTCGCCAAATAAACGTCGGCAAACTAACCTATTTACATCTGCTAAACCGGCTAAAAACTGCTAACATTTACTTTCCTAAGTGTACTACGTTGGCAACATGGCGTCCGTTTAGTGCGAATAGGTTGCATCATTCCACACTAGATTTTTGGCTGTTTTTAGGGCAGCATCAGGGTACTTTCAGTGCACTGAGTTTTTGCTTAAATGTGCGTGTGAACGCAGTGCGTACTTAAACGTAGTGTTCGAAAATGCGCTAGTGCGCTGATTGAGACACATCCTATTTCATTTGAACCAGGTGTGTTGCAGCAGGGACACATTGAAAACCTGCAGGACACTGGCTCAAGAGGTCCAGATTTGGTGATCCCTGATCTAGGCTGAGCCAGCAGGTGTTAACAATTAGCCGCCAGGACCTGCTGGGTGACCAGATGCTAACTGAAATCTACCTGGATAGGAGTGATTACCAGCCATTGGCAGTTCTAGTCAGCCTCTCCCAGCAGCCTGTACCAGCCTCTAACTTCCTGGTTAGCAATGGTCTGGGCAGAGGAAAGTTAGCTAAGGAAGCTAACGGGACTTTGTGATGATACATTTGATCACTGGACAACTGAAAGTCTCCATGTGTTGCTTCCACAGCTGCTCAGAAACATGGAGTTGGCATTTACCAATCCCTGTCATATTTCATCATGCTCACCTTCAGATTCTGGATCCAACATGTAGCTACGGCTGGATTTGATGGTTTTACGAAGATGTGATAAAAGTAAAAAGGATCTGTTTATTGAACTGTAAAAGTAAATCTGAAACTCACTGACTTGTTTTTTTTAGTACAAGTTTTTCTGTCAATAGTGTCTCTTTCCTGGAAATGTACAGTAAAGCTGGTGGGTTTTTCCTGTGACTCAGTATAGCCAGAAACTGAACTAGTCTTTTCCTGACCCTGCCCTTCTGACAGGATGTTACTCCCTCCTGGACTTCCTTCTCCTAAAGGCAGTAGTTTTCAGGAGGTAAGGGCCTAGAGTCACAAGGGAGAAAAAATGGAGTGAGACCTTCAGGATGTTTAGTAATGGCTATAGTTGTTTCTTCACTTGACTTTGAAATAATTGAACATCCATATGATTTTAAGGGTTCACTGCAGCAGCATTCAGTAAAAAAGGGAAGTATTCTGCTGTTGCCTTAAAGTTTTCTAGTGTAATCCTTCAAAAGGTCTGTGAAAACACACTCTCCTGTCTTTCCATTAAACACCACTGTCTGCTGCAAAACTTTTTGTCTCTGAAGATGCTTGTTGGGGGCTCAGGCTGGTTGTTTATGAATTAGGGGCCAAACAAACAGTAGTGATGGTGTAATGTGATGGATCATTCTCTCAACATCAGCTGCAAATAAAAATAGTTTCTTCATCCTAGAAGTGGGTTATTCCACAAGCCCTGGTCCTTGTCTGTCTTTCTGGAAAACTTTAGTCTAACCTTCATGCTTCTCTCAGACAGCAGGGGCTTCCTTTCATGCAAGTTAAACTTGTGCAGTCTCTTTTTGGTTGTAAAAGCATCCACTTTCAGAACCTGTCATAGGTCCTGAGGACATTTTAGGGTTTTTGGAGACTATCTTGTGGTCTGCTCTCAGAATGAACTTGCTTGGATGGCCAAATCTGGACATTGATAGTTGTTTTAAATGTCTTCCACTTGTAAACTATTTTCCAGACAGTGGAACAACTGATTTCAAACTCTTTAGATCTTTTTAAGTCCCTTCCCAGACTGACAGCTCTTTGAATCTCACTGTGATTTTCAGTCTCACTTAAACAGTCAGGAGGATCCACGCTAAATACCTGGCGTTAAGACAGTATAAACCTCCTTCCACTTGCTGAGTAACCATGTTCTGATCACCTTCGCCTGATGCAAGTGGGAATAAATGTGGGAGTGTCTTTATTTGTGCTTGTTAGTCATCAATCTATTTGGTTGTGGAGGTATCCACCTGGAACTAAGCTTGATGATCCAGAAGGCAGCAAAAGGGCCGCACCATGTGGTTTAATTATTATCCTTCCTCGTGGTGTGTTTTCCTTCTTCCCGCTGTGTGTGTTCTGGATCTGCTGGTCTGTCAGAATTTGACATTCCTTACATGTCTGAGGCACACGCCCATTTTTCCCAAGGGTGGATATGTACACATGCACACCCACAAAGTGACTTGGAAAGGTTAGAGTGGATGTAATCTAATCAGTTCGGAGTGAAGAAACATGGTCCCGCAGGTGGTGACCGCTGATCACTGGTCATCAGATTCCGAAGAACACAAATGTTCCTAGCAGCATATCATTAGCCTCTTAGCATAATTACTTCAGTCATGTTTTGGCTAAATTGTGATATCTGTCTCACTTTACTCTCCTAATATGATTGACTGTGCATCATTACCTATAAAACCTTAAAATATAACTTAGGCAATTAATCTAATGATATGTCCTCACAATCTGTTGGCAGATGTTTAGATTATTTATTGATCCCATTAGGGAAGTTCTTTGGAGGCGTCCTTATACATTTTGTGTTGAAATTTGAGATACTGGCCATTCAATAAAAGTTCACGGTCCAGTTTTTGTTGTATCGAGTCCTTAAATCGTAATCCGAGGACTAAAACTGAAGTGAACTTTAAAAAGTGACTAAGCTGCTGACAGAAACCTTTTTACAGGAATCAGTCATGCAATGTTTGGGGTCTGGACTTGAAATCCAATGACTCGGTCATTTTGACACATTTAAACATTTCTATATATTTGTTAGTGTTGTGTTTGAGCTCATTGCAGGTGGAAACATGGACATCTACAGCATGGCAGAGTGTTTAAAGGGTCCTCAGAATTTTGTAACCAACAATGATGTACCTAAACAGTAAGGCCTGCAGTCTTGTTAGTTTGATATGTGGACTGTTTGGCCGGGGATCATGAAATCCTAACGAATGATTTGGAGCATTGGGTGGGCATCAGGGGAATAAATCTGCAGTTGTTCAGGTCTAACCTGGTTGATCTTGAAATTTCTGTCTCAGCCTTGCTTTGTCCTTCTGTCTTTTTCTCAAATGGGGTCCCACAAGGTTCAGTACTAGGCCCTCTTCTTTTTTTCCCCTTTATTTGCTCCTGTTTGGTTCCATACTATAATGAAGGAAACACGATTCTTGATTTGATTGCTAAGCAGAAAGATTAAGCTCCTGATTTCCCAGCCGATCTGCGTTCCTACCCTCTCCTATAGTCACCAGCTGTGGGTAAGTGACTGAAAAATGAATTTCCTCTGCAGGGTGTCTGAGCTGTCCCTTAGAGATGGGGTGAGGAGCTCAGTCGTCCAGGAGGAGATCAGAATAGAACTGCTGCTCCTCCACATTCAGAGGAGCAAGATGAAGTGGCTCAGGTGTCTAGTTAGGATACCTCCTGGATGCCTTCCTGGTGAGGTGTTCCAGGCATGTCCCACCAAGAGGAGACTCTGTGGAAGACCAGGAACATGCTGGAGGGACTGTATCTCTCGGTTGATCTGGGAACACCTCAGGATCCTCCTGGATGAGCTGAAAGAAGTGGCTGGGGAGAGTAAAGTCTGGGCTTCTCTGCTTAAACTACTGCCCTCGCTATCTGGCCTTTAGATACGTGGGAGTAGATGGATGGAGGGATATTATGCTAATGATAAAGTCAAAGTCAAGGAAGTTGTGAAATCAAGTTTTTTTTTTCCTCTAAAGGCATCCAAAGTAAAGCCGATCATTCTGAGGTGGCATTTTGAGATGTTAATCCATGTCTTTACCAACACTCAGCTGGATTACTGTACTTAATTATATTGGGAGGGTTTGTGGATCCTCTATCACTCGGCTCCATGTCTCTGAGCTTCTTCACCCTGGTAGATCCACCTGCTCTCTAAGATCAGTTGCTCTTCAGTTTGCCAAAAATAAACCAGAAGCTCAGAGGGAATTGTGCCTTCATTGTCACTGCTCTTAAATGGTGAAACAACTTCCCTCTGAACATCAGGCAGGAACATTTCATGATCTGTTTTAAATCTTCTCTTAAAGCCCACTCATTCTTTTCTGTCCAGAACTTTGGTTAACTGTGGTTGTTTTTTAAGTGCCTTACAGATAAAGTTGGATTGGATTGGCTTATTTCAGTGTTAGCCATCTTACTGAGGAGACATTTCCATCCCAAGTGAGTTTATTTCTTCTGTGATGCAGCTCCAGGTTTATGACTTCATGAATAAGAGACAATGAACCAGCGCAGAGATCATGTGACCAGCAGAACTTCTGTCTGAAACAGAATAACTCACATCATCACTCTCTGAGATACACGTCAGTGTCGGGGTGTAAATGGACTGTGGTTGATGTGCACAGTGTGGTGTGAATGTGTGTGGAGGGGGAATGTTTTTCCAGAATGGTTTAGAAGAGAGAGGGAGGGGTAGGGGGGGTTCAGACAGCATCAAACAAAAGGTGCAGTGTCACTCACACTAATTAGCATAGAGGCGAATGGAGGGCTGAGCATGTGGCTCAGCTCCAGTGTTTGTAGAACATCAGCAGCAGGAGAGATGGTGTGACTGGAGTCTGTTATCAGGACCGTACCAGAAGTTCTGAACTTCTATCTAACTGAAGCTCAGAACTCAGGGTAGCACCGTGAGAACTGGTGATGGTGGAGATGAGATGTGAGATGGGAGAATAGGATGTGTCGACTACCACTGACCTGTCTGAGCTGGATATCTGTAAAAGACCTGAAGCCTAATCAAGGTTGGTACTTCATCTAGGTTCTGGGTGTAACTGGGGTGGAAATGAACACATGGTGATACCGGACAGGATCCAAAGGTTTTTCCTCACCTACCTCATGGACTAATTGCTGGGAAAAAGTCCGCTGATGCAAATAATAAATTGTCATGTCACAAATGCATCGGTTTCAGTAATTTCCATGGAGAGAAGTTATGATGTCGAGCACTAATTTAAGAGGACAAGAGAACTTTTTATGCAATATCTCTAAAATGTTGGTCAATAATTTAAACAAAAACTTTTGATCTCTAAATTCTTCTTGGTTAGAAAGCTGGATAGATGCTCCATTTGATGGCTGAATAGACAGGTGGATACATGATTGAATAGACGGTTGATTTGACAGTTGGATACAGACAATTGGATGCATGATTAGTTGGATATACAGTTGATTAGATGGTTGGAAAGATGGTTGATTTGACGTTTGTTTAGACAGGTGGATAGATGCTTAGTTAGACAGTTAGACGGCTGGTTAGAGCAGTGGTTCTCAAACTGGGGAGGTCATTTCAAGGGGTTGCCAGATAACTCTAATTTGCCAGATAACTCTAATTATATATATACATATAGCCTACATTTATCAAATAACTTTGGGATTTGTATCAGTGATCAAAATTAAACCGTTAATGCAGAGATAAAATATGAAATAAATAAAAGGAAAAAAACAACAACTACAACATTGAAATGTTCTAAATTAAGTGATTTCATTTTTCATTTCATTTTTCATACACAACAAAGTTAGTACACACGTCATAATAAAATTGGAATTTGGCAATCTATGTGAGAAGCTGATTTTGGGCATGTAGATGCTTTGTTACAGCAGTTAACCAAATCCACCAAAAACCACTTTATCTTCCTTCTTTAGACATTTTGTTTGACAATTGGATAGACGGTTGGTTTGATGGTGGATTAGATGTTTAAGACTGGACAAATCTATCAGGGTGTGAGCCAATCATAGATAGTGATGAACAGGACAGTCAGAGCACTCGTGAATAACCCCATATTAAGCACCATAATAACATCACATATAATAAACGAAAGAGCTGTCTACCAGTTTACAGTTTTTACTCCTGGACTGTGAATCTGCTGCATATAGAAAATTCACAAACAGGAGGTCCTTCCACATCCTGCCAATTGATTTGATCTAATTTTCATCATTTTCATTTGGTTTGGAAATGAAAGAAAAGGAAAGGAAAGGAAAGGGAGAGGATGTTTTTGTTGAAGTGAAAAATTAGAAACATGAAAAAGTGTGGTATATAAGCCATGATTTTAATAAGAACCCTAATAAGGGTATAGATTTACTTTTAATTGACATAGATTTACATTAAAGACACACTACTCAACTTCTGCCATTTTCTCAGTGACCTGCCCCCAACGGCTAATTCGGCATCCATATTGCATCCTACCTGTACTGTGAGATCTCTCCAGACAGTAAAAATGAGTGTTATGTTGACTCTTGTCTTATCTCTTGCTCTGTCTCCCTTTTGTTTCCTCTTTTCCTCCAATAATGTCTTCAAACGTTTCTGGGCTAAATCCGCCACATCTGTCAAAATGCTTGTTTGCATCCTCTTGCTAGCGTGTAACGCATGCACAAAGCAGAACTCAGCATGCATGCGTCCCAGATGATATAGTTATATATCCCAGTATATTCCCAGTTATATAGTGCAGTTTCTGAGCCGCGGGACGCTGCTAAGCCGCAACGGCTCTAGAAATGACCATAATAGATGTCACTGTGTCATCAAACGAGTCTGAAAGCTGACTTTTAAGATCGACATGTTATGGAATGGGTCTTTAAGGAAATCCTTTCTATGTCAGTGTACTATTAAATTTCTTCTACTACTGCAGTTACGCCTGAATATTCTCAATTATAAGAGTTTTGGGGTTTTTTTTAAACTCCCAATATGACCAATTTAATTTACTTGTACATGTTTAACAGATGTTACCAAAAGGAAGAAGATGAACAGCAGTATCTCTGAACCGGAGTAACCAACCGGAGTGTAAATGATGTCTCCATATCCTCTCGGTTCCTGTTCAGCTTCATATTGGTGCTGTGGAAAAGTCTACTGCAGCTCACAGGAAACGGCTCAGTCACCTTTCTTGTCCAGGTGGAGCTGGTCTCTTTATCCCAGTGGACATCTGCAGTATTACAGGAGGGACGAGCAATATTTGTTAAATATTTCCAGAGTTATTGTAGAATTCACCCCTCTGTCACTTTTTAGATTTTTTTTAGTTTTGAAAATGTCTCAACGCTGTTCTTTTATTTGCTTCTATAGAAGGAGGTGATGACTAACTTGTGTATGTGTCATTTGTTTTGCTGAGGTGGATGTTCTGAGTCTGAGATGAAGACGTACGTTTCAGCACCAGTAAATGATGGAGGAAAAGTTGTGTTTCTGTTGTGGTGTAAATCTGTCCACATCATGCCCCAGAACATCCAGCGGGGAGATGGATGTTGGCTGGCTCTTCGAGCAGATGCTGAGGAAGCTTTTGATGAAGAGGAGTCTGAAGTCCTTGTTTTTCTGGATGGGTCAGATAACTTCTACAGACCTGTGCTGATGTCTTAGTCTGTCATTTCTCACCTGATAAGGTCTGAATTAAGGGCTGCTTTGAATTAATACTGTTAATGATGTGTTGCAGTGCGTAAGAAGTCTTGAACTCCATCTTTAATGGCACATATCAGCTGGTTTGATCCAGGTTGAGGGGTTCCAGTAATCTACAAGGATTACAGGATCCGGTCAGGCTGAAGTTTGGGACCAGTTGGTCCTTTTCTTACGTCCAGGTGCTTAGGTTTTGGTTTGCTTGTTGGGGCCAAACAGAGCTCCTCGTTCTGGCTCCGTCAGTGTGTATTTCATGTCTGAGAGGCAGATTTAACACACTGGGGGTTTTATTTAATTCACACTTTCTAATGAGTTAATCAAATCTTTTTAATCACTGACTACTTTATTCTGTCCTCTTCTTCTGCTTTGGTGTTTTACAGCTGATTAAGGAAATGTGACACTAAAAAATCTCAGGCTATCAGTCCTGTTATGTTATGTTTAGGGCTGCGAACTCTGTCATGGTTTGTTGCTGCATCACTGCATCACTGCATCGATGCAGAGTCATCCACATCACGGATGGAGAAACTTCTCCACCTCTGATTGTAACTGACCACACCACGCTGGTGTCATCTGGCTGGAAAGAGGGGTCAACAAGCTGCATAACTCTAGGCAATGGATACCTGCTGAGAAAGAAGAAGAGAAACACAAATGGATCACAATGGCAGGTATTTATAGATGGAGTATAGGGATGTCACAATTATACTGTAGATTCTCCTGGTACAATCATTATAAGAGAAACTATCACGATTGTTCTGCGTTAATTCATTTCCAGCAGGAATTTGTAAAATCACAGGAACACTCCTTTATAGGTCTATTTATTTCTGTCTTTTGATGCCAACATAACAAAATAATATAACATTAAAGTA
>JAOXYM010000010.1:2251572-2262641 GCA_028567055.1 Leptatherina wallacei | reverse complement strand
TGTGTGTGTGTGTGTGTGTGTGTGTGTGTGTGTGTGTGTGTGTGTGTGTGTGTGTGTGTGTGTGTGTGTGTGATGTATTAACACTTATCCACACGGTTTTCCAGTGTTCCTGTGTCTGGCTGAGCGACTTCTGCATCAGAGGTTACCACGGAGAGGAAGCAGCAAAGACGACGTGATGGTGACGGTGTTCCAGCTGTGGAGTTACGTGGAGTCTAATGGCACCAGTGACATGGATACACACATCACTGAGCTGGCAGAAGAAGGTAAACACACACACAGCACTTGATTAAGAAATCCAAGCAAAGTGTTATTTACACTTACTTCCACTTTATCAGGTCCACCTTGCTAGTACCGGGTTGGACCTCTTTCTCCTTCAGAAGAGTTTCCTTCTTGTTGTCATAGATTTAACAGCGTGTTGGAAACCTTCATCAGATTTTTCTCTATATTGACATGATGGCGTCACACAGTTGCTGCACATCTGCTTCTCTCTGGATATTTTCTCCTCTTCAGACCATTCTCTGTAAACCCTAGAGATGTTTGTGTGTAAAAATCCCAGTAGATCTACGGTGGCCCACAGGTGTCACAGCAACACAATAAGCCACAACGGAAATTACACGGTAGTTTCTCTTCTTTTTAAATCACCTCTATTTTCTCCTGCGGTGTAACTTTTGCTGTCGCCCACCTCGTGCATAGGGATGTTTATTTTATAGTGTGATACCAATGATATACAGTCAAGGTGTGGTACTGATGGTTGATGACCTTCGTCCAACAGTGTGGTTGGTGCAGAGCCTGGCGTCATGTGACCAGGACGTGATCGTGAATGCCCTGCGGCGTCCTGCAGAGTGCAGCCTGAGGAGGGAAGGACTCCACGCTGTTGCCAAACTGCTGAAAGATCCACGAGGAAAAGTGTCGGCCTCGGCCAGCTCGGTGCTGAGAGGCCTGGCTGCTCAACCACGACATCGAGAGCAGGTGGGGGATGTGTGTGTGTGTGTGTGTGTGCGTGTATTCAAACACTCACCTTCACCTAAACATGTCAAAAGATTGTCCCTCATTCATTTCTACCAATAGGATGTTCAATTTCAGTATTTATACTTTTTTTTTCTGATGATTCATCTGTCTTCAGTGACTCAGGGGGATGAAGGCATCATATCTTGCCTCCCTAACTCCACTTTGCATTCCTCTTTAATGCTTTCCACGGCACTGCACCTGAGTCTGCAGGTTCTAAGATTGTAAGACTGAGCGAGATAGATAATTGTTGCAGTTTAAACCATGGATCAACTCAAAGATGTGTCTTGAGCCCATAATTATACACCCTGATGATACATGACTGCAGGGTTCATTTAAGTACCAGTCACAGACGACAACAGTGACCGGTCTGATCCGGAACAGTGATGAGAGGAACTACAGGAGGAAGTGAATCTCTTCAGACTGGTGCAAGAATAACAAGTTGTTCCTGAATGTCGAAAAACCCAAGGAACTGGTGATGAACAAAGCCCGCTCACATCCCAGTATACACCGACAACGTGTCAGTAAAGGAGGTGCAGAACACAATATTTCTGACAGTTATTGAGACTGAAAACCTTCCTCTACATCTCCTTCCTTCTTTTAAAAAAACATAGCAACCACCTAGGCTTCCTGAGAAGGTTGAAGAGGGAATATCTGAATCCTTCAGTCCTCACAACCTTTTACAGAGACGCCATCATGTCTGTTCTAACGAGCAGCATCTCTGAGAGCATGAGAGCAGCAGACACTCGGATAAAACCGCTCTGAGGAGAGCAGTGAGATCAGCATGAAGGACTGTTGGGGTCACACTGCCACCTACTGAGGACCTGGTGTAACTAAGAGGATAACTCCAGACTCAACTCACCCCAGTTACAGCCTGTTCTCTGCTGCACTTGGGCAGGCGGTACTGCAGCTTGAGGAGCAGGTCTGTATCTGTATTGCGGTACAGAAAAAGCACTGCAAAACAGATATATGACTAAACTGCAAATACACAACCACAAAACACAACAGCAGCTGGATTTCTGCTTGAGTTTAATAAGAAAAAGAAAGAGAGACCACTGCAAAATGATCAGTTTCTCAGGTTCCCCTGTTCACTTCTAACAAAATGTTTTGACTAAAGAAAATACAGAAATAAATTTTTGTTGGAATAAGCCTGATTTTATAATCACTGCTTTCCTGGGTTATGGTGTTCTCTCCAAATTTTCACATTGTTTTTGGGTAACTTGGAAGTAAGTTAGTAAAGTTTATTTATGTAGCACTTTTCACAGAAAGAATCACAAAGTGTTTCACAGTAAAATACAATAAAAGATATATAAAGTAAAATAGATAAATTAGTATTAAGAGAGACATTTCCTCATACCCAAATTTAAAACAAGTGTCATAAAAGCCCACATCTAACTAAAAGCCTGTTTGAATACAAATGTCTTCAGCTGCTTTTTAAAAGACTCAATAGAGTCTAAAGATTTTAAAGATGGCAGCAGTGTTCCACAGTGTGGGGGCCCGTGCTTGAAAAGGACAGGAGTGTGGGCTAGAAGTGGGCCAGATGTCAATTGCCAGCCTGGCTTGGATTATGACAAGTCTCCTTGTTTGACCCTGCCTTTTCTTTACTATTACGGGGTTTATAATTACAGATTGCAATTAATCTAACATATCTAATTCATGATTTTCTAATCTAATCTGACCTCTGACCTCTGAGTACTCTGTCCTCTGCAGGCTTTGGTCAGCTGTTTGGAGCTGCTGGAAGATGAGAACGTGGACACCAGAGTCTGTGGATGCAAAGCTTTAGCGTGTCTGAAGGTACAAACATCCAGAATATTCCGCACATCCACAGATGTCCATCAGATCATATAAAGACGGTGGTCAGATTTTAACCACTGTCAGTGTCTTCATCATACTCACAGCTGTGTTCTGTCTGCTGTGGTTCCAGGCCAAAGAAAGCATCGATCAGTTGGTGTATCTCTGCCAAACGGATAAGGAGGAAGTTCGAGATGCTGCCAAACAAACACTACTAGTGCTGGGTAATCTCTTTAGAAAAGTGATGATCTCAACTTCTGTGACATTTCTTTCTGTCTTGTTTTGTGTCATGTGGCTTTGTCCAAAACAGATGTGTTGCAGGGATTACTGCATCCATGAATTAATCCATTCTTTCTGTTTTCCATGTCCTTCCCTTCATGGCGTGGGGCAGGTGAGGAGGGGAAGATGGCTCACAGACACGTGGAGATGTCTCAGGACAGCTTACCGAGGCTCTTTGCTCCGGGAAGCATGGCCAGCACCGCTTTCTAACTGACACACACACACACACCAAAGCAGCACTTTGTGAATGTTGGTTGTGTTTTTACCTCTCAATGTTTGCTGTGCTGCTCTTCTGCTGCATCACCTGGTAGAAACACTTCAACATGGTCAACCAACTCTACACAACACTAACCATCGACACAAACACAGAAACTCATTTCACAGGTGCTAACTGATCCGAGTCAGCAGGCCGATCCGAGTCAGCAGGACTGAAATGATGCTCAGAGAAATGAGTCTCATGTTTAGAAACACAAAAACATCATAAACTGATCTTTCCACAACCGAATAAGCAGAAAAATGTTTAAAATATTTTTTGTTGTTTTGTTATTTTATATCAAAGTGTCTTTGATGTGACTGTCTGCGAAACTGGTTTGGACTGGTTACCCAGTGAACCAGCCGGAGCTGACGTATAAAAATCTCTCAGTTCAGAGGCCTGCTGTTGTGGATGGATGCAGCAGACATAAGTGTAGGCTGCAGAGCTGTGACATGCGGCAAAACTGTGCGACACACCGCAGAGCTGTGCGACAGCTTATCACAGCTCATGCTTTTACAGTTCTGCCTCTCTACGGATGCTGACTGGATCATTGCATAATGCTGATCTAGATTTTTGCCTCATCACTGTGGTTGCCTGGTGTTAGAACATGCAGCCAGGATTTAGTCCTCTTTAGACTATTTTGAAGCCAAATCCAGACTAACCCCAAAGAAATTGTTCAGTTCTCGTGAAATCCTTATTATTCTCTTGCTGTTGCCTGGAACCTGCCTTAATTTTGCAGTATTTGCAAACATTAGTAGTCATTCATAGTTTTTACACACAAAGAAAAGCTTGGTTGTGACATCACTGAGGCACATTGTGTGTTGTAAACACCTCAGTCTCTGAGGCGATGTCTCTGGAGGAGTGACAGCAGGAATCTGCTACAAGGTTTTATGATTTCAGAACTGGACACATGAGATTTAAATCCTGCAAACTGCACCTTGAGACAGAGGAAGTCAACATGCTCACACTGGAGGGCTGTAAACTTTACTGGGAAAATATGCTTTTTTGTTCTAAAAATGCAGATATTTGACATGTGTTGAATGAAGATTACTAACACTGCAAACGTCTGTCTGAGCCAAAGGAGTAAAGACTTTCAAAATCAATTTTTACTGTATATGAGGCTGTAGCATCCAGACTTCAGGTGGAAATGCAAAGAAACTACTAAAAGAAAAAATCACAAAAAAAAAATCCATTGATTATCTGTGTATTCTGGAGTGTGAATCAGTTCATCTTTCTGCTGAACAGAACTTTGTATGAATGGGTTGGATCTGTCACTGTGGAATATCTGCTTATCCAAAAGGTAACAACATGTTTTCCTTCTGCCTGCTTCGTTTAATGTTATTATCGCTATATTAGCAACAGATGAAGAGAGAGGAGCTCTAACTGAAGCTGCAGAACTCTGCAGAGGATGGTTTCAGCAGCTCAGTGCCAATACTCTTTAATATTCTCTGTTATTTTATGGAAATATATTGGAACGGTTTGCCTGTGCAATTCATTACATTGTTATTTTATCAGAGCAGAAATGTTCATTTGTTTGTGGTTTTCTGCACCACTGATGGTTCACTGAAGATTTACTGTTGCAGACTACGAGGTTCAGTCTCTTCATCAGTTTCATCATCATTAAACATCCTGAATAAAAAGGATTATCACAGTCTGGAGATTAGAAACTGTCAGGATGATGATGGTTTCACATGTTAAAGCCATTTTTCATAACTTTAGAATGATATAAATCGAATTAAATAATGGTTTCAGTAAAGCTACTGAAGCTACTAGTTAAGCTAATTATTTTCAGCTAACACCGACTTGACTTTGCTTTTGCTGATGCCACATATTTATTGAAATCACAACTTAATATTTGGAACTAAAGATGTAATAATAACTCATGATGATGGCTCCTCAATTCTTAAACAGGATTTCTTTCTTTCTCCTAATGATGAATAATAGATGAGATAATCCTTTTACTTTGATTTTGGGGATTCTCATTTTCCACAGCAGACTTGTAAATTTATATAAATGTGTGTCTTTTCCTGTAAGACAGCCACTGGTTTGATGCAACAGAAGTTGATGTTCAGTGTAAATGACAAAAAACACACTGTTAAGTTTGTGGTAACCTGACATTTAAACTGTCCACATGTATCAGAGAACAGGATCATAACAAATACTGGAGCATCATGTCACCTGGTCAGGTGTCAGCACCATTCCTGACAATGCCAAACAGTCCCGGACTGTACAGAATAAACCATAAAAAGCTGTTTTAACGTTCCAGTGCTGCAGCGGGAACCGAAAGAAACGGATGCTGACAGAAAACAATATGGACTCCAAGGCTGTGGTGAAGATGGAGCTCAGTTCCTAGTAAATAATGTGCCAACACTTCCCGCTTCTCTTTTAATGACTTGGATGCAGGATTACTGAAGATAATGACAGCTGAAATGTTAGATGTTGTTTCAGCTGCTAGTGATGAAGGATGATGAGACAACTCCTCAGGTGTAAGTTGTGAATGTTAGAACAGGATGCATCGTCACTGGAATCTCTGACTGTGTATGTATGAAGGTTACCACTTTATTCTGTGTATTTACCAATTATTTTTGCTTGGATGGCAGAACTCTGCAGCTATATTTCTGCATCCACATAGCATCTCACGGGTTTTAAGTGCCTCAAGGATTATTGATCATTACAGAGCTGACATAAGATAAAATATTCTATTTAAAAATGGAGAGACTGTGAAGTGGTGGGGGGAAAAAACACAACACAGCTTATACATTTTTTTCTCCCCCAGAAGCTTTATAGATTGTGAAGCATTGGAAACTTTTTTCTGAGATATTTTCTGGCATTCTTGTGTCAAATGTATAAAGATTATTAAACATTTGTTAAAAGATTATTTGTGCCATTGATTTTATTCAAACTTGAGCTACAAAAATACATGCACACACAAAGAAATGTTTTACAATTCCTTAAGTCAGCTTTTTGTCTGAATCAGGTCAATAATTGTACTGAAGGATTTATAGATAGTAAATAACGTATGCTGCATTCAGGGTATGTAGGAAACTTTGTATGTCAGAGTAGTGGCGTCAAGTCAAAAAGTGTGGTTTAATGAGTATCTGTGTCAAAACGTGACTGATACTATACATCGCGAGGACAGAATATTGTCGCTTGTTAAGGATAGTTTAAAAAAGTTGGGGAAAAATTGCTATGTTCAGACCAATTTAAGGTTTGAAAGTGACAAGATTTCGATCGAACAGAGTTTCACCTTATTTTGCGTCCTAAAATCTAGATATACCCTGACTTTCCTTTACTTTTAATACACACTTAACAGTCTCGAGATCGTTTTCAGATTAATAAATCTCTCGTCTCCGAGTTCTGTGAAAGCATCCCTATTCCTACCATTGTGATAAATGAGCTTCAACGTATTCTAAAGGGGCGCCCCTCCTGGCCAATCAGGGTGTCTGCAGCAGCTTCGACACCACCCCCCAGCGGCCGCACAGGCGCACTGAGCTCTCAACTGCCATTTTGTGGCAGAAGCTATTCTACTAAAGCGGGAGAGGGATTAAAACAAACTGAGAAGAAGCCCGCAATTTTATCCGCCGATTAAACTTTGTAGCTCACACTTTGTGCTTTCACTCGGGATTACCAGGAGGAGAAACGCACTAAAAGAGGTAAAGTATCACTACTTTTCTGACAAGAGGGGAGTTTGCAGGATCTTTAACCGGCCTCTAGGTGTCACGATGGGGCTCTGGGTCCTGGCAGCTCGTCGAAGAGTGTTTGTCTCCCTCTATCGTTTTTGAAAAACCTGTCGAAATATGTTTAAATATCCGAAGATTAAATAAATCCACAAACAGCCCGCTGTTTTTCATTTATATGAATGGAAATATCATGGAGGGGATTTTGCAAATACTTCGTCGACTTCGTTGTAGAGTTTAGGCCAAGGCGTCCATTTTCTGTCTTCTTTGTTTCCCGTCTTTACAGCGCTGACGACATGGAGCTGGCGGGCAGAAGTTAGCCAATAGTTTGCTGTTATTAACTTGCACAGCGTGTTACAGAGACAGAGTCGGGATTTAGAAAGTATTGCTGTGGGGTAATGACAAGAAATGAACCGGGTTTGACTCAGCTGTTACTTTCAGCTTGAGCAGGTTTCTCATTGTAACAGTGGACCGCCGTTAGCAAATGATGCTAGTTAACATTAGCAACGGTGACCTAGCTCAGGTTTACGGCCTTCTTCGCCTTTTGTCCTATTGAGACTGAAATTTTAAATATCCTGGCTCCCTATAGTAACCCGTAAACGCGCTCTTAATTAAACCAAAACTACCTATATTTAACCTAAACATAGTTTTAACTAGTTATTGTGGTGGCGGACACGGTCAGCAGGGCCACCGCGGAGAAGAATGACGAGGCGTTTTTCAGTAAAACAGTCCAGGCTCGGAAAGTCAAAGACCAAACATTAACAGGATCATCCTGAAATTAGCCGTGTCCTTGTGTGGAGCTTTGGAGCTGTCTTTGTTGTTGGCCCCTTCGCGACGAGGTCGGTTCGGCAGCTGTTGTTGCACCCATCGCGCGCTTGTCTCTTATTCTAAGCCCACCTAGAGCCTCATAGCCACTGATATATATTACAGCAGAGAGCTCCCTCTACGACTCGGCTTGGAGAGCTACAAAAATACTGCAGGATAAATGCTGGAAAGGTGGCAGCAGCTGCCCCACTAAATGTGGGACATTTGGACCTCTGAAGGCCTTTACCAGAACCAGCCCATCTCAGCTATTCGTGGACATGGAAGCTGGTTTTACATTCAGTCCCAAACAGAGCCGGACAACTGTTAGACTTTTTACCATGCAGCTTTCATTTACATGGTTAGTTTCAGTAAATTCAGAACGAAATCACCTTCATAACATTTTGCAAACAAACATTCAGTCGTCTATTTTACTGGTGCTTTGAATTAAAGTATTTAGCAGTAAACATGAGTCATGCTATAACTGGTGGATACAAGTCCAGGATTCTGGTGAAAGTGGTGCAGTTAATACAACATGGACCCACTTATTCCCCCTTACTCCAGCACAGGGTCACAGGGGGTTGGGGCTTATCCCAGCAACTACTGGACAAAAGCCAGGGTATGCCCTGGACATATCACCAATCCATCACAAGACCATTCACACTCATTCCTGGGGGCAGTTTAGAGACGGCAATTAACCTAATTTGAATGTCTATGGACTGTATGAGGAAGCCAAGATCCTTTTGGTATGGTACTTTTTCATTGATGCCAATCAATACTTTTGCCCCTGAAAGGAAAATCTCACAATTGAACTGCACACTAACCTTTGTGGGTAATCATGGCCTTTTTGTGTCATTTTTGGTAAAAAAATTTCCCTCAATTTTTGACCACCATTTTGGTTTTGTTGCCCCATATAGGATGACTTTTTGTAATAAAGTGCTTGTTTTGAATAAGTTTAAAAGTTCAATCTTTTTTTAAAAGTCAGCAATTTACTACCCTTTCAGGTCATTGGTGGACAAAAAAAAGTCCTCATCTAAAAACCGCTACAAAAACATTACCGGTTGATATTTTTTCCCCTCAAAGCATTCAAAGTCTGTCCTGATCAAAATGACCAAATATATAATTATTCAAATTATTTTAACCCTTTACATGCCAATTTCTATAGTAATTTAGACAATTACATATTTGGTAGTTTTTATTAGGACTGATGTTGATTTAGTGATTTTAGGAAAAAATGAAGTATTTAAGAGATTTAAGATTTGGAGAGTTTTTTTTGTCCTCTGATGACCTGGAATGGTTGTAAAAAAGCGACCACCTATGGTTGATATGTTGCAAAGGAAAATATATATATATATATATATATGAATGAGACTCGTGAACATCAACACTTGAAAGAAATGCTTATAAAATTACAATAAAATATATTCATGAGTAAATTGAATAAAAATAAGATGAAAATATATCTTTTAAAGTGATCACCAAAATAATTGGACATCAAATTGTTAAAAGAATAATAAAATTTCTGACATTGAAAGAAAATGTTGCCTAAGAACCTGCATTAACCCAGTAAAATATTAAAACACATCATCATAGGATAACATTACCACTCTGTTAAAGGTCTGATTCATTATATTTTCCTTTTTGGGACCAACATTTATCAAAATGACAAGCTATTCAGCTTTTTTTGGTCATTTGCTCTCCCCTGTCCCTGACTAAGATCAGCTCAGATGTTGTATCCAGACAACATCAGGTATCTAATGAGAATCACACAAGAGTGTGGATTGTCTTTCATGAGGCCATATTGTTTCCTTCTCCCTTCTTGCAGGTTTGGAGTTTCAGGTGAGGGTTTGTCAGAGATTAACGCCTTTGTTGAAGACATTAATAATTGTCCAAGTATAACTGTGTAACTTGTGCACCCTCCTCTCTCTCTCAGGTTTGCAGGGAGAGTCAGGTAGCAGTGGTTTTATTGAGCCAAGTTCAGGGCTTTCAGCAGCAGAGCAGAGAGAGATCTCCGACATCCCGACCCTGCAGACTACTCAGATCATGTTAAAAATCAGTCTCTCCTCAGTGTTCCAGGTAACATCTGGACTGATGAGTTTACAGTCCTGATTTGCTCAGGATGGATTTTGTTCCCATTTTCACTTGATTCTGTTTATTAGATCAGAGTTTTTATCATATTATAATTTGTCCTGCTGATTAAATACAGCAGCTGAATTATTAATATGTTTCATTTTTGATGCTTCAGGTAATTTAACAGGATACAAACTTAAGATTTTCAGTATTGTCCAGAACTTCACTGAATCACATACTGAAATTCAATCCCTGTTAAATCACCTTATAATCACCCGGTAATGTGGGGATTTCCTGCACATGGTAGCAAAATTGTGCAGCGATACAAGACTGGTAGCTTAAACAGCTAAGTTAATGAATAGGAGACATTCAGAGAGAGAGAGCAAGACCACCACCTTGAAGCACCAGAGAGTGACTGATAACTGATTAAATCAGTTTGGACAGTTCAGTACAGGAGTGATGGTCCTTAAGTATCTGAGAGAGAAAAAATTCCTACTCTGAAAACTGAATTTCAAACACTTTGTAGAAATTAAATTATGACCCAGATATTATGTCAGAGTGGACGATATTAAAATTTTTCCTCTCAGCGGAGTCTGTAACTCACCTGAGAGGATAGTGGCATCAAATCCAGTTTATGTAAACTAAGTTTGGCAAATGTATTTCAGTAGAATAGTAACATTATTCATTGTTTTCTCTTAAATGTTATTATTTTATATCTTTATTTCAAACCAACTCCAAACTCATTAACCTGAGTTAGGAGTCCTGCAGCTCAGTATTTGTGATCACTGCCAGCTGATATTTCATTTTGTAGCACATATAAAAACTAGATGGACCAAAGTACTTTACAAGTTCATTTAAAACTCAAGAAACCAATTGAACAAATCCAACCAAACTGACTAAAGACAAGAAATGTTGAACATGTGAATGTTGACATGAAAACCTGATGGACTCAAACCGAATTCTGATTAATACCAAAGGTAAAAAAGTGAGTTTTTAGACAGAATTTGAATGACTGGAGTATAAAGTGTGAATATGGAGCCACTAGTGATTCCAAAGTCTAGGATCTGCAATTGTGAAAGCCTGATCCCCTCTATGCTTTAAACAAGACATCAGCTGCACTAATGCCCCTTTCACACTAGCACCTAGTCAGCCCAGCCCGGCTCAGCCTTCATTCAGCCGACACCACACCGCCC
>JAOXYM010000010.1:2221334-2232889 GCA_028567055.1 Leptatherina wallacei | reverse complement strand
AATTGGAGCAAGGAAGAGAGAGAGCGGTGACAGGATTTTCTAATTCCTGAGCCTCATACACTGTCCTGGGGACACATGACTGTTAGAAAACCTTTAGAAAGAGAATTGTGCATAATATGGGACCTTTAAAGTTCATTCATCAGTAAAATGGAAAGACGAGATCAGGTTATCGATTTAGAACATTTTATACAGAGTTTAAAGAACTTTATGCAGGATCAAAGAACACAGAATAATAATAAATGAGAAGTTTTTCGATCCACAAGGGTAAACTTGACTTTTTGATGTCTTTTTGATGCTTCTTTGATCGACTTCCTTCACTGCTGACTGTCTTTACAAGGATGGTTTCTTTGAGTCCCTGATTCATTCCTCAGTGTTGTTGGTCACATCTGATCAGCTGACAAGTCCATACTGTAAACAAACCAGAGTTTAAAGGAGCTGCACTGGTTTCTGTCATTTCCATCACAAATGTATTGTCTTTGTGTTTCAGGTGCTGAGTCTGTGGAGAGGTTACTTGGTTACCAACAAGCAGCCATTCAGGGTAAGTCGCAGCTCAGATGTTCACACGTTTTCTGTGGACACCATCTAAAGTGCAGTGATGTATTTCCATGTGTGTGCAGGTGGAGAGCACGTTCAGCTACCTACAGATCTCCTCCATTAATGTTCACAGTCTCACAGAGGTACACCATCATTAGTATTCACCAAAAATTCTTTACTTATATTCTGTTAGTTTGTTTTCTTGTTTGTTTACTTAGATGCTATTTAAACATTTTACTACGACCAAGCAGGAAAATGAGGACAGCAACAGCAACCATGAGGAATGGAATATTCCAGCTGATCTGATCCATGTTGGTTCAGAGAGTCATACGTGTTGATGTGTTTCAGGTTGTGTTGGAGATCGAAGGGCTGAGTTTGTCCCTCAGCGTCCTGCATGTTGAAGACCTGGAGGCCATGATTAGCCACATGACTGCATCACTGAAGAGGATCTTTCCTGACTCTTCTCCAGGGTCTGTTTCCCTCCACAACACTGTGAAGTTCCGAAATTTGTCCTTTTGAGTTGGACATCAACATTTTTCCATTTCTTCAAACATGCACGAATCATTCATGTTTAACAGGGCTGACTCCGATAATAACAATATGATAACAATCAGATGATGAACTGCTGCTAGTCTGATGACAGATAAAAATATGATAATAACCTGATGTTATTTAGATAATAATCTGATGATCACCTATTAACAATCTGATAATGATCTGATAATAATTATATGATAATCTGATGTTAAACTGATAGTAATATGATGAAAATCTAACAATAAAATGACAGATAATCCGATGACGATCTGATAATAATGCGATGTTAAATTGATGATAATCTGATGATAATATGCAACTAAACAGCTGCTGTTGGATTATTCACAATAATCCCATCACATGATTATAAAAGATTTCCCACCAAACATTTACATTTAAAATGTTCCCCAAATTAACAATATTAAATCAACATCTCATTGTTCTCTTGATCAGGTCCACCTGTTCACCTGCTTGTTAACGTAAATATCTGAACAGCCAATCAGTGTCTAGTCATGTAGACATGGTTAAGATGACCTGCGGAAGTTCAAACTTCTGAGGAAGAAAGGGGATTTAAGTTAAAGGTACCAGCTGCATGCTAATCTGAATGGTTCAGCTCCTGGTAGACATCCACATGTTAGCAGTATGATGTGTTAGTGTTACTATGGTGACGGTAGCATGTATGCACAGACTACGCCAGAGGATCCACTGGTGTGTGGTTTAACTGATGAAGAACATTTCTGCCTTTTCAATCTTCAGAAAGCTGCTGAAGACGGCTCCTCCAGACCTCCAGGAGAGACTGTTGACCCTGACCAGTGTGATAGAGGAGCAGCTCAGCAGTCAGCATGGTCCATGTGGTACGCTTCTTTCAGTTTACAGTTAATAACACCTTTTAGCAGGAATTGCTTTAACAGGTAGGAGCTGTTTAAGCAGCTGAAGCTGTACAGGTCCACTGAGCATCACCTTGAACACCTCATCATGAGAACATCTGTCTCAAAGGGTTTTACATCTTACCACACTGAGACCTCCTCTTCCTCCCCCAAGAGCCTGTCTGTCTCCTGCTGCCAGGTGAAGAAGCAACTGGAGAGACTGAACCAGAACAAGGCTGCAGGTTCAGATGGTGTAAAACTTTGACTGGACCATTTCAACACCTTGATTCTTTTCTTTTTCAGCTATTCTGTTGTAGATCTACTGCTGTGTCTGGGACCATTGTCCTGTTGCATGAGACGTTTTCAGTCAGATGGACTCACATTTGACTCCAAACTCCCTTCCAAACAAGCCGTACTTATTTAGTCTTTTTCTAATTGGACTGTCATGATCTTTAATATTTAACATGCAAACTGAGGCCTGGAGAGTCTGAGATGAAGCTCTTGGGTTTTTTTCCACAGTCTGACCTTTGTATGAACTTGCTGGGACGTCCTCTCCGGGGAAGATTGGCAGCTGTCTTGATTGTTTTTCACTTGTGAATAATCTTTCTCTCTATATAGTGATGGACTCTAGATAGTTTGGAAATGACCTGATAACCCTTCCTAGATTGATGGGCAGCAACAGCTGCTTGTCTAAGATCATTGCTGATGTCTTTCCTCCTTGGCATTGTTGCAGAGCAGGAAACTGACTGGGTGCAGGTACTCAGTTTTAACACTGATGAGGACCAGAGGATATTTATTGTGTCCTGATACTTTTAAAGCCTTAGAATCAGTAGGGGTTACTGTCTACGGTAACTAATGCACGTAAAACCAACTGAGACAGCATGTTTTGTTCCCATAGGAGGATTCTCTGATACCTACGCTGCTCTGTGTGATTTTAATGAGATGCCATTTAAAGAGGAGATTCAGTGGGTATGTCACCATTGTAATGGCACACAATTGCAAAGTGATTCAAACTTATTTAGCCATAAACTGTTTCAGTGATCCTAGCTAATCAGACTAAAGCACGATTGTTTCTGTAGGATGTTGACAACATCTACAACACGCACAACTGGAGGAAGTTCAACCTGCAGGACTTCAGCCACTTAGACAGCAGGTGAGACATGCTACATTTCTTCTTCAACTAGTCTTACATCTTACATCCTTCTCATGTCTTCTTTCTCCTCTCAGAGACTTGGCATTGGCAGTAGCAGCGTTGTCCTTCAACCATTGGTTTACCAAGTTCTACTGCAAAGAACTCAAACTGGTATTTTCTTTCTTTTTCTCTTTCTTTTGTTAAAAGTTCAACACAAGATTTTTTTTCTCAATTAACACCAAACAAGTTTGTATGTGAATTATATAGGAGTAATGCAAGAGAACCAGATCTTACTTCTTCTGTGTGTCCTTCACACCGTTGTTGAAGCTGGTCCAGACACATAGTCATGGGAGATGAGCCCTTCCTTTGCAGCCTTAATCATTCAGGTGACTTCCAGGACTCCTCTACTGAACTAACCATGTTATTGGTCACAGGGCTCCGACGAGAAACAGATGACACATGAGCCAACAACGATATGACTAGAGACAGAGATTTCTCTGAGCTGTTGAAATGCTCGATAAGATTTAGAGCAATATAATAGTATAGAGAACAGCACGATGTGATACTATACTATGTGATGTGATACAATGTGATGCAGTACATAGCGATATAATGCAGTACAGTATGATACAGTATGATGCAATGTGATGTGAGACTAATAGAGCTGAAGGTCAGACCTGGGCCCTCATGGATCAACCGTTCTTACGCACAGATCTGTGTGTATCTCGTGTGGAATTTACCATCTTGTACTTTTACTTATAAATGTTCCTAAATATAAGTACAGCTCTGACCATGGGTACCAACAGAATCTAGAGGTAGAACAGGGAAACTACATCATGTCTGCAGATGTTGCAGCCATCTCAGCGTTTGTCAGTCATCTTTATTTCAGCGAAATAATATTTATTCCATTAGTAGCCTAATCGTTGGGGGGAAAAAACAGATGTGGAGCTTAAATGGTTTCAAAAATTACAAAAGACACCCGTGTGAGAACTGGGGGGTGTAACCAATGACTGTATTAGAAAGGGTATAACTGGCACTGTATGGCCTACTACAGGGTGGGGGCCCTTGAAAATCCTGGAATAAAAAGTTTTCCTGTGCTCCATTTTTAAATGTCTAATTAATTAACATGATAATCAAAGTCAGTTTGCCCAAATCAAGGTGCAGAGGGAATGAATTCTGCACAAACATGATGGATGTTCTTTGAAGGCCCTTCCACCCCTCTGAAATTGTGCAAAATGGTTTAGTCCACACCCGCAGCAGTTGGTTCGTTCCGAGTGAGAGCAGAGTGCAGCCAGACATCCAGAGGAGAAAGTCATGTATTTCCCAAAGAAAGTGAAGTCTGGATACCAGAACAAGGAGAGAAAAACACAGTGTAAGGAAATTAAGTGAGGGACAGCAACTTCCTTTTAATTTATTTGAGAAGAAGTGATCAGCACATCTGGACTAACACAATATCAGCAGCAGCTGTCTGTAGGCAGCTCGTTAGGATTCATTCAGGGAAAACACAGATTGATTACCGTCAGACATTTGTCAACTTTACGGATCTCATGATAAAAAATAAAATAAATTCCATTTTGTATCAATAATTTAGTCCTTTCCCAGAGATCAGTCATGTATCAATGGGTTCTTTGTGATTTCAGGATTGTAAAGATGTCACTGTCATCACGGTATCTGAAAAACTGAATTCACCAGACCCAAATATCTGTAGTATTGATAACAAATTATCTACCACCATTTTTGAATGAATCAAGTAAAACAGCAGGAGAATATTCCTAATTTAAGGTCATAATGAATTATGGTTTATTGTATAGCAATCATATATATTGAACCTTTCACTACCACTTTAACATTATAATACACTACTTGTCAAAAGTTTGGACACACTTTCCCATTAAATCTAATGGAAAAGATTAAATGGGGATGTGAGACAAGGTGAACTCATGCAGGCAGTGAAATTATTCAGTTTACAATCATCTGAATCTGCAGCTGATTCAAATGAAAGAATGTTAGTAACACAATAAGTTTTATTCTATTGTATTTTATGCTATAAGCAGTTAAAGATCATTTTCTCTCTATCTAGCCTGTATGGGGTCTGGCCTCCTTGTAGAAGAGAAAGATACAGAAGATCCAAGTGAAGAAATGTAAAGAGAAGGTTGCTCTGAGGGTAGCGAAGAGGTTGAGAGGGGAAAAGAGAAGACAGTGAGAGGCTGAGCGATGCAGCAGAGTGTCTACTAGATAATCCAGGACTATGGCAAGATAAGCCATTTAGAGATCTATTATCTTTGTCTTATACTATGGGAAAAGTATGTGTGAGAACTATTGATCAAGTACACACCAAGACGGTTTGTACATAGGGACCAGAATTTCGTGCTACGCCTCTGCTCACCTTGGATCTGGGTTCTAATCTCGCCTCAGACCTGATCTTGGGCAGAGCACGCTCAGCATCATGACAAGAACAAACATCATTCACCTCCTCTCGCCTTAAAGCTTGGTACCAGAGAATCTGATCTTTGCCAGATACATCAGCTCCTTGGGTCCAGTGAGCTGCACACAACACTGGTTTTTAGGCTCCACATGAATCATTAAACCTGTATGCAGGAAAACCTCACTCAAATCTGATTGGTCAATACTACTTAGGCCACAAATGAAAACCTGAAACTGTCCAGAAAGAAAATCTGGCATTATATTCTACACATTGATGTCTCTTTCTGCTTCTGTCTCCTCAGTCTGTTGACATCCAGCAGCAGCTGACCTTCCTGCTGTCCAGATCTCCCAGTCTGCAGGATCTGTCACTGGAGGCCTGTGGACTCAAAGTGTGAGTTTCTGTATGATGGATTGTAAAGTTCTGAACTCTTTTGGACCGTGTTATAAATCTGTGTGTGAGCTGAACACATTGTCTCTATGTTGGACCTAGTGTCTCATTTGTCGGTTCTGACTGAAAACAGGAATTAAGCTTTTTTTTCTGCTGCAGGGACTTTGCAGTTAAAATAGCAGCTGCCCTCAGAGAGCACGCCTCCTCCCCCCTGCACTCCATGAACCTGTCAGGAAACCCCATTGAAGACAGAGGTGTGTTTTCAGAACGAACAGAAACATGGATCAGAACACACACTGGACCGCAGACAACCTGTGTGTGTGTTTTCATTCACAGGTGTGATTGCTCTCAGTCAGCAGCTACAGAATCTGGATGAAGGACTCAAACACCTCTCACTGAGTCGTGTGTCAATGACCCCAAGAGGTAAACACACACTAACACTGTCATAAACAAGAACAGATGAACATCTCCAGATGTTTTGGTGTGTATGGGAAACTTTCCAGTGTGTGAGTGATGTCATATGCCTTTGTTTAGCTCCTCTCCCTCAGTGCAGTGCTGCGTCGCTTCTTCCTCTTCATCAGAATGAAGAATCACTGACCTGCTGAAGATGAAATGATTGTCTTCATCATCTGAACGTGGTCTGATGTGTTTACAGGTCTGGGTTTTCTCAGCCAGGTGTTGTCCTCCACTCAACTGTTCTCAGCATCTCTGACCCACCTGGACCTGTCAGAGAATCCTGGGAGTCTGGGCACCGAGGAAGCCACGGTACACATTGTTCTGTGTGTGTGGGTCTTATGTTAGAAAAACAGAAAAAGACGGCAAGAGAGGGACAGCTGATTTCACCCTCAGTAAAGTCTTCCTTGTGTCAGAGCATCAATCCTCCTGCACATATCAGATTTCCATCAGTCTGGGAACCGGATCAATCTAATGGATTGGGTTTCATTTGCTTCCCATTCATCCTGGAAGACCTGGAAAACACAGATTTTTTGCGATTATTATCATTAATGAACTATCCCAATTACTTTTAGCTGTCATGTCCTAATTTTCATCTTATTTAATACTAAATTAGCTGTCCTCGTTAATATTAATGACACTCCTTCATAAATATTAATGTGCTATTCTTATTAACATTCTTAACAAGCAACTCTGGATAGCTGTCCTCATAAATATAAATGAACTAGCAATCCTGGTGAATATGTATGACTGTTCAGATTTTCTGCTGAAGGGCTGAATGTTTTGTGTTATTGGAGAAGGAAACAAGGTGAGAAAAGACAGACATGTCAGTGATGCAGTGCAGAAACCATGATGCACCGAACATAAACATGTTATAGAAACCAGGTTACAAATAAATTACTACAAACAACAATTAAAATACAAACAGGACATAGTTTTAGTGGATGTCGTACAGTTAGTTATGTATATATGTATAAATGAATAAGTAAAATCCGTCAAAACTTGAACTGTGGTGCTGAATTATGTTCGGCATATTGTGGTTAACATGATCAATATTAGGTAATTAAACAGTCTGGCATATGGATAAAAGCAGTTTTGAAACTCAGGCTGTGGTTCCTTTTGCCTGAAGGCAGGAAGGAAATAACAATCTGTGAAGGTTGAGGCGGGTCTTGAGTGATTAGTTGTTCCCTGGACGGCAGCATTTTCAACTGGTGGCAGTGAGACCCCAATAACTCTTCCAGCTTCCCTCGCCACTCTCGTCAGAGCTTTTCTGTCTGAGGCAGTTTCATGCTGCCTCTGTAGATGAGCTGAGATGAGCTCTCCTTAACCTTTTCAGTGCTGGCACCAGGTGAGGTTGTCAATCATGTGTGCTTTCCAGGAATTAAGCATAGTGCACATTTTCCACAGCTGTGGCCTCAACATAAATTGTCAACCTACAACAACTGTGAAAAAGGATGTTGTAGCACCATTCTGCAAATAGTTTCACCTTCTCCATGTAGTCCTTCTCATTCCCGTCCTGCATGAGACCCACTACTGTCGTGTCATTGGCATATTTAATGATGTGATTCATACTGAAGTTTGCACAAGTCATTTGTCATCAAAGTGTGTATACATCATGGTGTGTATGTATGTGTGTTGCAGTTTCTCTTTAAGCTCCTGTCCAGTTCCAACTCCGTGTCTTATCTGGACCTCAGTGACACCAGCTGCCCTCTGGACACGGTCAGTGGGACATTTGATTCAGAACAGTTCTGTTCTCTGTGAGCTTTATATTCTTATTTATTCTGCAAACCAAATCTTATCTCTGATTTATAACCCCAGTTCCAAAAAAAGCAGGGACTGTGTAACTGTGTAAAATGTTGATAAGACCAGGATGCAACGGTTTGCTAATCTCATCAACTCATATTTTATTCCATCTACACGTAAAACAACATATCTGATCTTTAAACTGAGACATTTTACTATTTCATGGAAAGTATGAGCATCACAACTTTTTTGGAGTTGGGGAAGTATTATGGAATTCATTGATAACTCACTTAATTTTTTCCCATGTCAAATTTTCTATTTCCATTACTTCCTGTTTGGATTCTCTTTGCTGCTGTTCGCACTGAAATTTTCCAGCTGCGTTCTGACTTTTCCCTGCAGCTGTTTGTGTCCCTGTCAGCCGGATATTGCTTCAAACTGATCCACCTGAACTTGGCCAGGAATCCTTTCAGCCACAGGTCAGCTTCACTCACTGATGGATCAAAACATTAAAACCATCCAGCTAATAATGCAGCAGCTGAAAACACACACCTCTTCCTGGTTAGACACACAGTTCAGACACCACAGAAGGTGTGATGGATGCATACACTCAAATAAAGATGCTCCCCGATTCAGTCAAATAAACTCATACTCCATCTTAATCAAAACACACTTTTCCAGATGAATGTGTGATTGCTCATTGGACCACCAGAGGGCGCTGTGAGTCCGCAGCACTGTTGGAAAAACTGCAGAACAAAATGCAGGAACATGCAGTTTCTGAGTTATGATTCCTTGACCTGTGCAGGTTTGAGAATGTTGGACATCATAAACTCTGATAACACAAATACAAACCGTTTATTCTCCCACTGTTTTATATCACAAATATTCACACAGATGCTCCGACAAACTCTCTGACTTCCAGAATGAGGATTAAATTGAAAGATTTTGGGACAAATAGTTAATTCATGCATCTCACAAAACATCAGAATCTCATTAAAACCTGATGTAAACACTCAGAAAAACTACAAATACATCTGGTTTCATTTGTACACAGAGTTCAGGAGATTTTCCATGAACCTTCTGCTGATGTCTTCTCACACAGCAGCAGAGGTACGATCAGAGGAGTGTTCATAAGTCCGGGATGTTTGCTGATACATACATGTAGTATTAGGAAGAAATGTTGGTAAATCAGAGTCCAAAACATCAAGACATCTGAGATAGTGACTGTAATAGTAGTCTGACAAAAACAAGGCCAGAAACTCAGACTGCAACAGTCTTCACACATCTGATACAACTGGAAATGTGCTCTGTGTTTGTGTAGAAAGGTGCGGGAGGTGACCAGGAGTATTTGGGAGTTCTTCAGTCTGAGCTGTGAGCTGAAATATGTGGGACTGTCTGCAACCAAATTTCCTCCACAAGCTCTCAGGTGAGTCAAACTAAATCCTCTGAAACAACTCTCTAAAGCAGGAGTGGCCAAAATAAGTAGAAATGATATTTCCTCTGTTCTTTACATACTACATATTAAAACTAGTTTGAAGAAAGTTCACGTAGTTTTAGGAAAAATCAGGGACCAATTTAGGATTTAGGCTTTAGGATTGTATTTGACAAAGTTGTTGAATGTATGCAAATTACAAAATGATTAAAATGACCGTGTCAGCCGTTCTTGAGTTAAATGCATCTAATGTACACAAAATATACATTTAGCACAAAGATACATTCAACACTACAGACTCGAACAAAAGGTAAAGTCAAAGGTGACCATTTCTGTGAGGTGCAGAGTCAAAAGCTGTGGTTAAGCTTCTGATTTGAAAAACAATAGGCTGGGTCATTTAGTGAGGTGATTAAAGAGGGAGGGGGGACTCGAGAAGCTGAAAATCCCAGTAATTCAGTGTACCATACTTACTATAATTTTGTGATTAGTCCTGAGCATATCCAGTATCACCTCTTATATAAATGTCCTGAATCAAAATATCCTTGGCCAGCACGTCTGGGTCACTGCCCTGTAACTTTCATGTTTGGAAAAATGCGCTACATGCAGAAAAAGTTAAGGTTCAAAAGCCGAACCGTCCAATCGGAGATGCCTCATGTTACCCACTGATACCTCTTCCGGTAGATTAATGTAGTTGTGTGTTTTCATTTGTAGTTGTGCTTAGTTATTTGTTGATGTGGTTTGCACATCAGGGCCATCTGACTGCTACTCACCCTCTTTATTCCTGTTCAATTAGCAGGATTGAAGCCATTTTTCACTTTTAGTTTCTGTTCAGTAATGACAGTGTGGCCTGTCATTTGTTCATCGGAGGGTTTATTTACTTAAAAACAAAGTCTTACACTCAGCAGTGAACCCCACGTGTCTCTGACAGTGGAAGGAAGTCAGGACTTCCACCTAAACCAAAGCAACATGCAAACTCTATGCAGAAAGAACCATGAAATCAACCAGGACGTGTGACTGTCTCTCCAGATTCCCAACGTACATCATAGAGATGAACCATCAGTCTGTTTAGTAACATCTGGAAACTTTTCCTTCATCACTGTCTCACCAGATTATTACTACAAGGTCTGGCAACCAACACTCAACTCTTCGGTCTGGAGTTGGATCTCAGCAGCTGTGAGGTAAACACACTCATGACACTGAGCAGAAAAATCTTCGTTTTCTCGTGCGATTGGATCTAACTGGAGTTTATGTGTGTGTGTATGTAGCTGCGCTCAGCTGGGGCTCAAGTGATTCAGGAACACATTTCTGAGGCCACAGCCATCAGAAGTCTGGATATCTCAGATAATGGTATGTAACACACACTTCCTATGTCACAATTTTATTAAATTATCAATTTTTTCAATCAAATAAGTAAAATGTATCAAATTAAATAGAAAAGCAACATCAGTGAAGTTGGTAGGAAACATTCACTAATCTCATGATTTGAATCAACATTTTATGTCCGAACAGGGAGGAGGTTGAAGTTTAACCATCAGTTTAAGTTCTCATACTCATGTAAATACAGTCACCGTCAACTTTACCAGGTCCATCTGTTCAACTGCTTGTTAACAAATATCTAACTAGCCAGTGACGTGGCAGCAACTCAATACATTTAGTCATGTAGACATGGTCAAGATGAGTTGCTGAAGTTCAAACTGAGATTCAGAATGATGAAGAAAGGAGATTTAAGTGACTTTGAATGTGGTAGTTGGTACGCAAGTAAAATGTATTTATAAAGCACTTTTCACAGGGAAGTCTCACAAAGTGCTTCACAAGATAAAAACTTAAAAATACAAAAAATACAACCATACATCAGACATTCTACAATATTCAAGATAATGACCAATAAAACAGTAAAAAAAAAAATCAAATAATAACCAATAAAAACTGTAAAACATTTCATTAAAATGCATCGCAGGCTGGTTCAAAGTCCTGCCTAAAGGCCCGGTCACACTGCCTTTCGCGGGCGTATCGCGGCTGAATCACGGCCAGAAATGTCTGCCCGTGAAG
>JAOXYM010000010.1:2209205-2221234 GCA_028567055.1 Leptatherina wallacei | reverse complement strand
AGGAAGGCATGAATGACCATTTCTAGTTCTGAATGAGACATGATTGATCTGAGTCTGGTGATATTTTTAAGATGAAATAGGCAGGACCGGGTCATAGTTCTGACGTGTTCATCAAAGAGCATAGCTCGATCAAAAATAACACCAAGATTTCTAGAGGTAGTACGCACATTAGCAGAAAAGGCCCCTAAACAGGTAACAGCTTTACAGGCCAAACTTTCAATTAAATTTCAATTGTCAGTTTTTGCTGCATTCAACTGTAAATAACTACCATCCATCCAATCCTTAATTATGGTCAAACAGTCATGCAGATAATTTATCTGTACAGTCCTATCAGGGTCAAAAGAAAAGTATAATTGCAGGTTATCTGCACACAAATGGTATGAGATACCTTCGAATTTAGAGATAATATTCCTGAGAGGAAGCATGTATAATGAAAACAGGATAGGCCCCAAGACTGAGCCCTGGGGAACACCACAGGAAAGGGGGACAGACTCTGATTTATATGGGCCGACAACTGCGGAGAATTATCTGTCAGACAAATAAGACCTAAACCAGGCAGTTTAGGACAAATCTTGAGACATCAACCCAGTCTCTCAGCCTGTCCACAAGGATGTTATGATCCACCGTATCAAAAGCTGCGCTTAGATCGAGCAGAACTAAGATTGTGCTTCTCTTGGAATCAGAGGCCATCATAATGTCGTTTGAGACCCTGAGAAGAGCAGTTTCAGTTGAATGAAATTGACAATAACCAGATTGAAATTTGTCAAACACGTTATGCCTGTTCAATGCAGTGACTAGCTGGGATGCAACAACTGTTTCTAAAACTTTGGAAACAAAAGGTAACTTGGAAATGGGCCGATAGTTACCAGGAACAGAAGGGTTGAGATTGGGTTTTTTAAAGTGGTTGAACAGCTGCATGCTTGAAATAGGACGGGACAGAACCAGAAACCAGCGAGCAATTTATGATGGAAAGCAAGGATGGAGTGATAGTGCCAAAAACGTTTTTCAACAGATTTGTAGTCACAATAACTAGTTGACCAGAAGAGGTCTTAATTTTGTGCACAATATCGATTTATTGGAGAATGAAATGATCGGTAGGTTGTTGTTTAGGAGGTTCAGGCTGGGAGGAGTTGGAAGCGGGCACTATACTAGCTTTTACACTGGAGACTTTGTTAACAAAAAAAACCAGGAAATTACTACAGTCGTTATCAGAGGATAAAGGTAGAGCAGGCAGTGGTGCACCTGTAATATTATTCAGGGTGTTGAAAATGACCCTTGGGTTTCTTTTATTTGAGGCAATAAGATTTGCAAAATTGTCGCCTCTGCTAAACTAAAAGTTCTTTATCATTGGTCTGAGTATTTCAGAAACTGCTGATCTACTGCTGATCTTCAGGGTCAGAATTAGATGGAAATGACATGAAAGCATGAATCCATCCTGCCTTGGATCAATGCTTCAGGCTGCTGGTGGTGTAAAGATGTGGAGGAGATTTTCTTGGCCCACTTTTAACCCCTTAGTACCAACATGGCATGGTTTAACCACCACAGCCTACCTGAGTGTTGTTGCTGACCATGTCCATCCCTTTATTATCACAGTGGCTACTTCCAGCAGGATAATGCATCATGTCTCAAAGCTCAAATCATCTCCAACTGGTTGCTTGAACAGGACAATAAGTTCCCTGTACTCCAATGGCCTCCACAGGATGTGGTGGATCAGGAGATTCTCATCATGGATGCGTAGCAACTGTGTGATCATGTCAAAATGGAGCAAAATCACAAAGGAATGTTTCCAACACCTTGTTGAATCTATTACACCAAGAATTAAGGCAGTTCTGAGGAAAAAAGGGGTCCAACCCTGTACTAGAAAGCTGGACCTGATATAGAGGACGGTGAGTGAATGCATACATACTGCATATGACTTTCTACATTTATTATTATCACTATTAATGATGATATTTAGATGGTGTTTTCTGCAAACAATATGAACAGCAAAGGTCCTACAATAGATCCCTTAGGAACCCCACAGTAACCTGTGAGTGATTGTCACTGATCAGGTGGTTTCCATGGAGACTGATTGTTCTGCCTCACTCTGTCCCATCTTCAAGTGGACTCCTTCTTTCTTGTGGACTCCTACTTCACCTCCTACTCTTCCTGTGTCTGTTTGCAGGTCTGGAGAACAACATGGTGACTCTGGTTCTGGCTGCTGGTCGGTCTCAGTCCCTCCGTCACCTCTCTCTGGGGAGAAACTTCACCATGAAGTCCAGGTGTGGTGAAAATCTTACACAGATCCATTTCCTCCTCCACCTCAGGTCTCCTGATGTTAAATCCTCTTACCTGATTCTTTAATGATGCTGAATGTTCCTCCTCATTCAGCCACAGGTTTGATCCTGTGGCTGAATCAGGTTTTCTTTCCACCAAACAGTTTGACAGCCTCAGAAAAGTTAATCTCATTAATGTTTATAATATAAATATGTTCATGTTTAATATTTCAGGCCTGATTTTATGTTTTCTGTTGTCACTTCTTCTCTCCTCCCTTGTTGGAACGTCGCCCAGAGCTCTCACTGACCTTCTTCATCGTATCGCTCAGCTCATTCAGGATGAAGAGTGTGTGAGTGGTTTCCCTCCTTCATCTCAGCAGATCAAACAGCTGCGTGGAGTCATTCTCAGTGTTGGTGTTTGTGTGTGTGTTCAGCCTCTCCAGTCTCTGTCGGTGTGTGACTCCAAGCTGAAGACCGGGATGCACATCCTGCTGAGCGCTCTGGGCGGACATGCTACTCTGACCGAACTGGACATCAGTGGAAACAACATTGGAGACACGGGAGCCAAAATGCTTGCTAAAGCCCTGATGTCCAACACCACGCTGAGGTACAAACACACACACATCAGTCTTTAAAATAGCCCACCAGACATTTTAGACTCTTTAGATGATGATTAAATGATTAATGATGCTGTAAAATCAGGATATTTAGTGAGTTGACTACTAGGCCCGGATTTATCAAAGGTTTTCGCCTCTTAAAACAGGCGCAAAGTTGATAACGGGCGCAAAAACATGCTGCAGCTGATTTATCAACCTGTTGCAAATAGAAATGTACCAGCAAAACTTTTACAATAGCACCGCAATGATTTTTGTGCTTTTGCCTTGAATGAATATGCAATCTGGGCGTTTCTGCCAGAAGGCGCAAAATACTGGGAGGAGTGGATGTAAATGAATCAGCTTTGCGGCGCAACATGATTTACTAAACGTGGAACTGATTGCGCTGGCTGTTTTTGCGCCTATGTTTAGTGCTTCTGAAAGGCAGGTGTTAACTGGCTCAGATGCACACAAGCGGCTGCAGCTGGATGAGAGGCAATGATCAAATGCTGCAGGATTGTAGAGGAGCATCAGTCTGATTCAGAATCTTTTCTCATGGCCGGTCGATGGCGATGACTGAACTTCTGGAACTAAATCATTACATATAAACGGATAATTTGTGTAAATATTAAAATCACAACAGTTCTTTTAGACAAACGTTGTCAAAAGGAGGCGTGTTCATATTTATTATGTCTATAACAGCTATGATGTCATTAATAGAACATGTTTCAGTTTGTGCACATACTTTGTTCCACCACCGGGTATGTGTGTTTTTGCCTTCTTCATCTTATATCTTACCATTTCTTCTAAACTCATCTGTTCTTCTTGTTTTTCCGACTTACTTTTTGGCAAACACCCTCCCATGTTGCAGTCCTTCTGGTCACACAAAGATGTCTGCCATATTTCTATTTCCTCTTCTACTAATATTTTGATCTCCATTTATTTTCCGTTTGTGACCGACTTTCTTTCCTTCTACACAGTGAATCAATTGCAATTTGTTTAGCGCTCGCGATTTGGAATCTTGGTAAATCAGGGCCTTAGTCTGAAGAGCTACTGAATGGGAGCTGTGGAGGATCTGCTGAAAAACCAGACTGGTCTGAGTTTAAGTGATTGTAGCGGTGTTTAAAGAAGCAGCTCTGGTCAAACTGGTTTGAACATACAGGACTAGTTACACCTCCATCTGGTTTATCTGGTGTGTTAGTTTGATTTTGCATGAATTCAGTCAGACATGTTTACATGTGTTTTAGAGTTTAATAATAGTAGATTGGCTCCAGTTTGTTCTGATAAAGTTCTGATTAATGCTAAAGCTTCAGAAACTGACAACAACAAATACAGTTTATAATTCTGACTGGATTACAGACAAACAGCTGTTTGCTAATTACTGTTGATGGATTTAACTATTTTTCATGACACTGGGAACTGGAGTCATCAACATTAGCCAGATGTTGAAAGACCATGAGTCAGAAGGGACTCGGACCTGGACTCAGACCAGGATCTGGACAACTGCGGCAGAAGTTCTGACTGCAGGTTCTGACCTGGCATCTTTCTCTTCTGTCTTCAAGGACCTTATCCTGGGACAGAAACAACGTCACTGCCAGAGGTTTCCAGGATGTGGCTGATGCCTTGGAGAGGTCAGAACAAAAAAATAAAAGCCAAACACCTATCATTACATTTATGGTGATTTTTAATTAGCCCAATATTTTTGGTATGATCATTAAAATCACAATCAAAACATATGCAAAGTAAAAAAGTAAACAAAAAAAGACAAACTGTTCGCTTTCTCAATGAAGGGCGTAGCTGATTCATTTCCATCAACTATTGCCATACCAAAAACAAAACAAACAAAATCTCTGCAATATTAGCAAACACCTGAGGACTTTGCGGTTGTTCAGGTGGAAAGTCGCTGGACGTGGCCACGTTTCTTCGTCACCACATTCAGGCTACGTAGCGACACAGACAATCAGGAGATGCTGAGTCGTCACCAACTCCGGTCTTCGAGATCTACCAACCCTGCTGCAACACATCTGACTCAAATCAATGGCTCAATAACAGGCTAGTGAAGAAGCTGACAAGTTGTTGGAGAACCTTTTCATTTTAATCAGGTGTGTTGTAGCAGTGAAACATCAGGACAGCGGCCCTCGAGGACTGGAGTTGCTGATCCCTGCCAGTCTCCGGGTTTTCCATCATCAACACAAGATCTTGAAAAATGAATGCAACTCTGCACCGAGTTGAATGTTGTTCAGATCCAAACCCTGTTACAGTGAATGTGTGCTACACCCAGAAAGCTGGATAATCCTCACAGATCCCAATAAAGTAAATCCTGAAATATGTTACAATTGGTCAAGATAATCATAAACATATACAGTGCTTTTATTAAGACAAGCTTAAGTTATCAAATGTGCCTAAAATCAATGATGATTCGTTAGAAATGCCAACAAGCGTTACATGTTATCTCGTAAAAATAGCATACAGCATTTTGTTTTAATTATGTAGTTAATTCAGAAAAACAGAACTTTTGTATTTATCTATTTTTAAATATCTTGTTAATTTTTTAATAAAGATGATCTGATTAATTAAAAAAAACAGAGCTTGTTTATTTTTTTTAAGTGAATGCTTAGCTAACAGCTAACAGCTCCAACACCAGCAGCAGATCAATCTGCTGTGATGGTTCTGGTTTCACCATTTATTCAGTCGTCAGTAAAGTCACTAAGTTTCAGGTTAATGAGGAACACAAAATATGAAACAGTTATTAATGATCATCATTATTTCCAGTATTGGTTCAGTTTAAAAGAACCAACATGATTTGACTCTGAAGGAGGGCTGTTGTATGATAGGAGAAAAACGCAGATAATTCTGCATCATCAACAAAGTTAGTACAGTCAAAGAATAAAATCGCATGGGAACACTAATAGAAAATCAGGGAATCTGTAGGATTTCTAGAAAAAAATGGATATGGATCCAGAGAGTTCCGGTCTGAACCATAACTCAGAATGACTAACAGTGAACACTTCTCAACAGGTTTGATGACTGCTTTCTTTGTTTGCAGGAACTTCACGCTGCAGAAGGTGTATCTGCCTCTGTCGGACATCACACAGAGTTACCGTGGCAACCCAGACCGGACCAAAGAGGCCCTGAACAAGGTTGTTAGAACAGGAAAGACAAAAGAGAATAAAAATGTTGAACAGAAGATGATGTTGGTGCTGATGTTTTCACTCAGAGTTCTGCAGAGAGGACCAGTTCAACCCATGGAAACATATTTTTTATCAAAATCTAACCTTAACCAGGTATTTTTATGACCAACCATTCAGGACAGACAGAAAAGCCAAAAAAGGAGAAATAGTTGGACAATGTTGGTTCAGATTGGAGTGTGATGAGTGGTTTAATGGAAATAACTCTGATGATCTAATCTGTGTTTAAATGTGTTCAGATTCAGCAGTGTTTACACAGAAACAACCAGAGGCAGTCTGGGGCCACAGACCTTCAGCAAGCCATTAGAAGCCAACATTCTGAAAAGGTATGAGGAGGAGGAGGAGGAGGAGGAAGATTACAGGATTAACTGGAAGTTTTCATGAGATTTTCCATCAGTTTGAGTTCATTTCTTATAATGAACGCTTTCCTACCTGTTGTCCTCAGCTGGCCCAGGGGATGTGTCGGCAGCTGGAAGACAGCCTTCAACGTTTAAACTACCTCAACATTCAGGAGGTCCAGGCTGACATCCTGACAGCACACGAGGTTCTGCAGAACACCAGGGAGTCTTTAAAGGTTTGGCTTGGAAAACTTGGGAATCATTTTTGACCAAAGTGATCTGAACCAATCTGTGTGTGTGTTTACAGTGTGAGCGCAGTCAGAAATTCTGCCGCCATGAGGAAAGTAATGTCCTCATGGTTTGGTTCCGACCGCCATATTCTGTTGCTTTATTAAGAAAGTTAACGTATACTTGCAAACTGTTGTTTTCCTGTCATCATGCAGCTGCTTCCCTCTCTGTGTGAGGAAGACAGGAGGTCTGGTCCTGATGAAGACTGGATCAATGACATCCTCTACGACACCGCTGCTGCACTTACTGATGAGCTGACCAGAAACATACAGGTACAAGTACAGCTATACAGATCTACAGACAAACAGAAATACAGTTAGTCTATACATACTAGGGGTGCAACGATACACAAAATTTACGGTTCGGTTCGATACTTTAGTGTCACAGTTCAATATTTTTTCGATACAAAAAACAAATTTTAATGTCTTTTTTAACTTGTAATTTTATTGAAATTAATTACAAATATTTGTTTAAACTAGGGATGTTTGATATTGGCTTTTTTTACCGATATCCGATATACCGATATTGTCCAACTCTTAATTTCCGATACCGATATCAACCGATACCAATATATATACGGGGTTCCCCCAGAGAAAAAAAGAAAACCTCAGTTATTTCAGGTACCTGATATCACATATCTCCATATAGATATATATCTACAGTATATGAAATATATATGAATATATATATATATATATATATATTTATACATACATATGAGAGAGAGAGATAGGCCTATATATATCCAAATGGAAATTGTATAACAAGTAAGTTGTTATTTGTATGTTTGTTCAATACACAAGTGATTTTTAACTTTGTTATTTGTCTAACATTGTGTGGGCTCTAGTGTCCTTTATTGTACAGCAGGTAGATGAGAAATGGGCCTGGCTGGGTTTATGGGGGGGGGGGGGGTCTCCAGGTGAACTAAACATCATGCCTACAGGAACATTTAGCAACAACAAACCATTTTTCCACAGTCCCACAGGATCTTAGCTCTCTCAATCTCCACCACCATGGGAGACTGTGATTCCCATTGCGACCTACTGGTTTCCAGTCCATATTCTGCAGATGTTTCTGTACACTATGTAACCCTAACTCTACTTGGGTTAGGGTTGTGGTATTACATGTATTCTTTTCCTGCCAGTTTCTTACACCCTGTTGTTAGGTGCTGGATTGTTTCAGGCGTCTCTTTGCACATCCTGCACCTAGGATCCTGCCTGGTGTGGTAGATCTATGCCTCTATTGCTCTGGTGCTCAAGGCTTACTCCAGTGCTGCCATAATTAGTGCCTCTGTGCTGTCCTTCAATCCAGCCCTATCCAGTCATTGGTGGGACTTCTTCATATCCGCCCTCTCCACCCTAGCCACATCCCTCTCTGAAGCCCACTCTGGAATAGGAACCTGAGGAAGAGGAGCATTCCTCTCCGAGACCCTCTTGGGAACAGGAACCAGACAGATAAGCATCCCTCTCAGACACCGACTCAGGAACCTGAGGTGGAGGAAAAAAACAACTAGAGAAGACTGTAGCAGTGTAACAGTCGAGCCCGTCTGCTTGACTCGTCACTTCAGCATCCCAAAAGTCATGTGATCACACCAACCGACACCTCGTTACAACATCTTTGCGTGTCGAGCTGCTCGTAGGAATTTTAAAAGGGATGAGCTCGTCATTCTGTCACTGCTTTAAAAAGGTTTCAATCGTTTTGTAGATAGTTGGTGTTTGAGAGGTGGAGATTTAGCAAGAGATTGTTTATCATTATATTTTGAAAACAGATTTAGGGAAAAGGTCACATCAGAATTAGCTTAGATTAGATTATACTTAGATATATTTGAATATTCACACTTACTGACAAACACTGGCTCAATACATACACAGACATACACACACACAAAGCACACACACTTTCACACAAACAAACATATAATTATACATCTAGTTGGTATACATAATGCTACTGATAAGTGTAGAGTGAGTGATATGTTGAAAGAGTTTGTGTGGAAGACTGTGTGTGAGAGCTCTAGAAGCCAGCCCATAAATGAATTCAGGAGGTGGACACTAGGGGGCATTCCCCATATTTCATGCTGCAGCGCCCTACACAAGCACAGTTCTATCTCTCGCCGCTGATGTCCCTCCCCTCTCAAGCAATGATTATAATTACTGCATGCCTGCAGGTTATCAAACCGTTCAATTTAGTGTCAACAGAACTGTCTCAGCATCAGAAGTAATTTCCAATTGTTCGTATAGATTCAGCACAAACTTGCAACCAAAGTCATCAAGACTGAAAAATGCCACAGCTATTAAACTCATGCAACATGCGGCATATAAGATGCCTTTTCTTGTACTTTTCCCATTAAAAACACTGATTTAAACACTGACAAATGAGAGCAGTAAATAAAGGGTGGAGACCACATCCTTTATTAAACACTGAGTCAAAGATGAGACAGGGAACCATATGAGAGTACTGAGATAATGAAGCCTTGATGCTTCCCCTCAAATGCATCACACACACACAGCCAGCAGATGGAGCTCTTCTTAAATGTATTGATGTGTGGACAGTGTATTTCATGGTAATCGTGTCAAAGTGACAGTGTTACATGACCTTGGGTTCACCAACCCTAGAAGACTGATGGAATGACTGACACATGAAGACTCTGGGAATGACTGAAAACAACACACTTGACAACACAATGAACTGGCTAGAGGACAAAAGAAAACCGGGAGCTTGAATACTTAGGGACTAAATTAACAGAAGCAAGCATGACAATTAAGGACTGGATGCTGGGAACAGGAAGTAAAGTAAACAAAATACACAAGGGGATAGACTCTACAAAATATAAACAGGAAACAAGACAACAAGAGACATGAAATACAACCAAGACCAGAAACTAAAGATAAACAGAAATTAAAACAAGAACGTAAACAAGAATACAGAAACCATGACAATCACCATGTGCTGTTAGGAAAAAGTCCTGGTCTGTGTTTTAGGAGCTGGCAGAAAGCCTGATGAAGGATGCAGAGGCGGCGTGTCCACGGGTGGTCCGGAGGTCTGCTGTGTGCAGGGCGATGTCAGAGACTGTGTCCAAAAGAGTGACACAGGCACACATCTTCCTCAGAAGCACCCTGGTGGAAACCACGGGGAACATCATCAGCACCAGGCTGCGGTAAGAAACTCTGCATTAGACAGGGTCATTTCTTTTTAATTAGCCTCCTTAACTGATTAATTACTGAAGACCCAGCATCATGTGACTTACTGTTGTGATTCACTCAAGGCTGGAAGTTATCTTATTAACTTTGTCTCAGGTGGATTTGATCAGTGTGATGTTCTGTTAGAAAAACTGATGCTCTGTGAAGAACTTTAAGCAGTTTTTATAAAGACAAAAACAGCACAGTTAACAAAGTGAATAATCTCTTTTTCAGTCAATCAAGAATAAAACGTTGATCAAAGTTGTGTCAGAACAATCCCACGTAAAAGTAAAAGTAATGTAAGGAGTAATGTAAGGGAAAGAAATGCCATTAAGGACAAAAGCTTAAGCCACGCCATAAGAACCTTTGGTGCACTACCCCACCTCCCCCCCAAAAATCATAATTTTAATGGCCATTCAAAATGTTAATCTTGAAATATTTGGGATGTTATAGATTACCTGTTCTCTTGAGCCTCTGCCACAGAGGTGTGTAGACAAATGCTCAGAAATTATTTTACAATCTTTATTTTTCGAAAAGAGAAAAGAACAAATCAACTAAACATTCTGTTGCATGTCACATTGGCCCAAGCATGTGAGAGGGATCATATCTCCCTGACATGGAGATCTTAAAGATAATCATGATAATGAGACTATTAGGGGGGTGAGAATGTCAATGGCCAGGGATTAGCTAGGGTGGGGAGAAGTGATTATCAAACAATTTGTGAGCATTTGTCTATTTTTTTCCTTTTTTTTTTTCTTTTTAGTGTTGTGATCATTTGTCATGGAATGGCCAGGGACATCATTGTACGAAGCTACATATGTCTATGTCCTTGCTGGACTGTGACGTGATTTCTGTCATGTGCAGGAATGATGGACCGCATACAAACCAATAGGGTGTCAGAATAGGGAGGTGTATGGGTATTCTCATCCAACCACAGTCAAATTCACTTTATCTGAATGGCGTGATTAATCTACAAAGTTGTTTTTTTGTGTTTTGTTTTTTGCAACAATGACACGCCAGAATTAAAACAAGCCACTGTGAAATAAAAGTAACGAGGCTATTTTCTAAATGTACGAAGTATAAGTAAAAGGTCAGCAGAAAAATAATTACTCCAGTAAAGTATAGATATCCAAAATGTATTAGTAAATATGGCAACAAAGTATTTGTACGTCATTACTTGACACCTGTGCTTTTAATTCATCATAATTTAATTAGTTAAGCTTCAAATGAGAAATGAATGCCAGAAGTTTATATCTTCTTTTCTTTCCTCCTTCCAGTGAACTGAGACAAACTTTGAGTGTAACTCTGGCAGAAAGCATCATCGAACAGGTGCTGCAGGATCTGTCAGCATCTCAAGAAAAAGTGGTAAATAGCGGTGCAGCGGTGTCAAAATATGCTGGACTGAGTATACTTTATGAGAATGTACCAGAATGTAATGATTTACGAACCTCATCAACCCATATTTCATTCCCAGTAGTTTATAAACAACAAATCAGATGCTGAAACTGAGACTCAGGAGTCTCAGTTTCAACATCTGACCCTCCCTGAGCCGCCACCTTATCGCCTCCCTGAGTCGCAACCTTATTGTGGTGGAGGGGTTTTTGCGTTCTGAGGATCCTAGCGGCTATATTGTCGGGGGCTTTATGCCCCTGGTAGGGTCACCAATGGCAAATAGGTGTCTAGGGGAGGGACCAGACCAAGCACAGCTCAAAAACCCCTATGACCAGAAATATAGACGCGTTTCCCTTCCTCGGACATGGGTCATCAGGGGCCCGCCCCTCTGGAGCCAGGCCTCGGGGTGGGGCACAGGGACGAGCTGCAGAAGCTAGCTCTAGGGATGTGGTGTAACATCACCTCTCTGGCGGGTAAGGAGCCTGAGTTGGTGTGTGAGGTCGACTAGATATAGTTGGACTCACCTCGACGCACGGCTTGGGTTCTGGAACCCGTGTCCTCCAGAGGGGCTGGACCCTATGTCACTCTGGTGTTGCTCCCGGTGAAAGGCAGGTGTGGGCATACTCATTGCCCCCCGGCTTGGCGCCTGTGCATTGGGGTTTACCCCAGTGGACGAGAGGGTAGCCTTCCTCCGCCTTCGGGTGGGGGGACGGGTCCTGACTATGGGGGTATTATCCTATCTTTAATCAAGAGCGTAATTGTTCGATTTGAGAGGAAGATTTCTGGTTTTCACACT
>JAOXYM010000010.1:2138985-2156217 GCA_028567055.1 Leptatherina wallacei | reverse complement strand
CAAAGACAACAACCTCAGTCTTATCTGAGTTTAGAAGGAGGAAATTCAGAGTCATCCAAGTCTTTATGTCTTTAAGAAATCTTTGTAGTCTAACAAACTGGTTCATCTCATCAGGCTTTAGATGATGAGATGATCTGATATATCATACAATTAATCACTGTCTTCTTGGGGTTCAAAAAGTTTGAGAACTACTGTGTTGGAGGAACCCGTTTTATTTGTTTGTTGTTGTTGTCTCCCTTTGGGTGCAGAAGTGGAAGAACACAGTAAAGGTTCTGGTTATGATCAACCCAAGAAGGCTAAGATCTGATGCAGCTCTGTTTTACATCTGATGTGGTGGAAACAGAAGTTGTATTAACTAATAGATGAAAGGGTTTTCTTCTTTATCATTTCGTCTTCTCTTTGAGTAATTCTTGATGCTGCTTGATTCGGGAGTGGCGTTATTTCAATGCCACCCCCGGGAGTGGTGCAACAGAGTCTACAATTGTACCGTCTAGTGCACTGTATCTCAAATAGGGGTACAAGTACCCCTGCGGGTACTTTAGGACATTCCAAGGGGTACTTGAAAAAATGAAAATAATAATATTGTCTGTTAAATTTTTGATAATCCTGTAATATAAAGAGAACATCTGTTGAACATGTGGTTTATAAAAAAAATGTAAAGTATTCAGTTTGATATTAGATATTTTTATTCTGATCAGTCTTTAAATCCAAACACTTGTGTCTGTGTAAACATGGCTAGTTGAGCAAGTTGTGGAAAAACTTGAATCATTTTCACTCCAGCTAGATGAATTGATAGACGTGAGTGAAAAAACCACAACTTGTTGCTTTTGGTTGATACGTTAATAGCAACGATATTTTTGAACACATCTCTGTTCTGCAAAAAATTGGAGGGAAAAACATCAGGAGAGGACATTTATCACGTTTTCCCTCATGTTCCCATTAATTTAGTCATAAATCATTGATAACATGTTTAAAGTATGTCCTTTTAAAATGTTTGAAATTTGAAGGTGATTCTTTAGGTACAAATTTTAACAAATTAGGCACTGATGTTACAGTCCGGTTTACTTCTGTTCCAACCAAAAAGCTCTTCATTGGTTTAAATACTTGGCTGAAAAATGATTCTGCAGGGGGTACATTGCAGAAAAATCTTTGAGAACCACTGGTGTAGTGGACTATCCTGGTGTGTGAATGCACCCTAAATTACAAAGCTACTTTTGCTCCCAAACATTAAATAAATAAGCTCAGAAATCACAAACCTGTCAATCAAAGCCAGCAATGATGCGTCTTATTCAGGATCTGTGACCGGCTGGAAGTTTTTCATTTCCAGGCGTTATTACAACCAACAATCTTCAGATCAAACCAGATATATGGGTCAATTAGAACCAGTTATACCAGGGTCTGGGTGAATACTCGATTGTGATTGGCTACAGGGTGTTCGTTATAAAGTGATGTAGGACACCAATTAACATAAGTTCCGGTCAAATAGCCTGATTTTACTAAATTGCGCTGCCTAAAATTCTAGTTGGTAACCGTGGCAACAGAATGTCAGAACATACCTCACTAAGCGTTGTATGTTCACCCACTAATGGGGAACGTGAGCTGGGTTTAGACCGTCATGAGATTTCAGTTTATTAATCATGACGGCGAGACAAGAGACAAAACGCTGGTTTTATAGTTTCCTTTAACCTGTGTGGTGAAAATAAAGGACCGACGCTTCACGCCTCTGCGTCGTCCATTATTTTCTGATAATGGACACCTCGTCGGGCATCATCTCTTACTTAGTCAGCGTGAGATGGTTTTACCACAGCTCACAGTAATGAATTAAACACAATTTCATTTAAACAAGATTAGTTTCATTCTTTATTTCTTTTTCTGCAAAATAAAAATATATTTTCAAAAAGTGCATTAGTACAATATTGAGTTGGCACATGGTAGGTGGCATCCCTCTTAACATGATCCATAGACCAATCTGCTGTGTTGTTGTTTTCAGGATCACGGAACAGATTTACTGACACCAGGAGAACAAACACAACTTTGATACAACCCGCCTGACTCGTTCAGACCGGTTCCAGGAGGTCTGCAGCCACCCAGTCAGTCTTACACAAGGCTCAAGAAGAAAACCACGTTTTCTAACATTGAAATGCATTTTACAGACATGATAAAGTATCTGAAAACATCTATCTTCAAACCTGCTCACCTCCTCCAAACATCAGCATGGCTTCAGATTTCCCAAATGTGCTTCAGCTATTCTTCTCTTCTTTTTTATTTTGGCAGAAATCCCATTTTACAGGAAACCATCAGAGAAAGAAAATGAATGTAATATAAAAATAAAAATCAATGGTTAAATGAAGCGTCACAGAGGTAGGTCACCAACAGGTAGAATAATTCAGAAAACACAAAAATATGGCTTTGATCCTATGGAAGACAAAAACATCTTAAATCAGCTGAAATGATCAGAGAAACTTTAGATTTTTAGTTCAGAGTAAATCCTCAGAAATAAAGTGTCCAGGATGATTTAAGACTTAAGAAAGGAAGATAAAAAACGAAAGCATCCACATTACTGGTTCTTGTGGGAACCACCTGAACGGGTCCCCTTGTCTCCCACTGAACTCCAAACCAATGTTAGCTGGTTTAACTGGGTTTATTATAATCTAGCTGCCGAGCTCAGAGCATTTGCTCGCTGAAAATCTCAATTTATCTTTAAAATGCAAAAACCAAAGAAATGTTCCCCATTCAGTCTGGTTCTAGTTACGCTTCAGAGGAAGATGATAAACATCTGACGTTTGAAATACTGAAAGGACTGGATCTATTTTACTGGTTCTGTGTGGGAAGTGAAGGCATCACCGTATGAATCTGAACAGAGCAAAGTCTGCAGACGCTGAAGAACTCATCAGCTTCAGAGAAAGCACGCAGTACTCTTCGTGCGTTTGGTTTGGCTCCGACGTCGGCACCATCCTTCTGGAGGAAGATGAATGGAAAACTTCAGAGTGAAGGAGTTATCAGCCATGTTTGAAGTACCAGGCACTTTTACAGAAGCTGCGTTAGATTTACAATCTTTGTCTAAACTCTGCAGTTTATGGATCAAACATAACTTTTTTCTTTAAATCTTTGAAGATATACTAAATGATTTCCATTGTGATTTCCTACAGATCAGATGTTTCCAGACAAACCCACCTGCTGCTCAGAGACAGTCACAGGACAGTTGATCTGAAAGATGAAATCACTGGAATACAATTCAGATCTTAGTTTTGGTAATTTTTCCATCAAGTTCCTCATTCCTAAACAACACTCTCCTCTCCATCAACTCTCTCAGAAGTTTTAAACATGTTTGTTTGTCTGCAGCACGCCCGATCTTCAGAGCTGCTGTTTGTTTCCTATGATTAGAGTCTTCTGAATCACCCTGCAGCTCGGCCGGGGTCCTTCCCAGCAGCCGGGTCCCAGAGGTTAGAGGAAGTAGAACTCCAGAGTGAAGGAACACTAACTATTTTTTTCAATCTGTGAAACAAACAAAGCTCCATCCAGGAGGATTCATCTTATAGAAATCCCTTCATCAAAAGTTCAGGTGTGAAAATGGATGAATAACCGAGTTCATATGGAGAATAAGATAATTAACCAGACTTTTAAACAAAAATGTAATAAAATATTGAGAAACTGATTTAATTTGAATTAATAAGTGAATTAAATTGCATTCAAAATATCAATTATTATTTTAGAAGCCAACAGCTGATCATAAAAATGCAACACTATGAGCTTAATTATCATTATTTATTATTTTCAATTAATTTATTAAATTATTTTTTATTATTGTTATTATTTTTCACTATTAAATCTCATTATTCAGGTTCAGGGTTTCTGTGTTTTATGTGGAATCTGTTAGAACTTCATGGTCAGAAAGTGGAGGTGACATCTCGTACATCAGATTTATGAACTAGTTCTGGTTCCTAACATGATGTCACTTCTCTGTTAAAGGGGAAAGAAGTTGCAATTTTCATGTTGTGCTTTGGTACGATCCAGAACCGATCTCCAGAGTAAGCCATGGGGAGGAGACGACTCATGGTGGAAACCTGGCCCACATGTGGCCCCAGTGAGCGCTGCTTGTCTGGATGTTTGAAGTAAAGCAGACAGAAGAACAAAGGATGCTGACAGAACCACCGGAGTCCTGCAGTCGGTCCAGTGTGGCGTTGGAAACATCCGTCCATTTGAAACGGACCATCACAGGAGAATTCCAGTCAGGATCCCTTCTCCGGCTCCACGAGTTCCCAGCCTCACACCCCAGAGTCGGTGTACATGCCGTTGATCAGGTAGTCCACCTGGGTGTAGTCCTTGGTCCGGTAGCTCTCGTATGCCTGCGTGATGAAGACTGCCACGGTGACGAGGAAGAAGAGCAGGCCGAAGACGAGGACGGCCAGCAGGGCCGCTGTGTCCACCAGCTGCCGGGTCAGAGCAGAACCCGCTACCTCTACAGCAGAAACCTTTGTTGCTAGGGCAACTGTGGCAGAGGTGGCGTTACTGGTTACTGCAGCTTTGCTAGCAGTTACTGTGGTAGCCGAAGTAGTCTGACCCGTTGGCCTTGTGGCGTTGTGGCGTCGAGGCGAGGACAACGTTGTTTTGGTGTTGGTTGTAGCAGCAGGAGCAGTTGTGGTGCTTTTGGCTGATGGAGGCGCAGATGGAGGTGCAGGTGGAGGTGCAGATGGAGGTGCAGATGGAGGCGCAGATGGAAGCGCAGGTGGAGGTGCAGGTGGAGATGCAGGTGGAGATGCAGATGGAGGCGCAGGTGGAGATGCAGGTGGAGATGCAGGTGGAGATGCAGATGGAGGCGCAGGTGGAGATGCAGGTGGAGATGCAGGTGGAGATGCAGATGGAGGCGCAGGTGGAGATGCAGATGGAGGTGACGGGGTGGGGGTCTTGGACGGTGCTAATGGGGCTGCAGTGGTCTGTGGAACCGGGCCGATAATGGGTGGAGCTGTGGTGGCCGGCACGGCTGCAGGCCCAGGTTTTGGTTCTGGTGGGGGCTGATGGTCGGGTGGAGCCGACTGCTGGTTGGATGGTGGCGTTGGTCCAGCTTTAGACTGTCTGGACGGGCCGACGGTGGTCACAGGGAACAGGAGGTTAGAGCTGACAGAGGTGAAGTTAATGGGTGAAGAAGGGCTGTGAGAGAACTGGACCTGCTGGGTTCTGTTTGGTTTTACTTCCTCATCCTCTTCAGAACCTCTGGCCACTTGTAAAGTGTTGGTCCGAACCACAGAAGCTGTAAGACTTGAGTTGAAGTCTGATACGGAAGAGAGGTTCTTCTCCCCAACGCTGAAGATGTTCTCCGGAGAACCCTCCGGGTGTGGACTGTTGATTAAAGTGTTGTTGTTGCCTAGGAAACCAGATTATTCTAATTAATCATCTCAGAAAAACAAAGGATGAAAAGCAACAGTTCAAACATTCAGCCTCTCTGCCTGGTCTTGTCCTGCATCGGTTTCTGTCCGTTTGGATGATCCCAGACTGGGAGAAGTCACTTTAACACAAGCACCAAAACCCAGAGTTCTGCCAGACAGAACCGGATCATCCAGAACAGGGAGGTCAATCATAGGAATATTACACACTAAGGATAGACCGAAATATATCAGGCCGATATTTGGGTTTTTTACTGGTACCTGCATCGGCTGATATATTTTCTACAGACAGGCAGCTCTGTGTTGTTACAGACGCTACGGTCTACGTGCAGAGCATGCCCCCTCCCCCCGGCAGAGTAGTGGGAAGCCTGCAGCATCAGCTTCAACACTGCCCGCCTGCCTCACTGATTCCAAACAGGTTGATTCCCATTTTCATTTTTTTCTAACAAATTATTGACAAAAAGAAAAACTGTCCAGGGGCCATATTGTTCTGTTTTATTTTTATGAAAATAAATAATTTACTTTGACATATTTTACATGTGAAAAATACAATAAAATAAAATGAAACAATAGAAATAAGTAGAACAAAATGTTTATAAATCAAATGAATAAATGATAAACTGAAGCAAAATTTGGCAAACTTCTTCAGACGTTTCAGGTTGTTCATAATGTTTTCTAAAAGGACCATTCATTAAATATAAACATCTTGATAATGTACTTGTACTTCTTTTAACTAAAACCAAGGGGAAAACGTGGAGTTTTCATCATTTATAGGTTATTATGCTGTTATTTTACTGGTCTGGCCCACTGGAGATCAGATTGAGCTGAATGTGGAACGTGAGCTAAAATCATTTTGACTAGAAACTAGAACCTTCTGGTTCAGTGGTACATCGGTGAAATGATGTATGAAGCTCCGATCAGAGTGTGTCCTACGTACATCCAGTGGAGCAGTTGGTTCCTTGTGTCGGAAGATCGACCAGAACATTTGGCTCTGCGAGGGAGGAGTCAGCGATGAGGAGGAGGAGGAGGTGAAGAAGCACTGCTGGACTCAGCTGGAGCTTCCAGGAACACTGGGACATGGTTGGAGGACACTGCAATGAATTCATACAACAAACAGTCAGCAGAGTCCACACTGACCTGGAGTCAAGATCTGATCCTAGTCCAACACAAACCAGAACTTCAGCAGAACCATGACAGCGAGAGAGATGGTCATGTGACCATATCATCAAGATCTGTCCCCATTTAGGCTCTGTCCTTTCATCAGGATACGTTCACGTTCCATTTCATCTTGTTTCATTCCATTTTAAACTGGATATTTTTGGGCATTTTGATAGAAATATCACCTGAACTTAATCACATGATAACATCAGCAGGAGAACACCAGGGAAGATCTGCATCCAGCTTTTCCCTGTACGATGGAAAACATAAAAACTTCCAGAGAACAAGAGTTTGGTTGAAGAAGCAGAAAGTCCACAATGGAATATACGAGCAAAGACTGCCATCTAGTGTCTGGATGTCGTCAGTACTGGTGGAGGAAACTCATCAGGAATATTCCTAAAATTCAGTCACATCATCACATTTTTTTTAATTAAAAGACTAGTGGCCCTTGTAGTTTATAGTCAGGAGTGGTGGTCAGAGGGACGCTGGATGATGGGGGGCCCTCTGCCGGGACTCGGACCAGGGCCAGAACCTGTAGCCTCTGTTCATGAGACAGCAGTTCAACCAGCTAAGCAGAGCTAAGAGAGGTGGAACAAGATGGAGACAAAATGTGCCTCAAACTGAACCTAAAGCCTTAAAAATCAAGAAACGTTCTATTCACAAACAATAAAAATCCGCTATAAATCCTTCTAGGTCATTTAGGACTTTTTTGTGATAATTTTTGAGATAATTTTCTCTCAATTTCTGGCCACCATTTTGGTTGTTTTACCCCCAATTATTTTTCAATTACAGCTGACTGAGAGATTAGAGCAAAAAAAGTGGAAAAGAATGAATCTGTGACTTTTTTGTCCACTAATGACCTGAAAGGGTGGTACATCATAGTGAACAACAAGGGTTACACAGGAGTTGAAGCTTTTTTATTCAAGCAGGCTACTAGTTAGAATAAAGACTGTGTTCATATGTTTTTACTGGTTTTTATGTATTAAATGTAATTGTTTTGGTTTGCAATGCTATATATATATATATATATATATATATATATATATATATAGTTGAATAATATTCATCTTCTGCATGTTTATAACTGAACTCCAAATATGAGTTTTGTTTCCATCTATTTAAAGAACATCGTGTTGCTTCATGTATGAAATTCATATACAACAAAATGATTCATTCCCTTCCATTGAAGAAGGAAAGAAAAACATCAAACTGACAAAAGTAATAATAAATAAAAATGTTACGAAAATCATTCCATTGTTTTTGAATTGAGGTTCAATAGAAAATGTTTGGTATTCTTTAAACAAAATGTGAGAAATGAATACAGTCACTCATAAGCTAATATTGTGTTGAGCAATCCTAAGAGGCGATCAGTGCAACCAGGTGTTTTCTGTAGCTCCATCAGACTTCTACACCTGTTGGCAGGTATTCTGGCCCACTGCTCATCAGCAGTGTGCTCTCATTGGTCCAGGACCGTATTGTTTTGTTTTTTTTGTTTTGTTTTTTTAACTCAATTAAATTAAAAAACAATGTCTTATTTCAATAAATTATAAATTTAGCAAATTTGTATTTATCATGACTTTTTTCAGTCTCTAGTTATTTTACTTACTAGGAAGAATTTTGCCTTTTTTTAATGGAAGAATACAAATAATTTTGCAGACAACGCTAAATAAATATGAACGTTTTCCACCTCTCATGGTTGTTATTATTCCAGTAGGGAACACAAAGTTTCCATCGGATCTTTGCAGAGATGAGTGTGTGCGACTGATCTTCATATTAGATAAATACTGATTTATATCTGATCTGGGAGACAGAATTTACATTTCCTAGTTGGAAGACTGCGTATGGATGTAAATCCTTGGAGATGAAAGCTGGAATCTGCTTTGTCCTTTCTGAGTTGGGATGGAGCCGACGTCGCCATCTCGATGGTCCTCTCATTGACGGAACAATGACTGGGTGTTTTTCATTCCTCCCAGCTGGAAACATGTAACGCGGCCGCACATGTTTGTTGCGTTTCCAAAATATTTGAGTTAAACTTCAGAGAAATTCCCGTCTGATTGATGGTAAACAGACAACGTCTCAGAGAGTAGCTTTAGACACACCAGAGGAGGCAGATGGTTTTTCTTTTACATGGCAGTTGGAAATGTTTTCATTCAGGTTCTGCGTTAAAGACGGACGGACTAAAAAAGGACAGAACAGACAAAGAATCTGTTTTTTCTACCCTAAAAAACTCTGCGAGATCCCTGGCGCCCTGTAACTCTGTGGGGTTCTCCTTAGGTGATCTATGGAAGTTTTCCAGGCATCTTTTATCCCGTCTAGGAGGTTTACATTCCAGTAGGAAGACGTAGTGTTTATCCAGAGACTCTATATGGTAAATCAAGAATGAGTGATCCATGATAACACCATTATCTATCACAGGCTGAGCGGCTGTAGCTCGGGTGGATAGAGCAGTCGTCTACTAAACAGGAGGTCAGCAGTTCGATTCCCCTGACTATATGTCGAAGTGTCCTTGGGCAAGACACTGAACCCTACGTTGCCTCCCGATGTGCCTATCAGGTGTATGAATGCTTAGAGAAGCACCAAGTATATAAATATAGGTGCTGTATGAATGTGTTGTGTGAATGAACATGTAGTGTCAAAGCCCTTTGAGTGGTCACATGACTAGAAAAGCGCTATACAAGTACAGTCTATTTACATTTTCATAATAGAAAAAGATCACTATGACTACTATCTTAAGAAACCTCTATTTTGACCTAGAAATCATGATGAAAACTAGCCGAGTTAGAGTTGGTTTTGTGAGGAAAGTAGATAAATAGTAGGGGTGCAACAATACATGTATGTGTATTGAACCGTTCAATACACTGCTCTCGGTTCGATACGCACTGTATCGAATAATGCAGAATTATTCTTTTATCAACTTGTCTTCTGATGATGCGCTCAGTGTTGAAAGCTCAGTGGATCTGCCTTCAGCTACTCCGCCTAGGCTGCATCATCGAGCACAGATCCACAGAGATAAAATTACAAAGTTAAAAAAAAGGCATTAAAATTTATTTTTTGTATCAAAAATATCAAATTGTGACACTAAATCATCTAACCGAAAGGAATCGAAAATTTTGTGTATTGTTGCACCCCTAGTAAATAGCAGCATAAATAACTGTGAATAGCAAAAAAACAAACCACCTGGGGCCTGTTTCAGAGAGGAGGTTTAACAAACTGAGTTGAAATTTGAACTGAGTCGATAAACTGTGAACGAGTTTTGGGTTTCAGGAAAGGTGGGAACAGTTAGTTTAAGCAACTCTGAGTGTAACTAACTCTCACTGAGAACTAGATGAAAAGACTTCATCAATCGAACACACATAGGAGCTGGATAGCACATGTTACTCGTGGCAACCAGTCAAAAGTCTCATGCATACAATTTGCCACCAGTGGAACAAGATCAGTTAATGACTGCATATAGTGAGGATGAAGGAATACTGACAAAAAGACCGGCAGCACCGTAACGGCTGCTGAAGAACAGCTGCAAGAATAGCTGGCCGAGTGAATGCACGATGAAATATCTGATTATGGTTTATTTGAGAAAGTTTATCTTTTTTATGATGCACTCTCCGTCTGTATGTCCCTATACAGTATATCTGTTGCTTTGCACTTTCCTTTTACAGATGGAACCCAGCAGGGGTCAAACATTCTTAGTATCAAATAAAGATGAAGTATAAAAATATAATCCAGACCGATATGATGATGGAGCATGGGAGGTTTGTCTAAAACACAAATACTAACCTTTCTGGCAGCATGAACATTAGTGTTTGTAAGTCTTCAAACACGTTACTGCATATGTTCACATTTTACTTTGGATTCTTATATTAGCCAATAGCAGAAAGGCAGAAGTCTGAAAACGGGTAGAGGTCCACCCCCAACCCTACTGACAGAGGCTGAGGACATGTCCCTCAGCTAAAGCTCTGGACGTGCTGTGGCTGAAGGTATCCCTGGAGGAAGCTGTAGTACAGCTGTACCTCAGCTGTATCAGGACTACAGATGGAAATTAGCACCTTGCTAAATCCGGTATGTTTACAGCAATATTTTACGTTCATTGATATACACTGTCCCATTCAAATAAACGATTGAATTACAATGAAGAAAGTCATTCACATGAATATGTGCATGTGGCCATTGTTGGTTCCGTTTCGCCAACTCATCAAATTTGCACAATAATCTGAAGTTATATGATAATAGCCTATACTTCAATACTTTACCTCATGTAGGCCTACATGAGGATTGTAAGACTATTCGAAAGCCTCCGTTATGAAAATAATTAAAAATGGACAGGACCCTGAAATAAACTTTACTTTAACTTTGAAGTTAACGATGGGGCAATCTGTCTCTGATATGGTAAGTAGTAGTAGCCTACCACAAGTTAGCTCTTTAAAATTTCTTTCACAAAGCAATGCAGATAATCACCACAATGAACAAAATGCATCCACAGCGCAGCTTTCCTCTGGAAGATTCTTCAGTATTTGCAAAAGCATTAATGAAGAATCTGATTTTCGAGTGAAGGAAAATGTCTCTGGCTACTAGTGTCTGTTCTTACAGACTGGATGATAAACTGGGTTAATATTCATAGTCAGTCAGAGGTATTCCTGAAGTTAATGCAATTAAAGTTATATCCACTTACAGGAAATAAAAACTCCATTAGTTTTATTGTGTTTTGTCTTCATTTGACACTAATTAATCAGAAGTGATTATTGAATATGAGATTCCTGACAGTTCTTCCATCCGCCGCGTCCATGCAGGTTGACGTTTTGGTTGCTAATGTGCTGCGCATCAATAACAAGTAATTTGGGGGCACTTCAGACTGTATTCCTGTAATGTCTCAGTGCTGACAAACCCTGTTCATGGCCAATAGTTGTATAAAGTGATGAATGTCCATTGTGGCTAGTAATGTCTCTTTGCCAATGTTTTCCAGTTCCTCAAACTTGCTCAGAACATCTGTGGTATCCTGCACATATGCAGGTAATGAGGACAATAAAGGTTTGATTAATAGATCATCAGATTTTTTTAGGGAAGCAAGACATATCGGCTTCAATATCGGTATCGGCAAATGTTGGTAATTTTTAAAAATATCGGTATCGGTCCAATAAGTAAAACTTGGTTGATATTAGCAACAGATATTCATTTCCGGCCGTTTGTGTGTCGGGAGGAGGGGGTGTGTGGCCATGCAGTGTTGTTCTGGACATGTGACAGTGATAGTAAGGCAGCATTGTGGGATGTTTACCTAAAGCGGAGACGCAATGTCAGCGGTGTGGTAGTTTTTCATGGTATCGAAAGAAGACACTCGAAAAGCAGTATTCAATACTTGCAATGTCAAAGTAATGTGAGGAGGATGTGGCATCAAATCATTCAACATCATCAGTTTGATACGTCATCTGAAAAACCACCAACCAGAGGTTCACAAACTTTGGCGGGAAGGTAACGCTGCTTGCGTTAACTTTAATTTTGTACAGAATTTGATCATCGAAACTTAATTTTTGAAAGAACGATATCGGTAAATATCTGTCATCGGCCATTGCAAAAAAATGTATATCCGTATCGGCCAAAATTTCATTTAGGTGCATCCCTAATATTTTTTATATTGGCTCATTCAGACCATCATTACCTGATGTCCCAGGTCTTCCTGGAGGTTCAACACATTTATGTATCTTAGGGAGCATATAAAATTACACCATTTGTGGATTTTCATTATCCAGAAAAAACATACTCATTATTTGAAATCCAACCAATTTCTTTGGCCTCTATCTACTTTAATTATTTTTTAAAAGACTCAGTTGGATTATGTGTTAGAGGTTGATCAACAATTTAGTCAACTCTATCCCATCCAAAGAGCACCTCACACGAGGAACCCAGGAAGCGCTCCTACAGAAACTTTCTTCTGGACTGTAGTATCTCATGTCGTCAATAAGAAGTTAATATCATTAGTATGCACAATCCAATCCAAATAAACATTCTTTAAAAAAAGAAAAAAGGGACATCAGAGAAGTTGATTAAATTTCATGTCATCGAAACATCCTGAAAACTAAATGCAGATTTGTTTTTCCTGTCATCAAACACACATTAAAAGAGTTTTGTGTGTTTTGTCATGTTTCTGTTGTTAAGGTTTGTCAGACTGGAAAATGATCGGGACTAATGGAATCACTGGAAGGGATCAGTTCACGTTTTCTTATTGAACCTTTAATAAACTTCCAGCTGAGTTTCTGGAGGAATCTGTAATTCAGACAGAACCAGGATACAACAGCCTGCAGAGACCTGCCCACTATGTAAACTCAGACACTCAAAGGTTACTGCTCATGTCCACGTGGAAGAACAAACTCCATCCAGAAAATGGATCCACATTGAACCAGATTCCTTATTTCATTCAACTTTACACGGTTTTCCATCGTTCCACCAATGACCCCTGAACCTCCAGAAAACCATTTACACATACTGAAACCAGCTCACATTACACCAACAACAACGGCTCAGGTTCGGACTGTTCAGAGTCCAGGAGGGTCCAGATGACCAGAGAGGACCGGAACCCAAGTCTGGGACCAACCAGAGCTGGGATGATCTCAGGTAACCAGGTTAATGTCAGTCCAGATGGATAACACCAAAGTTAAACTCCTCCACTGATGCTAGCAGCCACAAACCGACATGGACAAATAACCTTCTTCAAAATAAATGATTTAAGATTTAAAAACTAGCAAATGAAGCTGAACAGAATGGTTAATGAGACACCGTTCATTTCAATAAAAATGAATAAAAATAAAAACAAATCTTCTTCCAGCCAACCGTAACATCTACACTGCAACTTAGCTAATGCTAACAAACCGTTTTTCTGAACGGATTGTATGAACAAACCGAGTTTAATCAAAACATGATCAGTCCAGTTAATGTTTCAGAGACTTACCAGAGATCTGTTCCGCTATAAACCAAGACAACCACACCGACTAGTAGAACCGGGGCTTAACGCCACAGCTCATGTTAGCAGGAGCCGGTGTTACGTTCAATCCGGTTACCGTTACGTTCTGTGACCACAGGGAGTGTGGTCATCGTCTCTTCTTCTTCTTCTTCCTGCTTTTTTTTCCACGAAACTTTATTGAGAAAAACAGTTGCCATGTGAGGGACACAAACATTGGTATGTGTTATTTGATAAAATTGTCTGAAATCAAACATAACGAGCAGTGATCAAACCTAAAAACATACTGTAGCCTGTATTTACAACACATGAGGTAAAAAAAAAAATTAAAAAAAAAAAGCTTATTTATTGGGTTATAAGTTTTAATGTTTTGCAGAGATCAACAGTCTTAGTTATTTTTTTGTTTGAGATATATAGATGAGTTTTAAGATACAAAGACAGCTCTGTTTGTTTACATGCTGAATAACTGGGTAATTTTCTTTGGAATTTCATCAAATTTGGCCAAAATAATAATAAAAAAGAGATATTGTTCATTACTGGAGTACCTGGGATTGGAGAAAATTAGTGAAACATGAACAAGAGAAGATATATGATGCTCTTGATAGGCCTTCTGCTTTACTTAACAGCACTCTGCCGTGAAGAGATAAGTCTCCGGCCAACCACAAGTTAAGTTTCAGTTGCACTAATGTAACTTATACATTAGTTTTCTTTCATCCATTGTGACTGTAACTCCCAAGTATTTGACTGTATTCCTAACTGGGATATGGCATATTTCAGTGTCAGTGATGTCTTTTAAAGGAAGGATTTCACATTTCTTTAGAGTAAGGTTTAGGCCAGAAACCCTAGAGAATTCACTGAGGACAGATAAAGCTTGTGAGATTTCCTTTTTGCTTTCTAGAAAAAGGGTAGTATCATCATCTAACTGTGAAATGTTTATTTGTTTATCATCAAAGCTGATACCTTTAAAACCAAACCAAAACCTAAACCTTTAATCCAATAAGAGGGCTGCCATCAAGAAGTTCTTTCTGACTAACCGAGTCCAAGACCAGGCGGACAGAGATGTGACGGCCACTCATGAATCCACACTGGGATTCAGGAATTATTTCACTCAGGCCAGATTTGACACATTTAGTAAATGTGGAGGCCAGATTTTATAATCAGTGTTCAGGAGTGTCCAGTTATCAATAAGTAAATGATCTTTGTTAGATTTTGGGATTACAGAGAGTCGTCCTTGCTTTAGGGATGAGGGTAATTCTTCTTTACACATAGCCTCATGAAATACGGCCAGTAAAAATGTAACTATTTGGTTGGCAAAGGTTTTATATAATTTAGATATAAACTCATCATCACCCGGAGATTTATTACTTTTAAGATTTTTAATACTTGATAATATTTCATCCAAGCTTAACTTTTTAGAGCATTCTTTGCTGAAGGGAGCATTTGCTGTATTCACATCTTTGATTGAGTCCGGGACATTTTTAAACAATCAGGGCAGTTACTGGGATGGTAAAGGTTGGCATAATACTCAGCTAGGTTTTTAGAGATAACATTACTATCTTCACAAATTGTCTCCAATTTGGAATTTTGTTCTGTTTATTTCCGCATTTCTCTTTTCTAGGTTAAATTAGTACCCGCTGTTCTTTTCACTCTCTTCTAGCCATTTCCATCGCAAGTGAATCAAGGATCCTCTTTCTAATGTAACAGCACGGTTCTCATTGTCTGCATCAGTGTATACATTTAAAGCACAAATCATTCATTATTTGTTTTATTTTTAATCTTTCATGTGCATATTTTTTTCCCAGATGCAAGACCAGTGCTTCTAATTTCAAACTTTAGGAATTTGCAATGTTTTCCATCTTCATTACTAATTAAGGCCATATTCCAGGACTTTTCTATCAGATAATATGTCTAATATCAGTTGTTTACTTTTTGAGAGGGAGTTATTAAACTTCCAGTATCCAACCTTCCTTCCATTGCACCGTTTGTTCAAGTTTAATTTCAGCTTCACTAATTTGTGGTCAGTCATAATAGCAGGAGAACTTTCTACCTCATTTACATTCAGTTCAAGCACTGTTGAAGTCAACCAGAAATCTATTCTAGACTGACGAGTAAAATCTTTGCTTGCCATGTGAACTGTCTATCTGCTGCATGACCGTGTCCCCATACATCTGAAAGGCTAATACTATTACAAAAATTGATTAATTTATTATCTGAATTATTGATCTTGATGGACAGCGATCATAGAAGTTAGACCAAACCATATTAAAATCTCCCCCTAATATAAGTTTTGGTAAAAAGTATTTTTCAGATAAGGGATTAATCATTTTTTCTAACTGTGTTTACAGATATTAGAATCAGTTCCATAGAAAACTTAAATTAGATCATCAACAAATAAACAACTTCTATAACAAATTGTTTAAACCTGATAAGGTCATATCAAAGTGCCGTCACTTTGAGGCTTATTATGCCATTCTTAAAGCTTCTTATGTACCAGATTACTTAATAACAGTCCTTACCAGATTGGAGTGTAGTCGTTTTTCAAAGGAAACCCCAGAAATTGCATGAAAGTCATCACAGAAATCGAGACATCAAAAAACATCTATTAGCTCATCACAGATTTTTGGCTTTGCTTTTTTTTTTTTTTTTTTTGTAGGTTGAAATAAAATTAAGTGTCCAAAAAAGTTAAGCTTCAACAAAATCTTCTTGTTCTTCTTCTTCTTCATTGTGATGTCAGTACAACTTTATTGGTTCACATCTGTATTTCCGTCATCAAATTCTTTCTTTTTTACCATTGACTGGTAAAATAACAGAATAGTTTTTGTAAAGGTCCGCGGATACACCAACAACAGCACAAAACATTTATTCTAAAACTTTTCTGTTCATTCTTAGCTCAAGAAAATCTAAGAAAACTTATTTTCTATATATAGCTGGACATCAAAATGTGACTCAGCTGTCAGTAAAAGTGCATAAAGGATGATTGAAACAGATCCTACAATATAACGGGTCACACAATTTGCTGTTACACCTGACTTCTTATCCTGCCAGTGCTCCCATACCCGCTGTGTGTTTCTGCCCTCTGCTGGTCACAGAAAACGACCATCATGTCTTCATCTCCTGCTCCAGCACAGTGTCAGAGGTATTTCAGTCTGTCCTCCTGAATAACTTCCTTCCTTTTCTTTCTACAGGCACATTGTGAGGATGAGATATTCGTTTTCCTGTTCTTTGATTTAAACATGACACACTCACATTTTAACAAAAAAAAACCCAAAACTTTAATATTCTAAGCTGTTTCTGCAGCTTCAGATTCCTCTACTGCTAAGAGACGTATAACATGTATAACATTTTACTCCACAAATACATAAGCTTAGTAAAAAGTATTTCTAACAATTTTTTAATTGGCTTCTATTCATCCACTTTTCTGGATTAAGATCTAATGCTGAGATACAGACGTGATAGATAAGAGACTGTTCACTATTCATCCTATCACTTCCTCCCATGTTAGCATTTAGACTCCAGGGTGTTGACTAAAGAGCTGCTGATGTATTTCAGGTATCACTGCTTCGTTATACACTCTATACCACTTCAATCTGAAGGACTGTCTTGGAAGAAGTTTCACTAAATAATCAATATAATTCAGAAAAGCTTGTAAATGTGGCAAATAATAATAAACATTGAACAAAAAGTTCGGAAATTTGTGTTTGGTAGATTATTTCTCTGTTGTAACAATGCTTTTTGGCAATAAATTTCATA
>JAOXYM010000010.1:2101900-2117331 GCA_028567055.1 Leptatherina wallacei | reverse complement strand
TTATTACTATAATTAGGCCTACATTTATAGGACGTATTATTCGTCTACCTTTACACTACTCCATCACTCAAAAGATCACTTTGCTAGCTCAATGTTGTAAAATAGCTTTTCAACATATAGTCAACACCTTATAAATGTAGAATATTTCTTATCTCGGTCGACGACATTTCTACAAAGCGACAAACCGTGGTCAGGGCTGCAAGTACCTGCTTCTGTTCATTCATGCACGTACAAGAGTGCGCGGGTCATGCACAAGCTTACCATGGAGGCTGCAGTTCTGCTAAGACCCATAGATGTCAGTCGCTAGTTCAAAACCTCAGTATCTACATAGAGTCCCTTTAAAGTAATCTGACATCACTTTAAGCCTTTAATTAAAATAAAACGACAATGTTAGAATTCTTCTCTGGGTTTAACAAAGGTTTCCATTAGAAATCAAACACAGAGGAACCTGAACAGAAGATGAAGTCAGGTTAACAGAACAACAGTCTGAGCTCAGACATGTTAGAACAGCCTCTTTTTACCCATTTGTTTTTACCCATATTTTAAAAGAAATAAAATATAAAATAAAATCCAAAAACAAACCTCAGAGCGTTTTTACCGACATTACTAGGTGATTTTTTTTTTCAGGGAGGTAAAGTTCTTTACCCCGTAGACGGAAAGGACTTTTCAGATTACCTGAATTCCTGACAGGCTGAAAACCTCTGATTGGTGGAACAAATGTGCAGCGTGCACAGCATGTTTAATCAGATGTTTTTATTTTACTTCTACAAACTTAACTCTGTGTTTTGATTGTTTGAAGTGGACAGATGATGTAGGACAGGTTCATCTGAGCGTACTTATTGAGGACGACATTCAGAGCAACTTGGGCAACTGTAAACGACAGACTGGAAGAATATCCAACAGGCTGAATGTAGGACACAGAAACAAATTCAGGAAAAGTTAAAGAAATTGAAACAAGAATAAAAGAAGCCTAAGGACCACAACAGTGAATAGAATCAGCCTGATTCGGATCAATTTTCCAGAACTTTGTGGTGGAAATTCAGCCGCCTCCCCTACATGGTTGACTTCATGATGCAGCCAGAACTGAGCAAGATTATCGACTCACTGATCCTCAGAAAGTCATCCAGACTGGAGAAATGCGGCAGAAAGGTGTAGAAAAGAGGCAAGATGAGCGCAACTGAAGGGGTTGAACTACTGAGAGGAAACATAGCAGATGTTCAGGACAGCTCCAGATAATTGGGATACCACAGATTGACGACAGCCATGAGGAGGCCTGTACCTACAGAGGGAGGTAGGCACTGAGTCAGCTGAATGGGAAGAAGACGTCATCAACATGTACAACTTCACAACAAGTCCAGCATCCTAAGCCAGTTCATGAGGGAATGAGGCCGGGGGCTAGTGAGGGTCAGAGCCACTGTCCAGGAGTAAGATGCCCCCAGTGATGGACTGCTCAGCGAATGTCTCAGAAAGCTGAAACCCAACGTGGAAGAGGAGGAACCACCATGGAGGGATAAACCCCTGCATGGTGTGTACAACCGACAGACCGGAGAAGAGGCTGACATCAAGAAGTCCTTTCAGTGTCTAGAGAAGGCTGTTCTAAAAGACGGCATAAAGGATCTGATCATGGTCTCAGAGGAACTGAGGACGGGGTCGACCATACCACACTCAGATTCAGGCAGGGATGTCATGATTATAGATTTTCTTGGTACAATGGTCATCAGAGAAATTATCACGATTATTCTGTGTTAAATCATTTCCCTTCACTATAACATTATGTGTAAAATCACATGAACACACTTATAGGTCTTTAAGTTTTATTTATTTCTATCTTTTAATGCCAACGTAAAATAATATAACAACAAAGTAAAGTAACCAAGAAGTATCATTCCACCTAAATCCCCTCTGCTCTGCAAACAATGAATAAGTCCTACATACTGACTCTGGATTTCTCTAAGAAAACATATAAAAAGCTTCAGGATATCCATCTGGACTTGGGAGGCTTCTATCTGGAAACTACTTTATAAAAATGGTTTTGAACATTTCTTTTCAACCCGAGTAGAGAATTTCGAAACACAGGAGAAACATCTAGCTAGCGTTGACTTTCAGCTGTCCTTTCGCAGACCAGCTGCTGTTTGATACATAAATAACACCTTGATCATTTTTCCAGAACCAAAGAAATGTGACAAAGATGATTTAACCCGTTTGTCTGGAGTGAATAACTCCTCCTTTGACGTACTTTCCCACTAACACGGAATGAAAACAAAGCACTAGAAGCGGTAAAACACAGACGTAGTTGATCTGCTGATACGGTTCAGACAATCTTTTATGGTAAGTGATGATATTAATGGATCTTTGTGATTAATTAACGGCGGCGTCTAATACGGTCATTAATTGTGAAATAAAGTAATCGTGACATCCCTAGATGCAGGCAAGTAAGGCATACATGGAGCTCCATTACCAGGCGACTGGAATAGTGTAGAGGAACATCTGTACTGGGCTCAGACTGGAAATCCCAGGATCAAGATGGGAGAGGCCATCAAAGATGACAGAGCTGAGATACAGTTCAGAAACGACACTTGAGAAGTTGGAAAACTACCAAGAACTGAAGAGGAAGATGAAGGATGAGAGAAGTGAAGGCAACAATGGTGTCAGTAGTCATCAGATCACTGGGAGAACTGGGAGATTGGCTCCAATAGATCCCAGTAACACCATCACAGATCTCTTATTTATCACAGTTGTGTCCATTTCTCCATCAGAAAACTACAACTGTCAACACAGGTCTAGTGCTACCTGGAACGATGCACCAAGTATTTGTTAGAATTTTGAAGTTTAAAATGTTTTTATTTTGAGAGCCTGAGTTTAATAAATAAAGTAGAGAGCAAACTGCAGCATCTAAACAAACCATCTGCGATTTAAGTGAGCAGATTATTGATCTAATAAAATTATCTAAAATGAACCCCCTATAATAAAAACCGGGAAACTAACACTTTAGAGGCCGTTTCAATTCTAAATTATTTCTAAAGGCATGAAAGACTTTTTTATTCTACATTAAACAGTCAATAGAAAACCTTCTGAACTTGACTGTCATTAGCAGAGCAGCATGTTTAACAGGATGACGATAAAAGATAGAAAGTTAGAAAAAATAATAAAACATCAGCAGCCTACATCAAGTTAGGATGTAAGGAGTAAAATTCATATTTATCTGAAGACAAAGGAGGAAGAAAAGTGAATAGGATGCATTGTTTTGATTTGTATTTTTCTAATGACCCGTCTTCTGGCTCTTTAAGCTGATACAGAATCAGGGAGCCATCTTCATCATGTCTGATAATATCAGGAGGAGTCAGAGATACGGAGTGATCCATCAGTTCAGCCAATGAGAGTAAGAGATGAGGTCAGGAGACACAAGGAGGGAAACGGTGAACATGAAGGAGAGCACGGTGAGGAAACCGTCTGATCAGGAAACTACAGAACTTGGTTCAAAGCTGGTTAAACACGTAAAACTGTTTCCAGTGTGGGATACAACAGAACCAGGAGATCCACAGACTGAACGTTGTTTAAGAGTTTAAAAAATGTAGTTCACCAGTTTCTGATAAGAATATTAAACCAGTTTCATTAAAATAGCGACAGAGAAAATGCCGGCTTCACATTTAGGAAGCAAACTTGTAAATCCTGAACATGTGAGAGCTGATGATCAGTGCTGCCGAGCCTGGACAGACACCGTGACTGTTTCCCTCTCTGCAGGTTAGCATGGTGGCGTGCATGTGTGTGACAGTGTATGAGGACTGGAGTCTGACCCTGTTTTGGGACAGCAGGCTGCAGCTGAGCTGTTGATGTCTGAGTCCACACACTCCACTACTAAGTATTTCTCTGAAGAGGCAAGCTTGTCTTCATCACTGGAACAGACAGGTACAACACATCAACATTAATAAGTGATGCACAGCAACCACACTCAGCACGCGCGCGCACACACACACAACACAGTGACAGGTGAAAGTGGGAGCATGCCGAGTGGACAGAACACAGGAAAACAAAAGGATGGTGGTGTGGAAATGAAGGAGTCTGGGAAGTCTACGGAGGAAAAACTTGTAAATGTACAGCAAATGGAGAAAATCAGCTGTTTTGAATGTTTAGCTGCGTTACTGTCTGGAAACTGAACTCTGATTGGACCAAAATGTACCAGCCGTCAGTCTTGCTTTGTCTCAGAGAACCACCAAGAGTCTTGATGAGGACTCAATCAAAGCAAAACACCTACAAAGATCCACCTAGAAATATATGAAACACCTGAGATTCTGTAGAACAGTTACGGATCCGATACTGGAGGAATGAAAAGTACTTAATTATCAGTCCATGATTACGGTCACAGATTTAGGATTCCTATCAGCATATTTAAACATTCATCATCATGCTTGGCTACTTTCACAGAAATCAATCATTTCTTTTAAACCATTGACAAAAAGTTGCTGTTAACCCTTAAAACTCCAAGCCATTATTTTGCCGTTTTTGGTCTGCCTGTGTTGTTTTTTGTTTTTTAAGTAAAAATGTACCTAGTAGCTCAACCCTTTTAATCCCAGTCAACATCCAGACATGATTTTTCAGGACAGCCTCAGTAGTCAGATTACATGAGGCCTAAAATTGTGTAAAGTGAACATTAACAATTTAGCACCATAAAGGCCAAGCAAAACAACAAAACAGATATTATTACTAACATTATTTTGAATAAATAAAAAATTGGCATTGGAACAAACACAAGTGAAACTATTTACTTATTTATACTTTTTCTTCCAGGTATTTGATATTTACAGTAACTTATGCTGCTATTTACCTACTAGTCAGATTGTTTTTAGCACCACCGTGCATCAAAAACATTTAAATTTTATTCTGGCTATAGAGGACTGTAGCGACCAATAACGTAATAACAGCCAATAGTGTCATCATTTTGACCATTTTAAATGTAAAACAGACAATAACATAACATTAATGTGATCATATTGCATTTTTGCATACAAAACTTCACAAAATCTGCTAAAAAAATTGTACACATCTAAGAAAGGTGGATCTTATTTATGTATTATTACATTATCGGCTGAGTTAATAATAATAATACATTTTATCTAAAAGCACCTTTCAGGTCCCTCAAGGGCACTGTACAGTAAAAACAAAAAAGTTGCTACATTTTCAAAGGTTTTGTCATGCTAGGCCAATAAACCAACGAACAGCATAACTTTCCATTATTGGCTTTAATACATTTAAAATGGGCAAACAATTAAGTTACTGGTTGCTACAAGGACCATTATTTTTGTTCTTTTCAGACAGAAATTACTTTCTGCTCACTTGTGAAGCTTTCGCCAGATTGGACGTTACCGTCAATTTAAGCCGAGTGGTGGAAAGTGGCTTCATCATAATTTCTGGGTCAAAATAGATGTCTGGAAAACTTCCTTAAATCACAGTAAGGGTAAGCTATCCATCACAGTTAAACACTACCTTCCTGAGAAACTGTTGACAATATAAGTGGAGTTTTCAGGGTTAATCAAACTTCAACACATTAATGACTCACTTGTACAAAGATGACAGATTATTTTACTCTAACTCCTTTAGAAGTCGCGGTATGAATATCATGTTGGTGGTTAAAGTGCTGAAGCCCAAAATTAATTAATCTGAGAGTATTAATAAACTCAATTGTTGAGGGACACTTCAGAAACCTGCCGTTAGGGGCAAAGTCCTGATTGGGTTCTGTTGGCCCGGACCGTTTAGATAAACCGGATCACGTTGAACCAAAACTGAAGAAACAAAAGTGGACAACAGCTTCAGTAGAAACACATGCAGAATGGAGATAATGAAAAAACAAGAGTAGAAACCAAAGATATAAACTGGGGAAAAAAAGTTGGTGGTTGACGTGACAACAAGACTACATCACGGCTGCAGGCTCATCTCTGATTGGCTGTACATACCGATAAGATTTCAACACTCTGAAGAAGACCACACCCACAACGCACAGCAAGAGAGAGAGGGGAAGCTCAGACTGTGAGTGTCGTTCATTTCATTACACTGTTATTTACTCACACACACACACACACACACACACACATTAAATGCAGCATCAACAAGAGGACGGTGGGACAAAGGAGAACCATATTTAAACCTGGACATTTACTGAGGCATTTCACACATTTAATATTCAACAAATACTGGTTTAAGACTGAAACTGGATAAATATGACGGCGTTTTAGTGCGATTACCAGCTCAGACTGAATCACTGCTTCAGAGCAGGATCAAGATTTTAGAGCAGATTAATAAACACTCATCTCCCATTTTATCAGGTCCACCTGTTCAACTGCTTGTTAATGCAAATATCAAATCAGCCAATCACATGGTAGCAAGTAAATGATTTAGTCATGTAGACATGCTGAAGACAACTTGCTGAAGTTCAAACTGAGCATCAGAATGAGGAGGTAAGGGGATTTAAGTGACTTTGAATGTGGCATGGTATTTTAGAAACTGCTGATTTACTGGGATTTTCACACACAACCACCTCTGGGGTTTACAGAGAATGATCAGAAGAAGAGATAATATCCAGTGAGCAGCAGTTGTCTGGACCAGAATGGACCAAAAGGTTAGAAAAGTCTCCATTTCAGCTCCACCTTTAGATGTTAGGGTCAGATTTTTGTGTAAACATAAAAGCATGGATCCATCCTGCCTTGGATCAATGTTCAGGATGCTGCTGTTGGTGGTGTAATGGTGTAGGGGATATTTTCTTGGCACACTTTGAGCCCTTCATGCATTCTGATTTGTTCTTGGGATGGGACTTTTTTGCCTTCCAAAGGCAAAAACTGGGAAGGGTGCCAGAATATCTGATCCAACCCATCCTACTTTTTTGGGACCCTTCCATTGGGGTCCCAATCTTACGATCTGACCCTAATGGGTGGAGCTTGACAAACTGCAATCCACGGATTAGTCGAAAGAATTGTCACTTCACATGGATGTCCATCATTCTCCTCCTTTGTTTCTACGTCACGTTCTTTGTTATAATTCAAGGAAGGCGTTGCAGTATTACGTTGCTGACGCATCTATTGTTATCCAACTTTTACCTCACCTACCAGCTAAGAGTACTGTTGGCTGTGGAAATGTGACAGAGATCAGGGTTTACTAAATCAAACCACCCCTGAGCTTTGGTGGAAACAGGACCTTAGTACCAAGGTGGCATGGTTTAAACAGCCTACCCGAGTGTTGTTGCTGACCATGTCCATCCATTTATGACAACAGTGGAACATCTTCTGATGGCTACTTCCAGCAGGATAGTGCACCATGTGACAAAGCTCAAAAAAACTCCAACTGGTTTCTTAAACATGACAATGAGTTCACTGTACTCCAGATCTCAATCCAATGGGATGTGGTGGAACTGGAAATACTCATCATGGATGTGCAGCAACTGTGTGATGCTATCATGTCAGTATGGAACAAAATCTCTGAGGAATGTTTCCAACACCTTGTTGAATCTATGACAACCAAGATTTAAGGTAATTCTGAAGGAAAAAGAAGTTCCAACCAAGGTGGATCTGATAAAGTGGGCTGTGAGTGTACATAGAAGACCTGATTTTCACTTTGTTGAGTAAAGCAACATGAGATGTTGAATAAGAATCTAAGATGGCATGGTCTTAGTTTACTTAAAGTTATTAATGACATTCAGTCAGTTACCACAGACGAGTGTGTGTCTCGATGTGATGGACAAACCTCTTGAAAACAGCGGTCTCAGTTTTGGCGTCGACAGTGAGACTGACTGTTTCTTTCATGGAGCCGTTGATGACCGTCTCAGTAATGCTCCTCTGCTCAGAACAGGAACTTTCTTCCTCCTGGTTTGACTTCCTGCAGTCCTTCTGTGAGGTGGAGGAGGGAGGAGCCGCACCGCCCTCCAACCAGCCATCACACTCTGAAAGGTGTTAAAGATGACACGAGTCTGATCATAGTTTGTACTCTGAAGAAATCACACACTCTGAATAGAGACGTCTCAGCAGTCAGGTTTCCTTTGACAATCTTGTTCATTTAAATGTCACATTTCTTATTTGTGGCTTCTGAAAACTTTAGATTTGTGTCACTGGTGAAAAACCCAACTACTGGAACAACCTCACATTGGACAGCTAAGCTTGCAGAACTAACCCTCAGGTGGGACTGGTGCATTGACTCCCAGGGGATCTATTGTCTCCATGCTGGTCTCCATTGCAACAGGAGAGTTGCACCTCAAAGGATCTTTAGGACTGAAACAGAGAAGTTTCTATTTAAGTAATCTTTCAGAGTTTGAAAACAACAACAGTAAAAAATGTCCTTACAGAGTCTGCAGCTCAGAACCAGAACCAGTTCTGGTGTCCTACCTGACAGGGGAGAAGTTGGAGAAATCCGCCCAGCTGGTTTCAGAGATGGACATGACAGTTGGAGAAGAGCTCCACGCTGCATCAGGGACAACTTTAGTGGAGGACAGAGGGGAGGGTGCAACAGGGTTGTTGGGGCTGGAGGCTGAAGCTGTGGACGTTCCTGTGTCCATAGGGATGTCATCAAAGTTGGCTGTCCACACCGGGCCTGCAGATATTAGTTTTAAAAAAAAGTTAGAAAAAAATAATATGAAGTAAGGTCTCTAAATCACATCTGCACATTTTTGTTACTTGTGTGAGCCCATGTGTTTATTTCATCAGTATTACCAATGTCAATGTGAATCTAAACTGTAAATAAAACCAAACACAGTTCTCACACGAGGTCAGCATCCAGGAAAACTTCATGAAAAAAAACTTAACTAAAACAGATCTGTGCCCTTCAGTGTTCAGGCTGGTGGGTGATAGGGCTGTGCATCTACACTGGTCTCACGATTCGATTACAATTATCTTGTCGATGATTTAATTCTATTCGACGATGCATCATGATGCATCACTATGTGCTCCATCCTCAATTTTTTTTCTTACTGCACATTGATACTTTCTTAATCAATGAATACAAGCAGTCAGATAATTATGAACTCCCTGTTTACAATTATTTCAGAAATCAATATGAATGTCCTTAAATACACAAACATCATAAACATGTAAACAATGATATTTTCAACTTCATTACTGAACTTTATTGTTCCATTGCTGGAAAATCAAGAATCATCATTACCATTCTGTGATGTTCTGTTTTCAAAAATGGTTTAACGACCCTTGAGTGGGGAGATTCTTTGGAAACCAGTGTGTTTTGTCCCTTCAGTCTTTCCATAGTAAGTTCATATAGAATATGGAAGTTAGGATGATGTTTTTCATGTTCTCCTTTATGGCCAGAAAATAATTGCTTTGACATTCTAGTCAACTTTTAATTGAACACAGATAATATTGTAGATGTGAATATTTGTTAATGGATAAAGTTGTTCTAATCCCTTTAGACCACTAGCTTGCCAATGATGTTCTACACTGACTTTAGTCTTAAGCTAACTTGTCGGTTTTTATACATTTTGATGTGTGATGTTACTTGATTTCACTGAGACACTGAATTCATTTCCAGTGAGATACTTATGCATTTTCTGTATGTTTGCTTAGTTTTACAGCTGTACAGTAAGGTGAGGTTTCAATAGTCTGATCTTTCGTGGGAGTTATTCATCTGATGAGCTGTTGCAGCAGGCCAGATCACACTACACACACACACACAAGCGGCAGCAGAATGTAAACATTACTTATAAATGTATTATATTTTTTTGCTGCATCAATGCAGAATTGTCCACATCTGCACTGCGATGCACTATAGAAATGAATAAATTCAAGTGTGATGCGTTTAATGACACCAACCTGTATCGACTTCCATTCTGTCATCAGTACCGGGATTGGAGGCTTCGAACGTGTCTCTCTTTACATCTTCTTCCTCCGAATCTGTGCTCTCCTCACTATCTGTGCTGCCTGAACTCCTGAGATGGACACAGTTATTACACATCAATAAAATCATCCTGCAGAGAATCGTCATCAACTCATTTACATTTTAGGTTTATTTAAAGACAGGCTTCTGACACCAGAGGTTTTTTTGTTTTGTTTTCTTTTCAAATTCCTAAACTTTCAATTTAATCAGTTTTTCAGTATGTATGGAAACTAGAAACATAACCTAAATCTAACCCATAGAAATGACATGTGGAAGATATAATGATGGGTTTGTTGCTGCAGGTCATTACGGATTAATTCGGCACTGCAGACACTGAACAAACCTCGGGCGTCTTTGAGCCTCTGGAGCGAAGGTGACATCTTTTTCATCCCAGATGTCATCCTCATCAGAACCAGCATCTTCAAACTGCTGGATTTTCTCCTTACAGCGAGCCTCAAACAAAGCTATATTTGCCTGTGGAAAACACACACACACACACAAACACATAATTTTACATAAATAAATTAAAAAAACAAAAACAAAAAAACACTGTCTAATCAGAATACTTCAAAACACAAACTGAATCCTACAGACAGACAGCAGTTAATCACAGCATTAACATTAGCAGCCTCAGTTCACATCTGTTTCCTCATTGGAGAAAAATGACAGCATCATTACGTTTGTCAACAAGAAAATCCCCCCTCACTCCATCACTATACATAAATTTATGATCAATATTCAGAGTACTTACACTTTCATTTGTATTGAGTGAAAAATTGATGTCTGATATTCTATCAAAGGGAATACTGCAACGTTAAAGAGAACAGAGTTTAGTTCAGTTAGAGCCGTTAAACACTTCAACACTGCAGCTCTGACAAAACCCAACAGTCTTTTCTCCATATGCAGGTAACCAACTCAACTACAAGCACAGAACTGGTCCTGGTACAACAAACAGAATTAGGAAACCAAAACTGATACTCTGGTTGCTCAGGGGATGAAAAATGTTCTCCAATTATCTTAATCAGAAGAAGAAACGGGGAATTTTAAATCACTGGAGTAAAAAGAAAAATCCTATCAGGATGAAACTGTTAGAGTTTTGTCAGAGTTAAGACCATCCTAACATCATCTGTCATACTACATCTACATACTGATTACAGCTTCAGCTAACAGTTGAAAAATGACATGCAATGTAGGGATGTCACGATTACTTGACTTCACAATTAATCACACTATTAAACACTACAATTAAATAATCGTATAGATCCCTCAATATTGTCACTTTCCAGGAAAGATTATGTCTGAACCATATCAGCAGATCAACGTAACTTGTACACGGAACGGAAACGTAATAACGCCATATCTTTCTGATGCCTCTTGTGTTGCCCAAGTGGAAAAGAATGGCAGAGGAAGAGTTACTGCCTCCAAACAAAACAGGTTAAATCATCCTTATCAGATTTCTGTGGTTCTAGAAAAAATAAGCAAGGCGTCATTGTGGAGGAAGGCTCACCAGCCTGTAAAGCATGACAGGAAAAAGGAAATTCATCCAACATGTTTCACCTCCTGCAGGATAACCAGCAGCTTTGTACGACAAAGTAAAGGTTCATGAGTTCAGTAACTGGGTTAAATGATGTTAATGTTCATCTAATGTAACACTGACAATAAATGTTATGTTATTTGCAGTTTTCTAATTGTGTGAGAGTCAGGTTGGACTTACAGCAACATGTCGAGATAATTCACAGAACGTTACATCATACAGAGCAGAAAAACAGAAGTTCTTAGCTTGTTTGAGACAAACCTTTGCTGTTCAAACATGATTTATCTGACATGAGGTGGTAGCTTTTTTGTTGTCGTTGTCAGTGCATAATGGAAGAGACTGTATTTAGATATGTGGTCTTGATTCCACTTATTTCCACTGTTCCAGTATTGTTAACAGTGGAATTAATAATACTATTAGTAATACTGGAACAGCTGATATTCTGCTAAAGGACAGATGGAAATCAAAGCTAGCAAGATGATTTTTCTGTGTTTCTACATTTACTGATCAGGCTGAAATTTTTTTATAATGTAGTTTCCAGAAAGAACCCACATAAGTCCAGTTAGAAGTCCTGCAGTCTTTTCCATCTTTTTTCTCGGAGAGAAGTTATTAAATAGGATTCATTTATTTTTTACAGAGCAGAGGAGATTAGTTGGAATGAGACTTTACTTTGTTTTTATACTGTTTGAGTTTTATTTATTTCCATCTTTTGATGTCAACATAACAAAATAAAAGACCTAAAAAAGAGAGTGTTTTTGTGATTTTATATAGTTATAGTGTTGGGAAATTAATCAACACGTGATCATTTCTCTGACAATAAATGTACCAAGAAAATCAATAATCGTGACATCCCTGTTTGGATAAATCCAGAGCCAGTCAAGTCATTGACACTTTCTGCAGATTACTGGAAAACATTTTATAAACTAACAGTTTGTGGTCACCGACATCCTAAATATCTTTATTCTCTAACACTAGAAAAAAATACTCTTCATCCTTTGCAGACAGGCCTACAGTTAGACAATGCTGTATCCTGCAGAGCCAGAAAAACCAGTAAATCCAGTCATCTGAGAGGTGGGGCTGGGCACTGTTTAGGCTTTTTCATTTCAATGGACCTGTTCCGCTGGTGTGAACTCTATGTCCAAGTCAGTGTTTCTGTGGTGAGTTGAAGTCCTACTTTTGTCCCCAGACAGGTCAGAGTCTTTACAGAAATAAACAGATCAGATAAAAGTGTGAAACTCCACTCAACCATGTATGAGAGAGCGCTTCAGGATGTCAGAACTACAGTTTGGATTCATCAGACCACGGATGGCTAACTCTAGTCCTGGTGGGCCGCTGCTCTGCATGTTTTACATTTTTCTCTGCTTCAACACACTTGATACAGATGCAAAGCTAAATCTTTTGAGGCCATCTATTACATCTGAATCAGGTTTGATGAAGCAGCAAAACATAGAAAACCAACAGGAGAGCAGCCATCGAGGACTGCAGTTTCACATCCCTGCATGAGACGCTCTGATGGTAACAAACGTCCATCAGGAGGTGTGTTACCATGGCAGAGGAAGTGACCTGGTAATACACACCACTGTCAAACACACATACAATGAGTTTACAATGGACCGGATGGACTACAGACTCCTGTTGGCGTTAACATTTTTCATCCTCATAAAAACAGAAATACTGAATGACAGTCAGATGTTCAACTAATAGGAGTACAAATTTAATTAAGATCACCACTTTCACACTGCCTGTCAAAAGGAAAAGCTACACTCCAATATTTCGTTGGACCGCCTTTCCTTGAGTTCCCTTCACCATTTGTGTGTGTAGCACCGACAATGTAATAACCAATAACGTCATTTGTTTTCTTTTTACGTTTCTTAATTAGAGTTTATCATCATCTCTGTTGTATTTTGAAGTTAAGTATGAATGATGAATAAACATGTTGACTGTCATTCACTTAACTAGTTAAAAATGTACAAACAGCACAAAATCTGTAAAATAAAAAAACTTTTTTTTCAAGAAATGCAGTTCTATTTATACATCACTACACTATCAGATGTAGTTATTACATTTGCAAAAGATTTTTCTACTAATGCTAGGCTAATAATATAACAACCAGCCAATAATGTAATAACTTATTACATTATTGGCTTTTACACTTAAAATGGCCAAAATTATTACATTACCGGTTGCTACAGACTTACCTGTATATGCAGTTAAATTGAGATTGTGACATTTTTTTGGGACAGGCAGTGCATTTCATTATTTCTTTTTCTTTTTCATTTTTTCTTTAAAATCAAGACACTTTTAATGTCAAACCCATAATTAATCCCATAACTGATGTAAACAGATTTGACACCGTCCCAGTTAGAAGAAAAGCCCCTATTGCTGAAAGCCTACCACCACTGCAGATATGATTCAAAAAGCTCACTGATGAAGAACCACACAGCAGAAAACTACAAACATGGTGGATGTGGCAGCCAGAAATAAGGCTAATCATGGGAAAAAGACAGTTTTGAAGCCAAATCTGAATATTTTTCCTTTTTCCCCTCACAGCAGGTTATAGCCCATCTCTGACGATAACAGTTTTCTCTGGAAAATCAGAAATATTTGATAAATCTAAGTCTGAAATTCTTGTTTTGATAAACCATACGGTGTGATGATGGAGAATAAAGTCTGATTCTTGTGTAAATATTAAGTTATAAATGACCACCAGGTTTGTAATGTCTTCAGTGTGTTGTTCTTTAGTGTTATACAGAAAAACTTAGACATGCAGGATGAGTACTCACTCCACAACATCGTCCTGATCAGCAAACTCTTCGTCATTGAAGCCGAACTGCTCAATAAAATTGGACGTCATTTGTTGCATCTGATAATCAGAAAAGGCCTGGCAAGACCCAGGACCAACGATAATGATATAGTCTTAGCTCTACACACAGCTGGGCATTACTTACACAACAAAAATTAGCAAATGCAAATACACATAGACAAAAAAGGCTGGGACAATGTGTGAAATGTAAAGGTGACAAGCAGCTCGCTTTAATTCTGTATTCAACTGAAAATAGTACAGCTGCACCCCAAAAAACCCTTTCACTTATGTTCCGATCTGAATCTGTCGGTTTAAGCAGCTAAACAGCATTGGGAATGTGGTGCAGGAAGAAGCTGTTTGAAGGGGGACGTTTTTCACTGTTGCACCAGTAAAGCTGCTCAACAGTTGGAAATGTTGAGCGGTGAAAATGGATGGAGAAAGTTCAGAAAGTGAAGCAGACGTAAAATACACTTTTAAAAACTCATTCTTTCTTAAAAATATATTTAGATATAGTTGCTTTTGTTTTTTTTTAATGCCGTCCACTACGGTGAAACCAGTATTATTCTGAAAAACATGGTGATATATGCAGGCCTCCAGACTAACTTTGTGCATTGGTTGCATTGGTGCATCTAACTTTTTAATTTGGGTCCACTGGCAAACAATTTAGGAGTACCCAAATTTTCCCAGCGTTGTTTATATTGTTGTGAACCAGAATGAATTTTAGGAAAATGTTCATCTTAATTTGAAGCAAGAATGTCAAGTAGAAAACATTATTTTGTAAATAAACTTGAAAGGTTCATCTCCACTGAACTAAATAAACATAAATAAACTGATATGAATTCTGAAGCTTTGCTGCTATTTGAAAAGTTCCATCCTCAGATTTACATTTTATCCCTTTCATGAGTCATCCACCTGGACATGAAGCTTATAAAAATAAAACTCCTCCTTAGCTTTACTAAATGCCATGTTTATGGCTACTCAACCAGCCATAAACATCAATTTTTTGTTTCTTTTAAATTCACAGCAGCGCCTCCTTTCAGTAGTTTTGTTGACCGTGAATAATATATTTTTTCCACAGATCTTCTGCAGGACAGCCTTCAGGTGCGGCTTAAACGCTTGTGCTGCGTTCTATTTTAACTCGGAACTCGGAATTTCCGACTTCAGAGTAGGAAGTTTCAACTGGAACGGCCCCCTGAAGTCGGATTTCCGACTGGGAAGTCGGAGGTTCCTCAC
>JAOXYM010000010.1:2076263-2088026 GCA_028567055.1 Leptatherina wallacei | reverse complement strand
ATTACTTCAGTAGGTATTTCAAGTTTTTGGTGTTTGTGTTTGACACCATATCATATTATGCCTCTAGTTAAATTTCTTAGTGTACTCTAATGCAATGGCAATAAAGCTTCTTATCGCTTATTCTCTACACACCCATGTCTTCTTGTGGAAGAGTACAAGGTACCTGGGTAGTTTTTGATGGGTTTCTGAGGTTTTCCTATAATCCTCTTTATTACCATTTTTGCACACCATTTTGATCATGTCTTAATATGATTTTGTTTCTCTTTATATTCTTTGATGTACTTTTTAATGCTTCTTTTGCACCCCACTGTAATGCTTTTGTTTTATTCAAAGCACTTTGAATTGTCTTGTACATGAAATGTGCTTTATAAATAAAACTTGCCTTGCCTACTGAGGAGATAAATGTCATCAAGAGACTGTACTTAACGAAGAAACTGAAATCGGGTGAATAAAAGCATTCTCATGACTTATCATTCCTTTAATCTTTATTAACTTCTTCATTCAAGTGCTGGTTTCAGTCCATCACCCTGCAGAACTGGGCAAGTTTACGCCACATAACAAAAGTCCGTTCCAAAATCATTGGACAAACTGTGGGATCTCTGTCTGTCTGTCTTGTGTGAGCATCAAACCACCCACACTGCTTGCAGGATCTTGATAGATCCTTCACACGTCCGACATTGTGTGTTTGAGTGGCTCCAATCTGGACTGCGATGTCCAGGTTGCAGGACACAAAGAAGAAGAGATACCTTTATCCCCACGGCTGCCCAGCTTTTTAATATAACCCCTCCTTGCTTCAGCATCATACTGATGCTTCATTCCTTAACAGAAAGTCTATCTGCTTTTAACTGACTGCATGTTGCCCTTTAGTACAGAGCACTTGTCAGTGGAAGGCCTTTCAGACAAAACCTTTTGTCTATTGATGTGTACAAACTGTCTTTTTTTGCATTTTTCAAGTGTTTGTGTCATTTGTTGTTGTTGCTCTCTGCCTTTTTAAATGACCCCTTGAGGAAAAATAAAATGTTTTTAATAATTCTTGATTTTTTTTCCCATCTTCTTAATGATCTGATTGGTCAGGAGGTGGAGCTTTCATCTGTAATCACCTCCGATCTCAAAACCAAACCTGCTTCACAAAAAGTAAGGTTTCTTGCATCTGTTGACATGTGATACAACCTGTTGAGAAGCGAACCAGTTTCATGATACTGAAATGACCTCAATAAGACTGATCCCGGTTCATAGTTCAGATCCCACATATGATGTGTGTTTTATCTCCTTTTCATACCTGTTCCACCTACGATTGTTTTTAACATCAGATTCATAGTTACTCCAGAGTTGAGAAATTGTGTTTTTAGTGAAAGTTCATCATGAAACTCTTGTGCTTTTGGAGGATGTGTTCACATGTTTATAGTAAACCTTTTAAAAAAAAAACACTTGCAGAGGTTTTCTATGGAGAACCAGGAGAGTCATTGAAAAGTAATACAGCATTTTTATGATAAGTAATTCATTGTGAATAAAAACATATAGCTAAATACAATTCATATTCAACAATTGATTCATTCAAAAACAAATCCATTTTGCGATTTTGTAAATGCACATTTTAAATTGAAATATTAAAAAGGAATTGCATATTGTATTAATTAATTCATTATTAGATACTGTGATTTGAAAATGAATTTTCTAAAAGCAGAATGACAATTCATAAATTTGATTACAAATACTTTTCCATTTTTTATATATTAATCCCCCCCCTCTTTATATGAATTAATTGTTGAATTTGAAATTATACTTAGCAATCATTATTCTTATTTCACAATTAATTAGTCATGATGAAAATGCTGCATTGAATTTTCAAAGATCCTCCTGGTACTCCAAATTTTTCAGCCAAGAGAGGCGTTGTTTTATACCCACATTGAGAACATCCTGTCGTAGCTGCTGTGGTTCGATGCAGGTCAGCATCCGGAGCAGCAGGTCCATGATGGCAGATGTCCCGATGTGTTTGATCATCAGATCCACAAAGTCGTCCCTCTTCCTCAGAAAATTCACTATCTGTTAACACACAAAAACAAATCAGTCCAGATAACCTCCTACAGATCTTACACTTGGTGAATTTCAGCTGACTCACGTTTAACATTTGAACTCCAAGCCATTTTTATTTTGCTTTTTATTATTTAAAAGTGAGTGCATCCTCGCATTTCTGCAAATATTTTTTCATGGGACAACACTGAATATACTTTGATACTATGGGTGACACGGTACAGGTAGACCACGGTACAGTCCGTACCTCGGTTTTTGGGCCACGATTTCGGTACATATTTTAGTGCAAAAAGAAAACTGTTTTTGTTTAATCACAAAATTGGATTTTTATTTTGTTTGTCAGAAAAAAATTAATTCCACAGTAGGAAAAAATACAACACTTTATTATTCTTTGACCACTTATATGGAGTTGTATAAATTATGAATAACATTTTAAAAGATACAAAATAAAAAGAAAAACACTTAATGTTCAAGTGGATCATAGCCTTACTTTTTACTTAATACCTTTAAATACTTAGATTTCATCTTAATACTTTTACTTTTATTTTATTACTTATAAATTTTTTAAATGTTTCGTCGTAGAGGCTAGGGATGACAATGTCACTAAATTGTATACGGCAGGGTACAGCATAACGTGGAAGCCCCACATCTTCGACAGAAAAGGGCTGCAAATCTTTAACAATGGGCACTCCCACTGCATTGGTTATTTTCTTGCGCTGAAGAGGCCAGTAGGTCTGCTCATTAAGCATTTGCTCTGCAGCTGATGTCTGTTTGGATCGCTCGACTGTCTTCAGGAGGCGTTACATCTGGACACTTACGCTGGAGATGCTTAGACATATTTCTTTCGTTTCCTTTAGTAAAGGCGATACGTTTCAAACGTTTGGAGACAGTGACATTTTTATTAACTGTTTTCACTCTCTGATCATTGTACCTGACAGCAAAACTGAAATAATCACACACTGAAGATTTGAATGAAGCCGGTGCATCTTAAACATCTGTCTCTCAACTCCGCTAGGAACAAGCCATTTTCATGCGTCTCTGTGTGAGCCACAGTCACAGTGAGTGGAGTGGGGGCACAACAGTGATTGGACATTGATTTGCAGGGGCGGGGTTTCCCCTGCATGGAGAGGCGCGCACACACTGTGGCCTGTAAGAAGCAAATAAAGCAGCAACAAAATTTTTTTTTAAAAATCTATTGCAGAACCGAAAACCCGCGGGAAAAGAGGGCAGATTGTCCCGTGCACAGCGTACCGAACTGTCCGGTATTTAACAGAGTACCGTTGTATCCCTGTTTGCTACAATTTAAAGCAGTCAGAGTCTAGCTTTATAACTGTGTAAATGTATTGTCCCCTCACAATAATTCAAGACACAGCCATTAATTTCTAAATTGCTGCCAACAAAAAAGTGAGTAAACCCCTTAGTGAAAATATCCGATGTGGGCCCAAAGTGTCAATATTTTGTGTGGCCACCATTATTTTCCAGCACTGCTTTAACCCTCTTGGGCATGGAGTTTATCAGAGCTTAACAGGTTTCCACTGGAATCCTCTTACACTCCTCCATAATGACATCACGGAGCTGGTGGATATTTGATACCTTATGGTCCTCCACCTTCCGTTTGAGGATGCCCCAAAGATGCTCAATAGTGTTCAAGTCTGGAGACATGCTTGGCTAGTCCATCAGCACCAGCCTCAGCTTCTTTAGAAAGGCAGTGGTTGTCTTGGAGGTGCGTTTGGGGTCGTTATGTTGGAATACTGCCCTGCGGCCCAGTTTCCGAAGGGAGGGAATCATGCTCTGCTTCAGTATGTTACAGTACATGTTGGCATTCATGGTTCCCTCAATGAACTGTAGCTCCCCAGTGCCAGAAGCACTCATGCAGCCCCAGACCATGACACTCCCACCACCATGCTTGACTGCTGGCAAAACACATCTATCTTTGTATTCCTCAACTTGTTCCCGCCAAACACACTTGACACCATCTGAACCAAATAATTTTTTCTTTGTCTCATCAGACCACAGGACATGTCCTTAGTCTACTTGTCTTTAGCAAACTGTTTGCTGGCTTCTTTGTGCATCAGCTTTAGAAAAGGCTTCCTTCTGGGACGAAAGCCATACAGACCAGTTTTGATGCAGCGTGCGGTGTATGGTCTGACCACTGACAGGCTGACCCCCCCCACCCCTTCAACCTTTGCAGCAATGCTGGCAGCACTCATACGTCTATTTCCAAAAGCCAACCTCTGGATATGACGCTGAGTACGTGCACTCAGTTTCTTTGGTCGTCCATGGCGAGGCCTGTTCTGATTGGAGTTCCATCACTGTATGGTCTTGGCCACTGTGCTGCAGCTCAGTTTCAGGGTGTTTGCTATCTTCTTATAGCCAGACCATCTTTATGTAGAGCAACAATTCTTTTTTTTCACATCCTCAGAAAGTTCTTTGCCATGAGGTCTCATGTTGAACTCCCAGTGACCAGTATGAGAGTATTTGAGCACAAACACCAAATTGCACATACCTGCTCCCCATTTACAACGGTGGACTTGTAACATTAACAGGTCGCAGGACACCAGGGAGGGAAAAGGCTAATTGGGACATTTTCACTTAGGGGTGTAATCACTTTTGTTGGCAGCAGTTTAGACATTAATGGTTGTGTGTTGAGTTATTTTGAGGGGGCTATATATATATATGATCGGTGTAAAGTTTGACAGGAAACCGCTTCATCATGATATTTTTTTTTATCATGAAAATGTGATAAGGCGTTATCATGGATCACTCATCGTGGATTTGCCATACAGTCTCTGAATAAACACTACAATTTTCGGGTTGGATTGTAAACATCCTGGATGGGATATAAATGCTTGGAAAAATTCTGTAAATCACCGAAAGGGTAAGCTATCCATCACAATTTACCTCACTGAGTTACACACTATCGTTTCAGAAAAATAGTTGAAAGTGAAATGCTAGCAATCCAGCGGGCATTTAAGGGTTAAGAATATCCAAACTTACCTGTTCTGGCTTGCGTCCTATCAGAATTGACAGGACTTTGGAGAAGAAGCTGGCGAGGAGTGGGTTGAGAGGTGGTTCATTCTTAAGGAATCCATACAGTTTCATCAGCAGCTTTTCATCTTCTCCCAGTCTTTCGTTAATCTGGCTCACATCCGATGTAAGCAGTTCACATGATATGTTGGGATACCTGCAGAAGTACAGGGAGACTCCTTAACTTCATGCATCATAATGGTTTTTCCTGCAGACTTTGTCACCAATCTAGTTGTAAATGGGTTTCTGTTTATGATGCTGGGATCTATAAATCCCAGCTGGTGGTATCAACTAAAAACTTCCTTTATTTTGTTACCCTGTTAGCAGCATTTTCCTCTTACTTGTATTTAACCTTCTCCTCAACATCTTCATTGGGCTCCTGAGTGATGAAGGTGACCAGGTCCTCCATGCATTGTGGTCTCAGCAGGAAGTCAACCAGCTTGTGGTTCTGAGCCTTGCATTCCTGCAGGACGTCATCCTCATCCATCACCTCTGTGAGCGTCACATCCTCCTTCTCCAGGAGTGTGTCAATGTGGGATGTGGTGTGGAGGTCAAATTTCCAAAACATGTTGGTTCTAAAAGAAACCAGAGAAAAAAAAACAACAACCAAAAGCCAATAAGACCATTTTATACAGTCATTTCATCCACTGTCAGGAAACAGATTTAAAACTTTCAGATATTTCCCAACTGTTTTGAGATTTTTTCTTGAAACAATGAAGCTGCATGGCAGCTGACGGGATGAAAATGTTGGTTAAAAATATTAAGGTTTCCTCTTGCTTCTGCTGGAAATAAATTATTACAACCTTACAATGTGGAAAACAAAGGTTTTAAAAACTTGTGCAAAATGTAGCTTTTTGGTGTTTAAAGTAATACCAGATATTTCATGTGGATTGGGGGAAAAAATGTTCCAGCTGAGTTAATAAATCAGGAAAGGTGTATTAATGAAGTTGTAGTTATTTTCTCCATATTCTCTGCTCCCTCTGACTCGCCAGAGAAGTTATTAGTCATTCGACTTTATGGATTTATTTTGAGTTTTCTTGGTTCATTGTTCACACACACACTCAGAGCAAACAGACCATCTTTCATCAACATAAAGTCTGTTTTCTTTTTCAGGATCCTGGTTGTTTTAAGGTCTGCAGTCTGTGGGATAGTAACAGATTAAATCTGTTCCAGCTGATAATAAAACGCATCTACTTCTCTAATCAGCTGTCTCCAACATCAACAGCAGCACAGAATCTCCACTCAAAGCTACTCCAGTAGCAAAGACACAGCCACCACAACATCCAGGTACGCAGGTGAGTTACTCCAGTCCAACATCTGATCCTGTGTCTGACTAGCATTGAAAAGGGATAATCCACCAATAATCATATCAACATTTAGATTGTTCCTCCCGCTCTGATCAAAACCAACATGAAGGAATCTGAACTGTATTTTATCTCTGATACCATCCTCTTCAACACTCATAACTTATTCTTCTTCATCTCCGATACCTCCTTCGTCTTCAACTCTATCAGATTTCTGTCACCTGTATGTTCCCCTCCTCCTCATTTTCTGATGTGACCATATAACAAACACTAATCATTTCATTTTTCTGTACACAGAAATATTAAATCTGATCAAACTTCAGGCTTGTTTTGGACTTAGTTTATGATTTCTGTTTATTGATCTGTTCTAACTTTATTTCATGTTTGCTGGTTTGTTGTTTACAGTTTTGACCATCTGTTGGATTATGTAACATTTCTCAATCTGACATCTGTTTGATGTTTTTTTAGATTATTTTTTCATAAATAGAGAGCCCATTACAAACTTTGAGAACCCCTGATCTAGACACGCGAAGTATTCAAGATCTGAGAAGATGATGAAGCAGGAGCTCTTTCTACCGTGACAGGCTAGAGAAGTCGTCTTCAACCTCATCTCACCTCATCATAATACAGCTGAGCTGCTGTTGCTGACAACAATTAGCCTGTTTACATACAAACCAAAAATCTGATCATTACCATGTTTCTGGAGTTATCTGATAATTCAAATGATCGTGTAGACAGCATAATCTGATTATGAGAAATCTGATTAACACACCTAGATTTCTCTCCAGAACCATGTCCAACTAAACCTGCGTCACTTCTGTCTTTTCAGTCTTTTGCTCAAAAAAATGGAAGCAACGAAATCACAACGAAACAGAAAAACACAATGGTGTGCAGCAGTGGAAGGCCAGTGTATAGACAAAGTAAAACATTCACATGGAGTCTATTTTGAAGTTTATTAGCTCTACATTAGCAGCTAACCCCAAAGACCGCAGGCGCCACCATGTTCAACAAAGACCAGATGTTTTAAAAATAACATTAAGTTATGTCAATACGTACATAAAACTCCAAAAGAAATCCAATGATGGACATTTCATAAGTGCGTGTAGATACTTCAGATCATATTACTACCAAAATCTGATTACTCCCCATTTTCGGATTTTGATGGTCATGTAAACGGGCTCAATGATCAGTCTGGTACTGTCAGTCTGGGGTTGCAGGCAGAGAAAATGTTGGATAAGACAGAAAAAACTACTTTTAACTGAGCCAGTTTTCTATGAGATTTCAGCTGTTAACACTCAGGCCTGACAACACCTTGAAGTTCATATAGCTCAAACCATAAATTCAATTTACGCTGAGCTCCATAATAAACAAGGCAGCTGTGTTCCTCTCCAGGGGTAGGCAACTCCGGTCCTGCATCCTGCAGGTATTAGGATTTTCCCTGCTGCAACACACCTGACTCAGATTAATTGGTAATTAGCAGACTTGTGCAGAGCTTGACATCAAGCTCTGCACAAGTCTGCTACATAATTCTCACTCTAAGTCAGGTGTGAGGCAGCAGGGAAAATCCCAATACCTGCAAAATGCTGGCCCTCGAGGACCAGAGTTGCCTACCCCTGCTCTAAGCATCCTCCAGTCCACTAGTTGGCAGTAGTGCACCTCTAAGCTGGTTCCTAAAAAACGCAAAAGAGGGGGGTAAAAACCCTACAAAAAGAACACCAATGACCTGTCTTTGGACGAAAGGCTGGGATATGCTTGCTGCTGGTGACGCGTCCGTGTACGCTTCATGGCTGCCACGTGTTCCTAGCGTCCGTTTGGCACGTAGGCCGCTTGCGTTGACACAAGGTAACGTGTCGCGTGCGCGAGCTGCCATATTGACTTGAACGGTAAAGGTGCTCGTGCACAATTTTGGTCAATGGGCCGCACATACTGCATGCATGTGCACATCGGCAGCATGTACCGCCTCTGATGGCGACGAGACCTTTTCTCTTTTGTTTCAACAGTATAAGTAAAATGATCAATTCTTCTTCCTCATTGGCAAAGTCCATTTTCAACACGAGATCTTTGTTGTTAGCGGAAAAAAGCCCAGAAATACAATGTGACCGGAAGCTTGGAACTTTCGGAATACAAGTGCTGCATACTCCCCCTAGTGGTGCCCTCCAGTATTGACTGTTTTACCTTTGTCTTTTGCAGCAAGTATACACACAGACGTAGCAGAATATTGATGTACACAGCAACTATAATCACAGCCCTAAGAAAACTGATCAGAAACACGAGAATGAGTTTAACTGAATTGGGGCATATGCACTGAGGGTGCACTCACACTAGGATAGTCCGCTAGACTCGGTACGAGTGGGGGACTCGGTTCAGTTGCAATATTATTCCTGACCGAATTTGCATACATGCTGCATCACTCAAATGAATCAGAAGGACCTGCATCCAGAATTACTGAAAGAGAAGACGAGATAAAGGCCAACAAAAACAACAGAACAGAATTAATTACTAACAGTACTTTGTAAAAATAGCACACAGATAAACAGAGACCAAGCTTTCTCTCATCTGCATATCATTCTCTCAAGTCTTGGCTTTACGGGGAAAAAAATATTGGCATTGAAAGAAACACACAACAGAACTGTTTACATATTTACACTTCATCCTCCAGGATTTTTATTTTTTTTTTTGCCATTTACAGTATTTTATGCTACTATTTACCTACTATCCTCACAAAACCAACTCAGCTAATTTTTGGCACCACTGTGTATCAAGTTTGACAGGAAGTGGCTTCATCATTATTTCTGGGTCAAAATAGACGTCTCTTAGCAACATAGTCGTGATGGCGATATTTTTCTATTATGAAAATGTCATAAATAATGGTGTTATGGTTCATTCAGTGAATTTTCCAAATGTCTCTGAATAAACACTACATTTAGCAGCTGGATTGTAAACTTCCTGGACGGGATATAAATGCCTGTAAAACTTCTGTAGATCACCTAAAGGATAAGCTATCCATCGCAATTTACTCCACATAGTTGCACACTACCGTTCCTGAGTTCTAAAGCCCCATTCCTTGACTTTTCGACGTTAAACTCTGTGTTCCGGACTCGTTTGATAGCACAGTGACATCTACTGTGTGCATTTCTAGGGCCGTCGCCATCCCGCTACTGAGAAACCGCATTTTCCAGCTTTTTCATCCAGGACAGTTGCGTGATGCTGCAGTTGAGGTTTACTCTGCACTACACTAGTGCACACTAGTACACTAGTACACACTGCATCGACCAGCTAAAAATCAGACACAAATATCAGCGTTGTTTAAACTCTACCAGGGAGGTGAAGATGGACACACTTGATTCAACGCCAAGAACATTGTGTACATCACGGGAACATGCACAGCTAAACCCCACCGTCATTGTAGAGCTTTCTGAATTGTATTTTGACTTAAAATTGATCCAGTATTATTTGTTGGTTTTATGAAGATCCTTTAAAATCCTGAAATTTTTTTTTCCTAAGGCCACACTCATCTACCCTTGCAAAAAGTGTTCCAAAAATATAAATTTATATTTTTTTCCACCTTAAATTAGTCATTCTTCTAAAAACAGCTTCAGCCTGAAATAAACATAAACAATTTAAATGACTTTTTGATGTTTTTAACCCATCTGTGGCCATTATGCTTACAGAAGTCCACTATTTTTATTGGGGAAAAAAATAACAATTTTTTTTTAATAATTTCCATAACATACATTTTAAGTAGTATTTGCGAATTATTATTACTAAGCCTTGGGAAGGGCCAATGATTGGCAGCAACATTGACTTTCATGCATTATTTCTTTCACAGTCTTAGTTTTCCATAAAAACTTACACATGGGATCTTAAAGCCACACTGTGGAATTTGCAGAAACTTCTCTAAAGTTACTATATTGTTTTTATTTTTTCCCTCTTCAAATAAGTCAATCTTTTTAAAAAAACTCAAGCCTGAAAAATAAATGTAAACAATAATTACATTTTGGTGTTTTAACCCTTTAACGGCCAATGCTTACAAAATGCCCGTCATTTATATATGGAAAAATACCAAAAAAAAAATATATAATTTCCATGAAAAACATTTGCCAATAATTTTTATCAGGCCTTGAGATGGGTCAGTGATTTGCAGAAACATTCATTTCCATAAATTTTCTTTTTTTAGAATCTTAGTTTTTTTTTTTAATGAAAACTAACACTTGATCAAAAGGCAAATCTACAACCGTAGCAAAAACTTGCTCTACATTACATATTCATATACTGTTCCACTTTGAATGACTGTCTTTTCAAATAACTTCAACCTAAAAATAAATACACATCTCACAATAATTAAACTTTGATGTTTCTTTAACCCTTTAGTAGCCATTATGCTTACAAAATTATCTCATGTTTATAGGGGGGAAACAAATCCTAAATTATTTTTATAAAATACACTTGAAGTAGTATTTGCTTATTATAATTATTAGGCCCCGAGATGGATGGATGGCAGTAACATTTATTTTCATGCATTTGTTGGTTTACAGTATTATTATAAGGACTTGAATTTGAACTTAAGCCCGAAAAACTGAAAGACATAACATAAATGCTTGAGCCCTGTTATAAAAACACATTGGAAAAAAGATTACTTTTAACCACAAAAAAATGTTGATCAATGTTTTTACCAGCAAACACTAACCAACATCAGCAGCCAGTCTGTACATCTTCCATATAGGTTGTCATGGTGACAATGTGCTCCAGGAGTTGCTCAATTTGCAGCAGCGCAAAGCTGGACTTGGGTTGCATATTCAGGTTCTGTGAGTAGGTCCCGGCATCAAACCTGTTGGTGCTGGGACATAATGAAGCATCTCAGTGTTTGTTTGAGACCAAATCATTTTTCCAATTTGGAAATCCATCCTGCCACTATCTCATCCATCTCCTTTATGGTCTCATCTTCAGATGAGTCTTCAGAGGAGTCTAAGCTGAACTCAAGCTGGTCTTTTTCCACCTCCGAGTCGTCCTCTGCTTCAGGGTCCAATCCAAAGAATGTGGAGCTGTCCTCGCCCTCAGAACACATGCTGATGTCAAGACTCTCTTATGCTGAAGTGTCTTGCCATCTTCAGATAACTACTCCTGCACTACATTTTTATAACCAAACGCTTGCATAAACTACTTGAGCAAAACCAAAACCCAAGTCCAGTTTAGCTATGGTGCAGGCTGCAGCAAATATAACAGTACCTGAGCAAAAACCGAAACAAAATCCCAATTTGTTTTGATTCTGGCTAAGCAACTACCAAAGTACCAGAATAAGAACCAAAACAGGCCCAATTTCTGCTTGCTGAGATATCTTTGAAGTGCTAAAGAAAGGCTTCTCAGAATTTTCACCCCTGCATTAGTTTATAACACAGTGTGG
>JAOXYM010000010.1:1927066-1942456 GCA_028567055.1 Leptatherina wallacei | reverse complement strand
CTATCTATCTATCTATCTATCTATCTATCTATCTATCTATCTATCTATCTATCTATCTATCTATCTATCTATAATAACTAGACATAAACAAGTGATAAAATAATAATAACAACAATATCTGTCCTTTTTTACTTTATATTTATTGATTTATTCTTATTGACTATTTTCTGTATTTATTTTATATTATTCATCCACTTTTCAAATTATTGTTATTGATTTATTTAATATTTAATTGCTTTTTATCTCATTCAAGTCTTTTTCTTTTTGTTCTCTCCTCAGATTTTGTAACTATTTATTTTGTTTTCATATAATTGTTAATGCATTGGGGTTGTTGTTATTGTAATTAGCAGCATAGACGACAGTCAAATGTCTCAGATCAAGAGTTATAAAATATAAAGACACACCTGTATAACAGCAGAAGGGGTAAAGTATAACTTGTTGATGTCTGCTAATAGGAACCACTAGCTGAGATGTGCACCTATAGCTCATCTCATCCTCCTCTGCCACGGTAGACAGTGCAGGACAGGGTCAGGGCCAGCTGTCAATCAAATATGTGTTGTTGTTTCTCTTTTGTTTGTTTTTGGTATTTGTTCTTTTTCATTTTCAAGACAAGTCTCGGATAAAGGGCGTCAGTCAGGGCTGCAAATTATTACCAATATTTATTTTATTTTACTTAGGGCTTGCAGCAGTGGTCCTCTCCAGCAGGTGGCGCCATAGGCGACCACTTATAGCTCCAGATGCACACACACACTTATTTGGTCAATGTTAGTTTTTTGTTTGTTCATGTGTGTTAAAAGCAAACACAACTTTAATTTCATGTGTGTTCAAGTCTTGAAGAGCAGCATTAATAAAACAGATGATGGAGGAACTGAGGATGTGATGATGATGATAATGGCCTTCACTAACATCTTCCAGTCTCATACACCTCATGCTCATGGAAACTGAGTTAGCATGTGTGTGTGAGCAGGTGATGAAGATCATGCAGGAGCTTTGATTTGGTTCAAAACGATGAACAAAGAGGCGTGTTTTAACTGAGTTTTTCATTTCTTTTCGTTGCTCTGAGTGTGTTTATCCAGTTGGTGTAACTGTGTGTGTTGTTCTGTCAGGGAAAAGAGGAGTTTGAGAAGAACCAAAGACAGCTGCTGGAGAAAGGAAACATCATCAGACACAACAAGACACAACTGGAACAGCAGCAGGTACCTCAATGTCTGCTTCTGTTTGTCCATTTCTTCCACTTTGTTTTCACTAGGTGAATAAATGCCTTTTCAGAACCTTATCAGTAGATTGAAAATGAATTTTATATATATGTGTGTATATATATATATATATATTACAATTTTTTTATGAAGAAGTAATTAAAGAATAGCAATGAACAATTAATGAAAGAACAGTTTGATACTAAAATCTTTAGATTAAAAATATTTATTTAGTGATAGATATTTTCTTACATGAAGCATTAATTAAATAATGATAATAAATTAAAATGTTTTCATTTTTAAAAAATGTCACAAGAAGAAATCATGTATTGCTAATTCATGTTTAATAAATGATCTGGACTCTGTAAAACAGGACAGTTCATGGAGAGTCGGAAATTTGATCTATCTAATTATATGTATTCATATCATCAAGGGCCAGCAGATATTGCAGATTTACCTTTCAGACCAAACTAATCCTGTGGCCTTTGAGGGTCTCAAAGCTAAAGTTTGGTTTGTTATTTACATAAATGAAACTCCAAGCACAATTCTTTAATCAATAACTGATTCCTTTATGTGCCTTAGTTATTAATGGTCCAAACACAATGAAAGAGGTCCAATCTCGCTCCATAGTTTCATCTTAACGAGATCAACCCGGTTAATAATTAGTTTGATCAATATTCAGAATAATTTTTTTTTATCATGGACTAATTGGGTAATCAATTCTGATTATTGTTGAATATTAACTTCTTTTCTTTTTCCTTTCCAAGATCAAACAGTTTGAGCGCTTAGAGCAGGAAGTCAGCCGACCAATCAACAACGACATGACAGGCTGGGTCCCTCCTTCCAACCACCCTCTGGCCAATCAGCTGACCAAGAACGGTGCCGCGGACCCTTCAACCAAGCTGTGCCACGGTGACCGCCAGCTCCTCCTCTTCTATCAGGAACAGTGTGAGCAGAACATCACCACGGTAACCAACGCCATTGATGCCTTCTTCACCGCCGTCAACTCCAACCAGCCGCCAAAGATCTTCGTGGCGCACAGCAAGTTTGTCATCCTGAGCGCGCACAAGCTGGTGTTTATCGGCGACACGTTGTCCCGCCAGGCCAAGTGTCCGGAGGTGAGGGCCCACGTGGCCCAGAGCAGCAACACCCTTTGTGAAAAACTCAAAGACATCGTCGTCAGCACGAAGACGGCGGCGCTTCAGTATCCTTCGCCTGGAGCAGCCAGAGAGATGACGGAGAGGGTGAGGGAGCTGGCGGGGTGCACGCAGCAGTTCAGGATGGTGCTGGGACAGCTGCTGATGATGTAGGAGGTCCCAGAAACCCCTGTCTGACTCTCCTGACCCTGAATCCTGGTGGTTTGGGACCAGGGACACTCTCCTCCCTCCGTTACTCCACACACATTCAAAGGAACGTGAAATCTCGGACGGGCTGTAAAGTAATCACTGTAAATATTTAAGTTTAGAGACATAAACAGAAAAAAAAAAACGAAATTCCACTATATAAATAAAAACTGAATGTTTTTTTTTTTTTGAAGACAGGGAAGATGAAAGATAAGTGTAGCTTTTAGACCGTATCAATAATTGTTATTAATATTGCTATAGTGTATAATTATGGCTCTGATTCCTGTATGATTATTATGGATGTCTAAATTCCAGATGATATGTATGATTCTATATTGTAGAATGTCTGAGCTCCTCTATTGACAAAGATTGACTCTAAAACACACACTGGAGCGCAAACACATCCTCAGAGGTCAGCTGACGGCCTGATGCTGTGTTGGAACAGCGGTGATGTCACCTGAGCAGGTGACGCCGCGACCAGGACTGTCCTCCCGGCTGAACAGCTGCAGTACTGTAGGTGCACCCATCATGACGATGGTGCCATCTCTGAAGCTTTTTGGAAAACTGTATCTCTGTTGTTTTGTAAGAGGCATGTATCACAGAAAAGTGTAAAAGGTTAAAGAAACAGATGCAATTAAAGCTGCGTTTCATTTTTTCTCTGATGTCAAAATAACATCTGTTTTTCGTAGATAAAAGTACTCGTATCACCTGGAAATGTCTCTTAGCAGTGGTGGAGCTGGACTTTTATACATGGGGGTCAGAGGGGGAAACACTTTTATACATGGGGGGTCATATAGTCACAAAGGAAATGATCGTATTCCTCTCTCAAATACAAATGCTTGTCACTGGGATGATACCTTCAAATGTACTGCTGTTATATAGGTTACTAATTTGTACCTTTTGCAGTTTGTACCATTTGAGAGCAGTATTGTACTTCTGGTAACTGTCTTGTACCTTAATTTAAAAGTAGAAAATGTACCCAAAACAGCCCAAAAGAAGTTAATGCTTTTTCTCTACCACACACATTCATATGCCAGTGAACACGTCAGAGACAATGTGGGGTTCAGTGTCTTGCCCAAGGAAACTTCAACATGTGGGGAATCCTGGGCTCAAACCACCAACCTCCTGACTGGCAGACGACCGCTCTTCATCCTGAGCCACAGGCAGAGTAACAACAATCAGGATAATGTGAAGCAAGTTGAAAAAATTATGTGTGCTAAATCAGTAAATTTAAAAAAATTATCAAAATGCACAAATATGAATTTATATATAAACTTTTTTTCTTTCCTTAAACTTCACAAACAGTAATTTTACTGAAATCTGATTTGACTGTATGTAAGGGAATTATAAAGCCTTCATCTATGAGTAAAGCTTGTTTTACCATTTCTTTCTTTTGTTCTTCTCCTGATGTTGTCCCCTAACATTTAGGGGGAAAAAACAGTACAAATATGGACCATTTGCTACTTGAGAACATAAATGTACCTTTCAGGCTTTCAGATGTGTACAAATACTTACCTTGTGGTCCAGTTTCTAACCTTAACTGAGTCCAGATGTTACCCTGGGTGTGACAGAAATGTACTCCTACTTATTCTGACAGTTGCAGTTCTGGTTTACTGTCTGGTGGTGGTGGTAGACTGGGTCCTGGTGTGGTGGTCTCCACCTTGGGAGCTGTCTGGCTGCTGATACAGGGTCTAGGGTCTGTCTTAGACAAACCTGACTTCTTCCTCTTCATTCTTATATATTCCTATACAAAATCAGACTGGTTACAGGATATATTGCTCCACATTTTCATGCTGTAGCAACTTTAAAATCACCTAGCAGCCTTGCTAACCTCCTGTTTAAACTGGATCACGTAGCACCATAGTCAGCGTTAAGTAACATGCCAGGGGTCATCAGCCTCATATCATATCGTACTTAACAATAATATGTTCATAATATAATAGAAAAAAACTTTTTTGTAATGGCATAAAATTCCTTAAATGCAACTTTCCAATGTTTTTATTAGAGTTTTGAAGCTTTCACTATTTTTCTACTGTTTTATATTTCACCATCAATTTGAGTCTCATCTGACCAGAGCACCTTGCTCCATACATTTTGAGAGTCTCAAACTCAAAATCTGCCTTATTTTTAGCTAAAAGTATTGGCTTTCCATTCTTCCACAAAGCCCAGTTGTATGGAGTGTATAGCTTGTTGTGGACAGATATTCCAGCCTCTGCTGTGGAACTCTGCAGCTCCTCCAGGGTTACCTTTGCTCTCTGATTAATGTCCTCCTTGCTCAGTGAGTTTTGGTGGGCGGCCCTCTCTTGGCAGGTTTGTTGTGGTACAATGTTCTTTCCATTTGATTATGATGGATTTGATGGTGCTAATGGAGATCTTTAGAGATTTGGATTTTTTTTTTATTTTTACAACCCAACCCTGACTTGTATTCGCCCTAACTTGTTTGGAGAGTTGCTTGGTCTTCGTGCTGGTCTTTGGTTTCTTTGGTGTCGCAGTTTCTGAGGCCTTTCAGAAAAGGTGTGTATCTGACAGATCATGTGACACTTCGACTGCACACAAGTGGACTTCATTTCACTAATTATGTGACTTCTGGCGGTAATTGTTGCACCAGTGCTTTTTAGGGGCTTCATAACAAAGTGGGGGATAAATATGCACATACCAATTTTAAAGTTTTTATTGATAAAAATGACATATTTCGTATTTCGCTTCAAAACTTTGACTATTTTATGCAGTTCCATCAAATAAAATTCTAATTAAAAAAGTCATTTAAATTAGAGATTATAATGTGACAGAAAAAAGGGAAAAAGCCAAGGGGGATGAATTCTTTTGCAAGGCACTGTAAATCACTTTATTTCAGACATTAACATGAGAGATATAGCCTTTGTGTTTCTTTCTACAGTTTGCTGCTGTAGTTTTCATGGAGACATCTACCAGGGGATCCTGTTGCCCTGCCAGTCCAGAAGCATCCCACTATCTTTGTTGCTAAGTGATGAGATCACACTGAGCATGCCCAGTACGCTCTCCGGGGGGTCGATTGGAGCCTGTGGGAGAAAAAACAGCAGAGTTTATGTTCTGTTTTTTGTTTATTTTTTCTTTTGTTAAAAATACTGTAAATCATTGAAAAATGACCTAGTTTATCAGTGTGGTGAAACTTCTCATTTTTATGATTTAAAACACATGTAGTGAACTGAAATATGGAGCCTATCCCAGCAGCTTCCAGGCGAGAGGCATGGTACATTTGGACAGGTCGCCCTTGACAACCACTCACTAGAATTTAGTGGCCAATTAACCATGCAAGTCTTTGAATTATAGGAGGAAGCTAGTGTATAGAGAACATAAAGGTCGAGCTTAAAACTCCCCAGATTAACAGATTGATATTTTTCTGATTTGTTCTGCATACTAAATCTAATAAAAATTCTAATCAAAACTACCAAACATTCAAAGATTTTGAGGATTTTAACCTTTTAAATGCCAGCTTGATGACTTGAGAGTCACTTTAGTTTTTTATGGGGAAAAAAAGAGGTATTTTTCATAAAAACAAATGTTGGGAGGCTGGGGAATTATTTTAAATCTGTCACGGATATGTTATTGATTCCCCAAAATATTTACTGTGATGCACTATTAATTCTTGTTCAGTGTCAAATTTAATATTTACTACCCTCTTAAGTCTTTAAGGTACAAAAATGTCCACTTTCAAAAACTGTTACAAAAACTTGACAGATTTATATTTTTTCTGCTATTTTGTCTTAGATAATCTATCAACTTCAGTCCTGATCAAGACAATCAAATATATTGTAATTATTGGGATTTTAACCCTTTAAATGTCAGTTTGAGTACATGGTGCTAGTATATATAAAAATTGTTTTATAACAAAACACACTGAAAATAAGTTATTGTCCATTTAACAAACGTTGGGCTGGCTGATAGATCTTTTTTTCTATGTCAAGGATTGGCCAAAATATTGACTTTGATGAATTATTAGTTTTTTATAGTATTAAATTTAAAATGTACTATCCTCTTAAATCATTTGAGAGCATAAATGTCCCATTTACTCCCATTAAAAGCCCTTTAAAAAAACAACAAAAACAACTCATATACCAGTGTTTTTCAATCATGGTCCTCACAGACCCCTGCCCTGCATGTTTTAAAGGTTTCCAAAATTTAACACACCTGACTCAAACAAATGGGTCATTTTCAGGCTTGCAAAGAACTTGATGAGCAATACAGTTCATCTCAATCAGGTGTACTGGAGATGGAAACCTCGAAAACATGCTGGGCAGGGGTCTCCGAGGACCAGGATTGGAAAACACTATATGACTGTTGCTTTATATAATGCTTTTTGTGGTGTTAGGGTTTCATTTCACAGATAAATAGTCAAATTTAACATTTTTACTGTCCACCACTAACAGTTATTTCCCCATTTTAAGCCTATGTATAAAATACTCATCATTTCATTAGTTTAGTGCTTGTGCTGTTAAGCTTAGTGGGTTATACTGTCATATACAGCCCTATATTCACTCTTTCAAGTCAAAGTAAGAAAAAAAAGCTTACTGTACTTCAAAGAGGTCACTGTGGAGAAAAAACAGTTTCCCTTCCATCTCACCTGTTCCCCTCCCATCTCAGTGCGGACCCAGCCTGGGTGGATGGCTGTCACCAGTATGTTGTTGATCTTGAAGTCCTCAGCTTGGCAGCGAGTCAGCATGTTCAGAGCAGCCTGGTGACGGCAGATAAGGCACACTGTCAAGAATCTTTACAGGATCATTTTACAGGAGCTAAAAAGGTTTTAAACTCCTAAATATAATATTTGAAGAAGATGGTGATACCTATGTACTAAATTTAAGGATCAATAACCCAATAAATCTATTTGGCGAGTCATTTAAAAAAAAAAATCATCTTTCGTCCTGATTGTCTAAGTCAGACCAAAAGTAAAGAAGCGGAGGTAAAATTTGGGTTATCTGAGTTCTCCCTGACCTCCTGACCTCTACACTAAGGCAGTTTGGGTAAACCAGTAGTACCTTACTGGTCCTGTAAGGGTACATCTGTGCCATTGAAAATGTCTCAGGACATTTCTCTATGGATGAGATAACAGTGGAGATGTTGATGATGGCTGACCTCCTGCAGGACATTTTTCCACCTGAAACACAGACAGAAAACAGACTTTTGTCACGACTTACAAACAACAACTGTCACACGGGTGCATCATTATGGCTACATGGAGTCATTTGCACCTTCTAGCACAGAATAACATGATTCAGAGTGCTGAGCAGAATGAAGTCCCCTGTTCCTGTTCTGACATGAGATTTATCTGACATCGTTATCTTTACAGCAGGAAATCATCCACTGATGTAAAAGGATGAGTTAGGGCTGTAAAAATCCATCAAGCTACATCAGTACATCAATTTAGTGATCAACGAGCCAAAAGAATCCATCCAAACTGAAAAGCTGGATCACATATAGTTCCAGTAATCATCTGTAAAACATTCATCAGAAAGAACATGAAGAATATCCAGTTCTTTGTCCGAACAACCAGAATTTGAGATGATTTTTGTGATTTGATATAAATGGAGGAGATTGTTTTACCTTTTTGCCCTCCTCAAATTTACCTTGGTGACCTTTGTGGACACAATTGTCCAGCAGAAGAAACTGCTATAAAATCATCAAACATTGATATTTTTGTCTGTTTTCTTTTTCATAAATCACTTAAATAATTTCAGATCTGCTCAAAACGACCGAACATTCAATCATTTCTATCATTTCAATCTTTTAAATGCCAGTTTGATTATTTGAATGGATTATTTGTTACCGAAAACAAAAAAAACTGAATAATTTTCCATATGATAAATATCAGGGGGTGGGGCTTTGGTGGTGGTGAGAGTCTTGGATATTTCAAAGATTAGCAACAAAATTGATTTGATTGCATTAGTATATTATGTAGTATCAGATATTCACTCTGAGAACCTTTATTGCCAAAAATGTCCTATTTACTTCCATTAAAACTACATATTTTAATCTAAATGTCATTACAGTTTAAGATGAATCATGTTCTAATGTGAGCATTTGACTTGGAAGAAGAGTGGTGATATTTTACATTTTTACTGGATTCAACCACATTCAACTGTTTTCTCATCGTAGGAAGATGCAGGAAATTCTGGCATATTCTGTAAGTTATATTGTGGAGCCGTGGGACCACCAGGGGGCGCTACAAGTGATTTGTTTGTGTGTGTAAATGTATAAAATCATTTCTGATTATTAAAATATTGATTAGATATTGATTATGAACTTATTTTATACACATACATAAATGGAAAAATTCTGGGTGCTGGTTTTAGACTGGAATGAGTAAGATTTAAAAAGTTTTCCACCATCTCTTATGTCAGATAAACAGGCGTCCAGGGTCGGGTTTGATAATGATCCTAATGGTCGAGCAGGTGCGGGTTCGTAACATTTATTTTGCCCAAACCTTCCATGTGGAATTATAGATTATGATGAAATGAAGCTACAACTCTCCACTGATACACTTCTCTTATCTTTTCTTTTCTTCTCCAATGACTCAATCTGACATAAAAAGTTTGGTATAACACAAGAATAAAATATATTTACTGTTTTCATCGGTGGAGCATCTCTCCGCTGCTCTCTGCAGGAATGGCAGAAACATCTGAAAAGATAGAGGTCATAGTTTATTACTAAAACATTAATAACTATAGCACAGAACACTCCAAGGCACTCAAGAGGAGCATAATTTAACATGTCAGGATGCTCTCACTTAAATCACAAGATACCAAACCAATAGTCAAACAATACATTGTCATAAGTAGCATAACCTGACTATTTCTAAAGACAAACAGCTGTCATCAAGACAAGACTCTCTGTTCCACTATGGGCTTGTTTCAGCAGGTGTACCAACACTTAAAACTTCTGGTGAAAAAATAGTTGTTATAATGTTATAATAACGTCATAATGTCTCCAACAAAGACTGTTTCTGCTGAAGTATCAGACTGACACATTGAGCATGTTACATGCATTAGTGCGCTATACAAATAAAGCTGAATTGAATTGAATATTATTTATAGTTGACTCCAGACTTCCTAGATAGGCAGGTCTGATTGTGAGAGGATATTACGGTTGCTGTGCATCCTTTTTAATCTTCAACATCTGCATTGTCGACATCCCCATTTTTTCATCTTATTGTCATTGAGAATGATGGTTGTATGTCTCACATGGATGTTCGAGGTACCTCTGTTTATGTTATGCTGTAACTAGTGTAGACTTGAATGATGAAACCCACAAAAACAATTGTTGATCTAGTGATTGAGTATGAGAAGGTGTGTAGAAGGGTATGTGGTGATGGGGATGTGGTGCTGTCTGTAGGTAATAATAGCGATGGTAATAATAGGGTAGTAACAGGGTAGGTAGGGATGGTGATTGATGGAGAGTTAGAAAATCTAATTGTTCGTCTATACAAGGCTTCAATTTGTTCCCCTGATATATCTGGAGCTGGATCGACCAGGTTTTCATGAGATTTGTGTCACATGGCCCTTCAACTGGTTTTATCTGGTCTGGTGGTGATTTCATTTTTCTGAGAGTGAAGATATGGTGTGATGCGCTGGATTGTGGACAGAGATCCTAACAAAAATGGTGATTACATCCACATGAATGCTTTCAGAACACAACACACGGTTTAAGGAGATATGAGGGGTAGCAGAAGGAAGGGAAAGTCTGCTCCAAATTTCTGGTTGGTACCATGGCAACAGATTCACACCTAGCTTGCGGTGTGTTATGTGATTAATTGTGATTAATCCACAGCTATTCTGTGATTAATCTGATTTAAAATTAAATAAAATACATATCAGTAGAGATAGATCAAGATGGAGATGTAAAATCCCTTATTTTCTTTCTATCTGGACTCTCCTCATATTCCTCACAATGCCGTGACATCAGACTGGACATGAGGCAGCAGCTGTAACCCTCCACCCAACCATCTGCTGGGGAACCTGATGAAGCTGGTTAAAGAACTGAAAAGTGTGTGAAGCTGCAGAATTTTAACAGATATCTTTCTGTATTTGATCTTTTGAATGGTCTCTTCCCAAACCCGTTGTTGTATGTGTTTGATGAGGATGACCTCACCAGTGATCGTTGCAAATAGTACAAACATTTGTGCTGTAGGTTCAGTTTATATATTTATAATCCATTTAGCAGGTTGTTTTTCCCAGTTAGGACAATTTCAGTGACATAGAAAGAAATGGTCATCAATAAGGAATGGTTGAGCTACTTTATGTACAGGAAGAGCCCTGAGATGTTTTTAGTTGAGGATCGCCTTCACATGAGTACAACAGAACCAAAAAGACAAACCAACCTTTGAGAGGATAAATGGTCCAACAACATTGGTTTCATACACCTCCATCATGTCCTTTTTCCTGGTGTCCACCATCGGCGCTGGTGAAGCTGGCTGGTTGATAGCAGCATTGTTGATGAGGAGGTTCAGACCAGCAGAACCAATCCGCTCGCTCACAGCTTGGACAGCAGCTGAGATGCTGCCCTCATCTGCCACATCTGCAGGAGGACATTGACATTTATTTTTGGAAGTTTATGGGGATCGTTACCTGTAGCAGCATTGTGGTTCAGAAGTGAAAGTGACAATAGTTACAATACATCCAGGTTTAAATGTAAAAGTCTTATAAAAGGAAGTCTTTTAAAGAGTTTTATGTCTGAGTGTTGCCTGGAGGTATATTTGGACCATTGTGGAACCATGGTTTGTAATACAGGGTAGCTAAGGGGAGCTGAAAAGCAGAGGAGCTCCCCTAAATACATTCAGCTAATAACTCTAAGGGGGAGCCCTAAAGAGAGTCCACTTTAAGGATCCATTTAATTTTCCATAAGGTTCTTGATGTTTTTTAAAATGGGGATGCACCAATACCACAGATTTTCAAACTGAGCATAAGTACTTACATTTGAGTGCTGAGTACTGATATGAGTAGTTACTAATAAATCCCATCAGAGTTCACTGCTATGAGTGTGGGCCAGAATGTCAGATGCACTGAAGGAGTGGTTAATTGTGTGAAAATCTCCATACATAAGGAGAACAGTGTTTTTTAGTTTGTTTCATTTGTGGATTTTATTCACCATCGTGAAAAGGCACCTAGGCAACTTCCCAAAATCAGCTTCTTTTGCCCAGACAATGCCAAATTCATATTTTTAAAATCACATCAGAAATAACTTTGTTTCTGAACATGGATGATGAAAACTTAAAATGTATTGCTTGAAAGTTATCAGAAACTTCATAAATAAGGAAGATAAAGTAACTTTTGGTGGATTTGGATTTGGTGTATTCAAACTATGCATCTCTCACTGAGATAATGCCAAATTTGGATTTTTTTTTTACGGAATAATAACTTTGTTGTTTATGTGTGTTTTTTTGTATCCAGATTTTACTGGGCGATATCCGCAGGAACTGGTCGGGTTTGGTTATCATTCTAACCTGTTCTGGTGGTAATTGGACCCATGTAAGACTCTGGTCCATGGTACTGAAGGAAACAGACTGGATCAGAGAACAGTTTGGAATATGGACTTAATTAAATTAAATGAATGAAAATACAAGCTATGCTGATAAATTAATGCTATTTTTTTAAGCAATATCAGGAATTTATTGAAAGATTTAATCTAACCTGAAAGTTGGCTATTTTTAGGGCTCCCCCTTCGAGTATAAGCTGAATGTCTTTAGGGGAGCTCTGATTTTTATGGCAGCTGAGCTCCCCTGTAATTCTAACTCTGCTATAGTCTCTGTTATTTTGCCGCTTGGGGGCTTTATCCATTTGACTGGGAGATTTCTGCATAAACAAGATGTCATCAACCATCCTTGGTTTCAGCCGTCGTCTCCATTTCTGAATCACATAACCATCAGTGGAGAAATCTCTCTCACTGGCTGCGCTGGTCTCCGGGATGGCAAGACCCTTGCAATAAGCGCAAGGTTTGGAAATACTCTTGCAGGATTTCACAATATAGATGAACCCGCGCCTGATAAATCATGAAAACAAAAATGGGAAAGAAAGATATTATTCTCACCCACGACATGACCACACCTGTAAACTAAATCTGTCCTTTTTACATTTGCGTTTTTGTGGGGTACCCAACTCATTGCAGGACTTTTCCACTGATAGCAGAATTGTTTGTTTGTAGTGTGCTGTGAGTGTCCATACAACAGCTTGCTTTTGTTTTGTGGATGTTAAAACAATTTTCTGTCGCTGTTTCTGATCAAACAAGCAGGATGCAGTAGTAGCAGAAGTTTTTTTGGCAGTAACCACATTTCTGACCACTGTACATGCACTAATATGTTTGCGTGTGCGTGTACACAAAGTTGCACCCAAAAATAAGGTTCCCCCAAATTTCGAAGCATCCTTACCGCAAAAATAAATGTCAGGTCTCAGATGAACTCTGTTAAACTGGATCAACAAGATATACTGTACACCAGAAATGTATTATTATTATCATTATTATTATTATTATTATTATTATTATTATTATTATTATTATTATTGCTGTTGTTATGGTTAATACTAAAATAGAAAAATGCTGAATTGTTAATAGTTTTTGCATTCCTTGACACTATGCATTATAGATGGAAGATGATTCAAGTAAAATCCTGTTTCTTTATCTGTATTTGTTAGCTCCTGGTTGCTTTGTTTTAAGCTATTTGAAGTAGTTTGGTCTGAAAAGTGCTATAGATAAAGTTTTATTGATTGATTAATTAGAAATAAACAGTATAAAATGAAGAGGGCCTTGTTTCATTTAAGAGTGTGAACTTAGCTCAGAAATTCCTGTGATGAATGATTAACACTGAAAAAGTTTATTTATAATCTATGTGAGCTGAACTTTGAACCAGATCTTGTGAAGTGTGAACTTACAAAACACTGAAACCAGGGATGACTCCTAACAGAGGAGCTATGCTAACAGCTGCTCAGAAGAGACCGTGACAAGATTTAGTTAGTTGAAATCTGCAGTTTTTATTGTTTGACCCTGAGAACTAGTTCTAACTTGCAAAGTGAACACGTGACTCATATTTGAGAGTTGTCTGGAAAATCTTTATCACTTTATGGAAATCTGTCATTTTCCATGTGTAGCCTTTCATTGAAACTGGGTGGCCTGGTGGTCTATTATTTTTGGCATGCTCCAGTGCAACTGTTAGGGTGGAGTGTACTTATTTCAGGTCCAAAATTCAGAGGGGGTGCACTGATTTCAAAAGATAAGAAACCTGTGTCTTCTAACTAATTGAAAACTTGCCAAATGTTGGACAGTAGTCATCACTAAGAACATCTGCCAGAGTTCAGTAGTGTTTCTTTAATAACGACTTTGTTTGTAAGAATGGTTGGTGAACGAGGCTGATGGATATTCCAGGCTGACATCATTACCTGCTGTTATTCAGCTTGTCGGCTGCAGCTGGCCTCCCAGTAGATATAACATCAAACAATGGCAGTGGCTGTTTTGTATCCTGGTTGTGTAGCATTGATTTTTCACTTAAACTGACAAAGTTTATTTACATTTCATTTTATTGGAGAAATAAAAGAAAAAATAAAACAAATGTTGAAGCAAATAAGCAGTTAAAAGTCAACAAGTCACTAATAGTTCAAAAAGACCGTTTCTAGAAAAAAATAATTAAAACTGGAAGAAGCTGTTCAATGACATTATATCCACACAAACCAATTATACACTGCTTATTAAGCTAGAGTCTATCCCAGCAATAAGCAGGTGAGAGGCATTTTACATTCTGGACAGGTCATCAATCTATCGCACGGCCAACATAGAGAGACAAACAACCACTCACGCTCACTACTAGGGAGAATTTAGTTACCAATTAACCTAACATGCGTGTCTTTGAACTATGGAAGGAAATCGGAGTATCCTTAGAAAACCCGTGCATACGCAGGGACAACATGCAAACCTTCTGATTATTTTTTGTATTTTTTTCAAATGCTGTATACAATGCAGCTGATATCGACAACTCTGAAAACGCTGAACCTGTAATAACACTTTATACCTAAAACTGCAATGTGAGTCAGTTACCACAGGTTGGACTTATGTAGGTCATAGTGTTTTGGGCCTTTCATCATGTTATTGTCATCATGATTGGGAAGTGTTTTCCTCAAAGCACACAAACTTAAAATAAAACTAAATTAATTGATAAAACACCTTATTAATCCAATAAGAAAATTATGAATGAATGAATTATACTTTATTGATCCCCGAGGGGAAATTGCATCATGTCTTAGTAGTTTATTTTTATTCGATTTTATGAATGTATGTATGTATATATTTATGTATAAATTAAAATTGATAAATGGTCGAGTCAGTCAAATAATTTCCTGTGGGGAATGGTTATAACACTGTTGTTTCCTCACTGTGTTGAGTAAAGGATGTGATGAATTGTCCATCATGTCCAGCAGCATTCTTCTCTGGAAAATCAGCTCCAAGAGCTCCAGGTCAGTTCCCAGAACAGAACCAGAACTTCTAAATCAGTTTGTTCAGTTTCTTTAAGTCTCTGGTTCTGCTTCCCCAGCAGATGCTGCTAAGCTTATTGAACTCTCCACCACAGACTGATAGAATATATATATGAGTTACAGACATCAAATGATCTCAGCTTCCTTAAGAAGAAGAAGTATCTGCTCTGGCCTTTTTCTAGATGCTTCGGTGTTGCATTTCAGCTTCTTGTCCATCACTGATACACCCCACAACTGCAAAGTAATCCGAGTATGATTGTCTGGCTGCTGTTTTGTGCTGAACAAATTTACTTTGTCAAGTAGAGCTTTATATGTATAAAGTCCTTCTTGAAAAATAAAATCTTTATTGTAGTTTTTAGTTATAAT
>JAOXYM010000010.1:1887254-1899139 GCA_028567055.1 Leptatherina wallacei | reverse complement strand
TATACACCAGAGTTGTTTACTATTATTCACCGACTTCCTCCGAATCCTGAAATAGAAATAAAAGTGTTTCATTACAACCTCATTGAAAGTAGACTGGATCATCAATGGTCTTTAAAAGTTTAAAGCCAAAGATGCATTGGGAATGGACACAGACTTTCTCTCATTTATCCCATTACTAAAGTCAAAAACCAGTCCCTCAGTATTGGTATTTTTCCAGACAGTTGGAAATGTTTGGTTATGACACTATGCTCAAAACGCGGAAACCCTACGGAAATTAACTATATTATAGGCCGATAACTATCCTTCCAGCCATTTCTAAGATAGCAGAATGTGTAACTGAACAACTCATCAATCATCTTTATCATAGTCCTCAACGCAGTTTGGCTTTAGGCAGTTTCATTCAACTGAAACAGCTCTTTGTTTTCTCAATGAAAAAATAAAACAGAATATTGACAAGTGAGGAGTAATTGAAGCGGTGTTTCTTAAACTGAAAAGAGCCTTTGACACAGTTGACCACAACACTTTATTGAGTTAATTAGTTGTCCACTTTTAATATTTAGCTATGAGCGTTGAAATGGTTGAATCATATTCAGGACAAAGAATTCGGAACAACTTCGTGTCCCCCAAGCAGGGGTCGCATTAACCAAATATTGACCAGTTTTTTAAAACGGTGATGGACAAATCTGAAGGCCATTTTGACATGTTGCAATTCACACCCACGACCATTTGGTTGCGAGTGAGCATATTAATTGTCTTGGAGGACATCTGTGACCACTATGGGTCTCAGACTGGGGCAGCTTAACCACTGGTGCAGAAGGAGATTTCTTCTTGTTGAAGCGAGTGCTTGTGGGATCAGGAAACCCCTCGTTCAGAGAGTCTTACAGACTTCTGATCACTTCAGAAGTGAAATTTTCCCTAATTTCTAAACTTTAGCTAAAGTGGCATTTGTAATTCCAGTCTCCAGTGTGGCAGCAGAGCGTGGATTCAGCCTCCAGAACATCAAAATAGCAATGAGAAGTCATCTGTCTGAGGGAAAAGTCCATTCAGAAACACCATGAATTCTCCGCGATCTCTGCTACTTTGCTACAACATGAGCTGCAGGGGCGTCAAAAAATTTCTGGAAATCACCTGGACAGAGGTCTCACTCTAAAAGGATTTTCTAGAACTAAATCTAACTCGTCTCACTCCAACATATCCTTTCAATCTTAACTTATTGAAACTATTTTCAGCTTCCTTATTCAATTCCCTGTTCTATCAGGTAGGCTACATCACACAGGAAGACCGAGAGGTCAGTGTGTCAGTGTGGGGCCCTTTTAAGGAGTACTGTAGTGGTCGACCACTGTCATTGCAAACTCTCCATGTTGTCACGGCTCTGAATTGATTCAATGTTGTTCGGCCCTCGGAGGCCCCCTTCTGGCACGGGACCCCAAACATTTGCCTGTTGGCAAGTGGCGCCTGTGTGTATTCTGCACATCTGCTTGATGTGGGATGGCACAGTGTGGATTTTCTGTTCAGCTTGTTCGGACTGAATATTAATGAAAAAAGAATGAAAATTAAATGCTTTTGAATATGTCATTATTATCATTTAAGAAATTAAAGTGACCAGTAAAAATGAATTATGACAGGATTTTTATGACCCTGTCAGTCAAAATGAATGACAACAAAAAAGTCTTGTGTGTTGGACAAAACTATTTAGCATACATGCATAATCTTCTGAAAAGCTGTCCACTGAATATGAATTGTCAGATGTATGCTGATGATACAGTTTTATATGTACATGCAAAAAACAAACAAAAAGCTGACCAAGAACTGAATTCTTTAACGGGAAAAGTTTCAGTCGGCTGCAAAATTCAGACAGTTTCTGAATGTGTCAAAACTGTTTGCTCCTCCTCTCAGTTCCTTTACAGAAAACTGATAAAAATAGTTGTTTGAAAATCAGGCCTGTCGTCCTTTATTATTTTGATGATTGTCATTAGCTGATGAAATGTTTGTCATCAGCTAACATATCATAAAATTTGCACCGAGGGCTGTCAAAGTCAATGCATTAATGACGCATTAACACAAATTCCTTTTAATGGCGGTAATTTTTTAAATGCATGATTAATGCATGCCGTCGGCGTAATTTCAGTAAGTGATGTAGAAAGCAGGTTGTGGCTCTGAAGCAGAAACGGAAATAAAATAGGATATTTTACACGGTTTAGCTTTGAGCTTTAAAGTTCTGCAATATTTTTTTCTGGACAAAACAGCTATTTTATCAACTAAGTTCTCCAAATAATGCAGGAAAAGGCGACTCAAACCATTTCAATACCTCATAAGGGCAACTCCAATATTAAGAAATAAACAAATCAGGTCTAATGATATGTTTAGAATCTATGTGGGCTTCTTACATAAGTATTATATAATGATAACTTTCCTGTTAAAAAAATATTAAATGAAATAGATAAAGTAGAAATTAAAAAATATATTTTTTCAAATTTTGCTATTAATATGCCAATAATTGCGAGTAAACTCAGGACACTCATGCGATTAATCACAATTATAAATGTAATATAAAATTTTACATTCAAACAATGAAAAAATAAATCATTCCTCCTGTAATCTCCAAGTTCAGTTTACAGTTTTTATTCTAATTAGGTTCATCTGAAAATGTCTGAATGATTTAACTCTATTAATATATGAACCTGTATGTCTCACGGTTCCCAGCGTGCAGTGAAAAACCATAAGCCTGAGGTGGAGTTCAGCACCATCATCGTTGACGACAAACCAGCCACAAGGTGCTTCCTGTGGGATTTATCACGAGGAGCTGAGGTCACCTCCATCTATGGATTTAGGAGTGATGTCATCAGATGGCTAGATTGTTTCCTGCAAGAACATCTGTGTATAATTAGGGAGGGTGGACACCAAGAATGGGGGAATGTCTGGAGGATTCAGATCAAGACTAACTCAAAGTCCTGGATTCATCAGGTTTGGACTTTTTTCTTTGTTTATTTTTAATCTTTAACCAAACAAAAGTAACAATGCAACCATTAGACTCTAAATGTGTTGATGAAGTAGATCCAGAGTCTGCTCTGAAGAAGGTTCTGGTTAGGACAGCAGATACATGGTCCACAGGTGGACAGACGTTATCAGTATTAAATTAATAGGGGTCACCATTCAGATACTGTGACAGCTTTGAGACGTTCTCCTTCTGATCCAAACAGCTGCAGCCAGGGATCTGATGAGAATCATCATCAGAGATCATATTTCTCCAGTTTTATCTTCTCTTCATTCGCTCCCTGTTTAATCTGTTTAATAGAATTTAAAACTCTTCTCCTATTAGTGACCAAGCTCCATTGAGGTTCTAAAGGTAGAATAGGAAGCAGAACATTCAGTCATCAGATCCCTCTCTGTGGAACCAGCTCCCAGTTTGGCTTCGGGAAGCAGACACACTCTCTACACTTAAGATCAGATTTCAAACTTTCCTCTCTGATAGATCTATCTTATAGAAAGGTCTTCTCCTTCCTGGTTCTGGTTCTGATGGAGTTTTCCTCTCAACTGTCTCTTCCTGCAGCTCAAGATGGAGGATTGAATCAAAGACAAAATCTGATGCAATCTTTTGATTTCCTTACGTCATCATTTTTATGAATTGGTTTATATGAACACAGTTATTATAAATTGGACCAACGTGGATAAAATAATGACTTTGTTTTAATTGGATTGTGAATGGACAACAGAGTATGATAAAGTGCCTTGAGATGATTTTGTTGTGAATTGGTGCTGTATAAATTAAGCTGAATTTAATTGACTTTTGATTACCAAATAGGGACGCCTGGATCTAAAATTCAGGCTTCATATGTATCTGCATGTTGTAGGCATGTGGGGAACTTCCTGTTTATAGTGTTTATGTTGAAGCATTAAGGACACAACTTTTTTTATACATACAGCATATTTTTTCTAAAAACAGCTGAAGTCTGGTTGTATTATGGGAATTCAGACCCACAAAGTTTTAGTTTCCTTCCATTTTATGTTTTGTATCTGGATATTTGTCTCATCGTGTCAAAATCAAAGAACTATATGTTGAACTTTGACCGTTTCAGAGAGAAAAATAATACATGAAACAAAACATGTTCTCTGCTCAGATCACATTCAGGTAAAGAAAAGCTTCCATAACTACTTTAGGAGATTATTGTATTTGTAGTTAAAAAACAAAGCAGTAAAAATATGTTTTCTTCTTCATCCAGAAGCTTGTGAAAAAAAACCCATAAGAACAAAGAAACGAAGTAACACACAACAGACTGTTGTGCTGTAGACTCAACAATAAGTGTGTGTGGTTTGTGTGTTTGTGTAGTTTGTGTGTGTGCTGGGAAGGAGGGACGCTCCCTAAGGCTCCCCAGTGAGGCGGCATCTTTTAAGTCCCTGAATGGCCTGATATCATGGCTCTCAAGTCTGGACACCAACAAAGAGAAAGGACCAGAACTTCTTCCCACAGTGACCCTCAGTTGCCTCCTTCATGGGTGGGGGAGGGACAGTGCTGTGCTCTGTTTCCACAGACGTTAAAATGATTCAAAGCAGCGTGTTGGGCAGCCATTTATGATGCTATTATTTTCATTAATGAATTTAAAAAGTCCCTCAAGGATAAAAAAAGGATATTTCATTTCATTTTATCAATTACTTAAAATAAATACTCAAACATGCCATCTTTGGTGTAATTATACATCAATATATACATTCAACAGCCCCTTTATTAGGTCCTCCTTGCCGGTACTGGGTTGTTGAAAACATTCCTCAGAGGTTTTGCTCCATATTGACATGACAGCATCACACAGTTGCTGCACATCCATGATGAGAATCTCCTGTTCCACCACATCCCAAAGGTGAAATATAGGACTGAAATCTGGTGACTGTGGAGGCCGTTGAAATACAGAGAACTCATTGTTATGCTCTAGAAACCAGTTGGAGATGATTTGAGCTTTGTGGAAGTAGCCATCAGAAGATGCTCCACTGTGGTTATAAAGGGATGGACAGGGTCAGCAACAATACTCAGGTAGGCTGTGCTGGTTGAACCATGCCATGTTGGTACTAAGGGGCTCAAAGGGGAGCAAGAAAATATCCGACACACGATTACAATAGCAGCAGCAGCAGCCTGATGTGTCAGTCTATGGCAGGATGGATCCATGCTTTCATGATGTTTCCACCAGATTCTGAGCCTACCATCTGAATGTGGAGCTGGAAAGGAGACTCATCAGACCAGGCAACATTTCTCCATCTTCTATTGTCCAGTTCTGGTGAGTCTGTGTGAACTGTAGCCTCAGTTTCCTGTTCTTAGCTGACAGGAGAGGCACCCGGTGTGGTCTTCTGCTGATCTGCTTCAAGGTTGGACGTGTTGTATGTTCAGAGATGCTAAGCTGCACACCATGGTGGGAACCAGTGCTTATTGGACGTCCTGTTGCCTTTCTATCATCTCGAACCAGTCTACCCATTCTCCTCTGACCTCTGATATCAACAAGACATTTTGGTCCAGACAACTGCTGCTCACTGGATATTTTCTCTTTTTTCTCTTTTTCAGACCATCCTCTGTAAACCCTAGAGATGGTTGTGTGAGAAATGTTATAGGATTTCTTGTATGGCAGGACTCTGAATCAGAGATTGACTCAATTGACAAGTGATGGGATGTACTAGGCCGAGGTTTTGAATCATATGTCAAGTAACCCAGGAAGTATTTCCACAAAGCGCATACTTGTACCATTTCAAAGGAGTGATGTCATTGATTTTATATATATTTGTAGATGCTGACATGGAATTTGTATTGCTCAAATGATCAGTGTTGGGTTACAAATGCTGATTGTTGCAGGTCCAATTCCCCCAACAGACACTGTTATTTTTGTCAATACCCCCCTTGGAGAATAATAAAGTATAGATCTAATCATCTAATCTAATCTAATTACATGAAATTAGTAGTTATAATATACTCACTAGAAATTACACTGTATTGATGTAAGAAAATTCTGGTTGCCTACAGACAGCTGTTGCCTACACCAAATACAGCATATCAGAGGCTTTGTGTACACATGGAGCTTTGAGAAATTAAACTTTTCTGAACTAATTTGCTGGAAAGTTTCAATATTTCATGAAGTTTCATCTGACCATCAATAAAATTCACCTGGGAATAAAGTTTATTGACTAGATTAGGTGTGTTGGTGCTAGTCCGAAGTGCGGGCAAAGCAAGTTTATCCGTATGTCACATTTCACAGACAAGACAATTCAAAGTGCTTTACATAACACGTTAAAAGTATTAGGCTACAGAGGCGTGCAGAAGAAGCATTAAAAAGTACAAACTTTAAAAAGAAAAGAAATTAAAGACTGAAAAGGCTCAAATAGAATAAGATAAAATGCAAGAAATTAAAGTCACAGTGTGAGGGATTATTAGTTGTTTTGATAAAAATGACTAAATCACTGAGGGGCTGGATGTAGCTGAGTTAGCGATCCTCCTGAGAACAGGTTGTGATAACTGACTTGAAGAAAAACTGAGAAATGCTCATCATCCAGGTTCTGGGTTGTCAACTCGATCAAAGACAAGATTCGATGCAGTCTGTTGGTTTCCTTAGCTAGGCTATTAGTTATGAATTGGCTTGTATGAATCAATGTATGATAACAGATTGGCTCAAACTGTCTGTGAAGCACCCTGAGATGACATTGTTGTGAATTGACGCAATACAAATAAAACTGAATTGAATTAAATTGAATTGAATTGAACTCCAGAGTAGAAGAGTTTAAAGGCTTGTTCACCTAATGTCAACACAGCACAGAAATCTGCAACAGTTTCCTGTTCCTCATCATTAACATCCTTATGTATATCTTCAGATACTGAGCTGGTGTAAAACTAACTCTTTTCTGACCCTGAACAACGCGCCAGATCTATTTGAACATGAAATAATTCCTTTATGGTAAGATTTCATTCTGGACTGTTAGCCTTGTATTTCTAATTTTTAGATCTTTATTTATTGGATATAAAAATTAGAAATACAAGGCTAATAGTATCATCTTTAGCTTAGCAGAATCTTTATTTATTGGATTCTGCTACTTTTTCATATTCAGAGCATGCTGAGCATTTTAAGGAGATTATTTTAGTTTTTATTTTCATTAAAAAAAAATTAGTTTTGTAATCAAACAGGCTTTTTAAAGGTTAAAAAACTACAAATAACTACTATCTGATATGCATATTTTAAGCAGAAGTTGTTTTAAAAACTGATTCAGTTAAAGAGGAAAATCTTTTTTATATATATTTGACTGCATTTTTTGACAACGTTGCATTTTTTTGTCCTTTAGGATCAAATGTGTGAGTTTTTAAAAGGATCTCTTAAAGGTTTTAAGTTTGAGGAAATGGCATCAGTGGTATTAAACTACTTTATCAGACAAATGATAATTGAACAGCTATGTCATTACATTCATGATTATGTAACAGTACAAATACATATGTTCCTTATCCATAATCCCTCAACAGCCTGAGGATATCCTTATGGTATAAAGCTTAAACAACATATGGTCCATGTCTTTCTCCCTCACACACACACACACACACACACACACACACACACACACACACACACACACACACACGCTCCATAACTGGCTGTACTCATGGCTTGATTTTCTTCAAATCTGGTTCAATGAAGAGATGAATGATTCCTTTTGGCCCACTTACAGAACAATAGACAGACTAAAGGTCACAGGCAGAAAACTGTGGGAAGAAACGAGAGGATGGATAGAGGTGAGAGGTGGGGGTGAACTCAGGGGCTCAGTACAAGGAAGAAAAACTCATCATAAACTTGAGTGTTTCGTAGATTATTTCTTTGTTGTAACAATGCTTCTAAGTATTAAATCTGTTCCGTTAGAAAAGTCTGTACATTTCTTTTTAACTGGAGCCACATTAAGAAGGAAAATGTGTTTGTGGGATGAGTGGCCGAGTAGAGTATGTGGGTTGTGCTTATGAAAAACTTGGTAAATCTTCTCTGCCATTACCAAACACAAATTCTGCTCCTGACTTGTGTTTTAAGCTTCGGGTACCCCAGGTGATGACAATCAGGTGTCAGCACATGATTGAAATGTGGCTCTATTAAAAAGGAAAATAAACAGAATTTCCAACAGTATAAGATATGTGATATCCTTCTTTGATCTGTGCTGTTTATGACTTGGATGTTTTGCTTTATTGCTTTTTGCTTCTGTCATCAGACTGAAATGAGACTTTTAACAGTCAGACAGAAAACATGTCTTTGTGAAGAGAAATGTTTGCCAGTGATCCAAAGAGCAGGTGCTACTTTATCTTTTAACCAGGGATACAACACTGGATCCATGTCCTTGTCAAACTGGATCCATGTGCTTGTCAAACTGGATCCATGTGCTTGTCAAACTGGATCCATGTGCTTGTCAAACTGGATCCATGTGCTTGTCAATTTTTTTCCATGGCTGTATCACAAGATGTGCCTTCACATACATATATTCTGCTATTCTCAATGTGTAGTCGGCCGACAGCAGCACATGTCGTTGCTATAGGTTGAGGCTGCTGGGGGACATCCCATGATGCACTGGGCTCCTCTCTGCTCTCTTTACTCTCGATGTATAGATATCTGACATTGTTGTTGTCATTCATTTGTATTTTCTTCTTCTTTATCAGCAGGTATCCCTGGCTTAGAGTTATGCTGCTTGTTGACCCCTCTTTCCAGTCCTCTCCACCCCCAACTGGTCCAGGCACATGGCCATCATGGAGATTTTCCTCTCCACTGTCTCCTCATGGAAATCAGGATGAAGCAAAGATTTGCTGCAATCGATTAGTTTCCATGGCAAGGTAAGTATATTTATGAACTGTTTTATATGAGCACAGTTATTATGAACTGGACTAATTTGGATCATAGAATGGATTTGTTTAAATTGGATTATAATTTGACTACACTGAATTGGTTTGAATTGTGGGTGGCTGTAGCTTAGGAGAAAGAGCAGTCGTCTGCCAACCGGAAAGTCGGTGGATGGATTTCCAGCTTCCCCTGAATACATGACGAATTGTCTTTGGGCAAGACACTGAACCCCACGTTGCCTTCCGATGTGCCTATCAGGGCATGAATGTGTAGAAGCACATAGTATCAATCAATATAAGGGCTGTATGGGTGAATGAAACATGTAATGTCAAAGAGCTTTGAGTGGTCATGTGACTAGAAAAGCGCTATACAAGTACAGTCCACCCATTTACCAATTGAATTGTGTCTGAAAAAGTGCCTTGAGATGACTTTGTTTCTAACTGAACTGAAGGTTCTATTCGCTGAACTTGATAGTTCGTATGGTGATGTAATTGTCCATGGTGACGTCTGTCAGCTGAGTAACAGAAACACTGCAGAATTTCTGAATTTTCTGCCTGAGATGAAGATGTCCTGTTGGTTGGCCTGGATTCTAAAGTTTAGCACAAAATAAATAAATTAAACTATTTTAAGGCCATGTTTTAATTAATTTTGCAAAATGTGTAGTAATTGTGTTATTAGGTATGAAAACAAATGTGAAAGTACATTTTTATCCATAGTCTTACTCAGCTCAGCCTTTCTGTGTCATTTCTCACCCATGATGCCTTTACCATCCAGTTCCAGTATTCAAGTTTTCATACACGTCAATTTTCTTTTCTCTCAGCACATTAGTCCGCTGTTCAAGCCAAGCTGTGCTGTCTCTTTGTTTCCCCCACGCTTGGATCAATATGACATGGCCTGGCCTCCAGCAGCATAATGGCCATCAACATACAGAGGAACTCTGACTGGCTTAAACAATACGAGCAACAATACCAGCACATAATGACAATACAGGCCAGACAGATTTCACCGAACAATGGTGAAATGTGTGTGCATTAGGAGTATGCCCAGCAGGTTTCCCATGGACCCTCCCACTTCAGTGGTTTTCTAAATTCTCTGTATTGTTGAGCTGCATCCCATCTCCTAATCACTCTGACAACCAAACATGCAAGTGTGCACACACAAATCTGTTAACACACACACACACACACACACAAAGAGCATAGCTCACTGACAGCAACACTTTGATATTTAACATACAATCTGGACAAAGTTTTTTTTCCCCAGAGACTACAGACTTATGTTACTTCTAATATATTTGATAGGACATTAGAAACATGTTTGAGCAGCGGGTGAGCCAATAAAATGTAGAGAATATGGCTGGAGATGTACTCCTATCTTTAAAACAGAGCTCAGGTTTAGGATTTCAGACTAGTTTTTGTTTTCATGGTACTCTACCTGAAATTTTCCGTCTTCACCTCTAATAACCCCTGCTCATATGCAAATTCTTAACAAATGTCCTGCACCTCTGATCTGTATGGATGGTCAACCGAAGCCATATGAAACACTGATCACTTTGACACAACTGTCATAAAATCGACTCACTGCATCAAAATATTTGATTCTGCTTTATTTGCATAGCGCCAATTCACAGCAAAGTCATCTAAGGGTACTTTACAGGCATTTAAAGCCAATTCATTGTGACCCAATCAACACCAATCCACATTAGTTTATAAAAACTCTGGCCGTATACCAATTCATAAAAAATAATAGCCTAGTTAAGGAAACCAATGATTTCAACTAATGATAATTTTGATTCAATCCCCCATCCTGAGCTGCACCAGGAGTAAGTAGAGAGGAGAAACTCCTTTTTAAAGGGAAGGGAAATCTCCATCAGAAGAACCAGGAAGGACGGCCATCTGCCTGGACTGGTTGGGGGTGAAGAGGACAGGAAGAGGGGTCAACAAGCAGCATAACTCCAAGCCAGGGATACCTGCTGAGAAAGAAGAAGTGAACAAATAATGACAACAATAATGTCAGATATTTATACATGGAGAGTAAAGGGAGCAGAGAGGAGCCCAGTGCATCATGGGATGTCCCACAGCATGGTGTCTGCTTCCAGAAGCCAAACTGGGAGCTTAAAACTGAAGGTTCTTCCTCCAATTCTACTATAGTACCTCTAGGAACCACCAATAAACCTGCAGTCTGAGAGGGAAGTGTTTTGTTGGGGAAAATCTGGGCCTCTGACATCTTTAAGATAAAAATGAAGCTTGGTCACTAAGTGTTTTATGTATCAGGAGAAGAATTTTAAATCCTATTCTGGATTGAACAGGGAGCCAATGAAGAGAAGATAAAACTGGAGAAATCTGATCTGTGCAGATAATCCGCATCAGAAGCCTGGCTGCAGGATCAGATGGACTTTTCAGAACATTTCTCCAAGGTTCCTCTCTACTGGAAGCCATGGTAATACTGGTAGCCAGAGTAATTCCATAGCTAGATAATTTTGTCCTGAGTTTTTCAGGTCCAGAAAAAAAACCTGTCTGTCTGAAATCAGTGATATCTGCTGACTGTGCTTCTGTGATGCATTTGAGGGAAATGTTAACAGAGCTTCAATACTTCATGACTGTCATGGGTCTCCCGTCTCATCTTTGACTCAGTTTTTAATAAAGGAAATGTTCTCAACCCTATTTGACTATTTCTGTCTGTCATTTACGTAAATGATAAAAGGGTGCTGTTACATTACCTTAATTTAGGTAATATCATAAGATTATGGTGTAATTTAAAGTATAATCTATAATGACAAAAGCTTTAACACCTAACTCAGAAAAAGATAGTGATTGTGTCACTGTAATTACAAAATTGCATTGAAATTAAATGCTTGTGCAAATTTGCAAAACCTTATAGATTTATAGATTTAGTTTTTAGTGCCTGATTATAACAACCTATCCAATTATATGCATATCTTTATCTATGTGTGTGTGTTTATATGAATTTACATCAGCCAAATGAAATCTAAGCTAATTCTTAGTAATTCCATCACTCAGTCTGTTTCCAATATATATATATATATATATATATATA
>JAOXYM010000010.1:1756722-1774765 GCA_028567055.1 Leptatherina wallacei | reverse complement strand
GACCAATTAACCTATCAGGCATGTCTTTGGACAGTGGGAGGAAGCCGGAGAACCCGGTGAGAACCCACACATACACGGGGAGAACATGGTAACTCCACACAGAAAGGCCACTGTTTCAAACCCCTCCCGAGCCCGAACCAGCAACCCAGATGCATTCAATGCAGCTGTGATGCTTTTCCACTCTTCTGTGATGCAGGGCTGTCGGTACTGTGGTTCGTCCATCTTAAGGGCAGGTGGGAAGACACCCGTCTGAAGAGAGCAATTTACTATGTTTAAAAGCTCAGGTTTAAAAAGGAATTTGGGGTTATTCTTATTGTTAGTAATGAGATTTGAGAAATGAATTGTTCTTGCCCGTTTTACTGCATTATTGTAGATTTTGAGTTGTTCACATAAAATTTTGTAAGGAATTGTTTGACATGTTTTTCTTCATTATGAATGCATTTTAAAGACTGTTGCTCCAGATGATCCGAGCTCTCTAAACATCTTCTATAAGGGATCAAATTCAGTGAGGATGTTAATAACAGTTTCCTTGCTCCCACAATCACATTTACCACTTTTCCAATCTTTTCATTTCTGAGCCTACAGGGTTGAAGTCTCAGTCTAGTAATAAACGCTTTTCCTATCCCTTCCAATCACGTTCCCATAAGCTTTGCCACTGCTCATTCAATGACTTGTTTATAGTTTCCATATAGTCTGATGGCCCATACTGCAAATGATATCCTGTGGTGTCTTTCTTTTCTGAAATGTAGTTCTCTCCTTCATTCCCCTCTATCCCCGCATGAGACGAAACCTACAGAAATTCCCTCTCACACCCTGTTGTATTTATGCTGCACAGAGTTTGGTACATTTCTGCGAGCATGTCAGGTCCTGTCTTGAAATTGACTTCTCTAATTGCTGCTGAATCACTGCATTATCAGCTGGGTTGACATTCACATTGGAATGAAAATTGTGCTGCATTGGTATTTAACACAATGAACTATAAAAGTTTTTTTCTGTTGAGGATAATGAAAATGTGAACAGGTCCTGTTTCTGTTTTTTACCATGTAGTTGTGTTTGGATCGGAACCCCAATGCCTTCAGACCAAAGATTGCTGCTGGGAGGTCAGGAGTGGCCCGAGGTCGGCACAACAAGGGCTGTAACTGTAAACGCTCGCACTGCCTGAAGAACTACTGTGAATGTTACGAGGTATGTACACAGACACGTATTCTGACACAAAGGTTAAAGAAGTAATGAGCAACATGAGAACTGAGTGTGGACATAACTCTCTGCTGTGACATTGACTTAACTGTAGAGTTAACACTTAAAACTCCAAGCCATTTTTTTGTTACTTTTTTTTGGGGGGGGGGGGTTTAATGTAAAAATACATGTTGAAGCTTAACCCTTTTAATCCCATTTAACATCCAGACATTATTTTTTCAGGACAGAATCAGTTCAGTTGTCCGATTTTGAGGCTAAAATGAACGTGTCAATAGATATAGCACCATAAAGGCCAACCAGAACCACAAAACAGAATTTATTATTTATAGTACTTTGTAGAAATAACACACAGAACAACAGAGACCAAGTCTTTTCTCATCTGCAGGTCATTCTCTGAAGTGTTGGCTTTAAGGAGAAAAAATATTGGCATTGAAACAAATAAACAACAGAACTTATTTACATATGTACACTTTCTCATCCAGCTGTTATTAATATTTACAGTTATTTAATATTTACCTACTGTCCTCACAAAACCAACTCCAACTCGACTGTGCATCAAAAACATCTTCTTGGCTTTATTCCAGCCATAGCGGACCATTATTCTTCTTCTTTTCAGACAGACATTGAACTTTCTGCTCACTTGGACATTACTGTTGATTTAAGTTATCTGATTGGTGAAAATTTTGACAAGAAGTGGCTTCATCATGGTTGAAAGGTCAAAATAGATATCTCTTAGCAACATAGTAGTGATAGAGATCTTTTTTTTATTATAAAATGTGCTAATGGTGTTCTCATGGATCACTCATTGTGGATTTACCATATAGTCTCTGAATAAACACTACCTATTGTGGCTAAATTGTAAACTTCGTGGATGGGATATAAATGTCTGGAAAACCTCAGTAGATCACCTAAAGGGTAAACTATTGATCACAATTTATCCCACAGAGTTACGCACTACCGTTCTTGAGAAACTTGACACTATAATTGCCAGCACTCAGGGGCGCCGGCAATCTAACGGAGTTTTAAGGGTTAAAGGATTATTTCAACAAAACTGACTTTTGTCTGAATGGACTTTTTTAATTCATGAATATGTAGACAACTGTGGCAAAGGCTGAATGAGGATTGTTTTCTGCAGGACTGTGAAGTCTTTTTATGAAGATGAAAGTAATGAAATTAGAAGCTGAAGCTGAAGGACAAAACTGAAGAAAAAAACACAAGTACAAACTCCACACAGATGGTCGGTGACTGTATACGTGGAGAAAACCACCAACTTCACCAGGAATCAGAGAAATGAGCTCCATCCAGGTTCCCTTGTTCTCGGACATGCTGATGTACTGCAGATGCTGCATGTAACTCGCCAGCACCTCAGTTAAAAAAAAGAAAAGGAAAAAAAAAGTCTGATCAGGCAGGAGTCTCTCATAGATCACCTGAGTGAAATGACAACAATTTGAACTTCCTGGGCGAGTGCGACTCATTGTGAGGCCTCATAAAACCCGACATTCAACATGAAAACCTGTGATTAGATCTCATCCAGCTGTGTAGCAGAGGGTAACGGTGTGTGTGTGTGCGCGTGTGTATGTGTGTGTGTGCAGGCCAACATCATGTGCACCTCCAGCTGTAATTGCGTCGGCTGTCGTAACTATGACGACAGATCACAGATGGCTGCTGAAGAGAAGACAGGACAAATGAAGAGCAGGTAAGTCCCATGCTAGCAAGCACATATCAACACGCACCGTGGCTGATTCAGCAAAGAAATGTTAGAAGATATTATCAGAGGAAGGGAGGAACCAAAAGAGAGACAGAGATAAGACAAGAGTCAAGATAAGACTGTCTTTTACTGGCTTGAGAGAGCTCAAGTTACAGGTAGGATGCAAGATAGATGCTGATTAGCCGTCGATAGGAGGCGCATCGCTGAGAAAATGGCAAAAGTTGAGTAGTGCCTCTTTAAATTGAGAAGTTTGGCGTCAAACATCAAACTTGATCAAACCATGTTTAATTTACAGGCTGTCACAACACTGAGGGCTCGTTTGAGGAGAAACTAGTAGTTTTCTAATTCTGGTTGAGAATAGAAGATTAATCCAACATTTCTGTGGTTACATACACCTTCATTTATGTCACCCTCATCATCATCAGATCTCATCCTTCATTCCTTCTCAATGTGCATCATGATCAGATTAGACCTGCAGGGAAAGTTTTTACTTCATAGATTTACAAATCTTACACTAAACCTACACATTTTTATACAAAATCCACTTTAGACAAAATGTAATCATTTAAATCTACAAATTCTAAACCAAAAATGACCAATTTTAGAATTAATCTACAAATGTTTGACCAAATCTTCACATTTTAGACCAAATCTACATATTCTAGACAAAAACTAACAATTTTAGACAAAATATGCAAATTTTAGTTAAATCTGCTAACTTTAGAACACATCTTGAAATCACAAATATTTTTTTCAAATGTAAAAGTTTAGTTGGTTTTTTTTGTGAATCTGACTTGAATGATCAGAACAAGTATCTATCCGATCATGCTCGTGTGTGATTGTGTGTGCGCAGGTGTCCTACAGCAGTGTTAACTACTCCTGTTGTGGAGGCTGTGTGTTGCTGTCTGCTGGCTAAGGCAGAGGAAGCCGAGAGGGCGGCCCAGACGCCAGCTGTGATGGAGCACCTGGTTCTGGATGAGTTTGGACTCTGTTTGTCACAGATTGTCCAGACGATGTTCGGGTCTGATCCACACTGAGGAGCAACTACATGTCTACGTTAGCAGGAGTTTATAGAGGTTCTGAGTTTATAGAGGTTCTGAGTTTATAGAGGTTCTGAGATTATAGAGGTTCTGAGTTTATAGAGGTTCTGAGATTATAGAGGTTCTGAGTTCTGTGTTGTGGTTTCTGAAAACTGTTCTGGTCTGTTTAAAACTTGAGTAATTTTTATTACAAATGAATTTATAAAAGTTTACTTTCTGAGTTCTGTTAGCACGATTTTATTTATTTATTTTATTTTTTTGTTGAGTGTGACGTCTGAACTGTCTGATTAACGACTGATGAATGAAACTGTTCTGATGCACGACTGTTCAAACGTTGACATTTCACTTCTGTTTCTTATTTGTTCTGTATAGTGACTTTTGTTGGATTAGTTTTTATAATCTACAGCAGATTTCAAATAAAAGTCACATATTTGACTTCTGGTGTTTTGTTTATTTTGTTTTTTTACCTGTCTTACAGCTATCTTTACAAAGAAAAAACTAAACAATAAAATTTGATATGACCTTTTATCAGAATATTTCTGAATATGGCTTTAAATCAACATCATTTCACAAAGTCATTGGATCAGCTGACAGTCTGACAGGAGGAAGCTGAGATGAAGGAAGTGGATATCAACCGCTATTAATGTGAGATGACTTTGTGTGTTTGTCTCACATGAACACACATTTTTTACAGTTTCAATAAAAACAAATGAAGCATCCCCCCCCCCCCCCCCCCCCCCCCCCCCCCCCCCCCTTTATACTAAGACTGCAATTTTTTTGCAATGTGTGTGAATAGGCACTGGGTGGTCATGCTAAAATTGGTTGTAAAAGACACAATGTGATCTCCAATAGTCCAATAGTCTCAGTGATATGATTTAACTTTATATTTTGTGTAAACAGCTAATTTTATGGTTTAGTAACTAAATAAGAAAAGGCATGATTAATCTCACACATTCTGATCTTTCAATTAAGTTAAATTCAAACAACTTTATTTGTCCCTGGGGGGGCAATAAAGGCACACAGAGTAGTCGTAAAAACAAGAAGATGAAGGGCAATAAAACTAAAACTTAGAAAAGAGCACATAAGCAGTGTTAACATAGTGCAGTTTACAAGGAATGAGGTAGAGGAAATAGAGGCATAGATGTATGATATTACAGGCAGAGTAAATGTAAAGTGCAGAATATATGCATGTGTGAGGCAGCTACATTACACTGCTGCTACAGCACATTATGGGTTTATTGTGTAAATCCGGGTAAAGGGTGTGTGTCCATGGCGGACAAGTTGTGGGAGCAGTGATGGTTGGGAGCTCTTAGAAAAAAGGTTGCATTTCCTGCTATGTGTCCTGCAGCCAGGTCCGCAGAGCCGACGTCCAGGAAAGTCTCTCAGACTTTAGGACACTGATACTATCGATCCGATAAGTCCAGCAGGTTTTCAATGTATTCCTCCTTCAACACAACCATTAAATGAAATGAAAGAACCAATCAAGTTCTGCACAGTGACTCATTAATTTGAGTCAGGTGTGTTGGTGCAGGGATACATGGAAAACTTCCTGTATTTCAGACCGAATTGAGTATCAGTGCTATAGGAGCAGAGGATGAGAAGGGCACTGCAGGGTATTGTGGGGTGTCCACAGAGTTTGCTGTTCACAAACGGTGGAGAATGATCTGAGTGTCCAATTATTTTTCAAGCAGGTCTTGACAGGGTTGTCCAGGTGAGTCGTGTTTTGCAGACTGGTGGAGTGGAACAAACAGATTATTGAGAATAGATTAGCACTCTCAGTAAATAAAAAGACTAAGATGTTCCTACTGACTCTAAAGGTGTTTGAGTTTCCTCAGGAGATAGTTGTCGGGTATACCACTCTAAAAACAAGATCTAACAGACTATTTCGCTGCACATAGATTGTAAGACTTGTTATTGGCATTTTTTGCTGTGCATGTGGTTTTTAGAGCCTGAGAACAACCTGTTTCACAACAGCAGCTTCCAGATGTAAATACGTTGCATGGAACCAGCTTCAGACCCTCTAAATGCTTCATAGGTTAACAATGTAATGGAAGGCTAACAATATAATGAAAGTTTATGAAATAACTTTTAAGTCATTGAAAAACACGTTTCTATATATAAAACCATCTCACACACGCGTACACACAGCTCGTAGGACTCAGACAGCAGCAGAGTATTGATGTCCAGATTACGGGGGTGACGTCAGCATGTTTTTCAGCTGTTCTTTAGCTTCTAGTAAACAGGAGTGTTGCCAGGCCTCATGGGGTGACGGATCGAACTCGTTACGGCTTCCTCGGCTCTGATGCGGGATAAAAGCAGCCTGGAACATTGTCTGAACCGCACACACATGTTCTGACTGGACCACCTGTTCTGGCTGCAGCAGATATGGTGAGTAGAGAGGTTTTTACCTTCAGTCTGACATCTTCATTTAAAACTGTGTTAATAAAGACTGACACAGTTTTTTATTTTATTTTTCATTCTTTTCTTATAACCAGTCTCCATTCAGATCTGCTTTTTTATATATATTTATTTGATTTTAATGTTTTTGGTTTTGTTAATTTTTTCAGTTTATTTAAAAAGGCCAAACATATTTAGAGATTAAATAATCAAACTGTTCTGACTCATAATATTCTGTATTTCACTCAAATTTCTCTTGTTTTTCTTTTTACTATCTGTTTTTCTTTTTCAGTTTTTACTTCCGTTATTGTTAGTGTTTGTTATTGTTTTGTTGGTTTGAACTTATTATATCAAGATGGGTTTTTTTCAGGAACTGTGCAAAGAAGTTAGAGTTATTTCTAGCCGCATAAAATGCAAACTACTCAGAAGTTGTGCAGAGCAAATAAACCGACCAGAAAACTTGAACAATGTTTAATTTAAAACATGTTTAATGTGAAGATGTTCAATAATGCAGAAAAAGAATTATAAATAATAGAAGTCTAAAACATCATGGCTGCGATCATTCTTGAGAAAACAAGGTGTGTTTGTTTTTTTAGTGGGTTTTTTGTTCAGGTGCTGTTGAATCATGATGACTTGCGCTGAAATGTTTTAGAATATTTGGCTTATTTGGCAAGTGAGGATGGGATATTTGTAAATTAACCATGTCATAGACATATATATATATAATTGCTGGGATAGGCTCCAGCCCACCCGCGACCCTGCTTGGATTAAGCGGTACAGAAAATGGATGGATGGATATATATAGATATATATATATTATAAGATTGTAAAGAAAATACAGCATTGTTGTTTAAATATTTATATAGATATATAGTAGATAGTTGTATAACGGTTTTAACAAAGTAACATATAATTTATCTTTAAAGAGTAAATGAAAATTTTAAAAAAAGTATAAAAATATGATCAATAAATCTAAACAGTTCATATCTGGAGAAAGAAAATACTGTATGTGGAAAAAATGTGGCACTTTTAAAAAAAAAAAAAATCTATTTTTCTTTATGAAAGTCTTCCTGAAAACCAAAAACCTCACAGATCCAGATGTTATGGTCTGTAACATCTCCAACAGTAAGGTTGCTCCCACAGATTTTTATTATTTTAATTTCTGTATTCATTTGTTTCTTTCCTCCTCTGATCTTCTGCTTTAAACTAAGTAGAACTGAATAATAATTAATCAATTTATCCCATAATTGTCTATGACTGAGCAGAGTCGTCACATAACCCTGTTGTTGTATGTAGAAGTGACCTTCTGAAAAAGTCTCTGTGAGGAACACACTGTTGTTTCCTCACTGTGTTGTATAAATGATATGAAGAATGATGCATTACTTTCAGCAGTTTGTGCAGCATTCTTCTCTGGACAATCAGCTCCAGGAACTCCAGATCAGTCACCAAAACAGAACTAGAACTTCTGGACCAGTTTGTTAAGTTTCTAAGTCTCTGGTTCTGCTGCCCCAACAGATGCTGCAAAGCTGATTGAACTCTCTACTACAGACTGATAGGCGATATGAAACATCTTGGTACAGATATTAAAGGATCGAGCTTCCTTAAGAAGTAAAGTCTGCTCTGTCCCTTCTTGTAGATGGCCTCTGTGTTGCATTTCCAGTCTAGTCTGATGTCCAGCTGAACTCCAAGGTACTTGTATTCCCCCAAAAGCTTCCACCTTTTCTCCCAGATTCAGATTCAGATGTGTTAACACAATGCCAAGGAGGAAAGACATTAGCAATGATCTTAGAGAAGAAGCAAATGCTTCTGCCCATCAATCTGTGGAAAGGTTATGAAATGAAATGAATGAAATATACTTTATTTATTCCTCTTAGAGGGAAATTATTGTTGTAGCAGTTTTTTTGTTTGTTTTTTAATAATAACAATAATAACAATAATGATACAAAAAAAATTAATCTGAAGATGAAGAAGACAGGGATATACGTTATAAGGTAATTTCCAAACTGCATGGAGTCCATCATTCTACAGAGAGAAAGATTATTAACAAATGGAAAACCTTCAAGACATCTGTCAATCTTTCCGGCAGTGGACTTCCCAACAAGTTCAGCCCAAGATCAGACCGTGAAAACCCAAGAGCTACATCTCCGACTCTCCAGGCCTCAGTTTGCATGTTAAACGTTAACGTCAACAAAGTCTAATTTGGAAAAGGCGGAACAAATATGGCTTGTTTGGGAGGGTTTCCAGTGTGCTGGCAGATAAATGTGTTTATCCATCCATCCATTTTCTGTACCGCTTAATCCAATTCAGGGTCGCGGGTGGGCTGGAGCCTATCCCAGCAAGTATAAATGTGTTTATTTTAAACTAAAATGTTAATATTGTAATGTGTATTAGTGTGTGTGTGATTTGGCCAGATTGAAGATGAGGATATCAGAGGTCTCTGCTGTGTCTCAGACTGGTTTTTTTGGTTCCTTCAGTCCAAATTTGGACTGTACACATCATGAACATGGGAGCATTTAACAGCTGGAATTAACTGCAAACAGTTTATATGACTTCATTGCCCTGAACGCGTGAGAACAGGCTTCACTAAAACTGTTAAACCTTTTAAGTGTCAAACTATGAAACTTCAGTCGTTCATAAAGCGGTCCTCGTTGAACCCTTTGAATCAAAACTAAAAGTTTGATTTCATAACATCTTTAAAATGTTCAGTGTTTCTTTGTGTCTGTTCCAGAAGACAAAAGCTTCAGTTGTCTGGACATGCAGTTTGTTCCTTTCCCTGTTTGTGGAGGCCTGTTATGCACAGAAGGTAAAACTCTGCAGCTTCCTACATGCTCCATGTTTGTCCTTGGCAGTTTGACCAAAATGAAATATTCATAGTATTTTTCAAAATGTATAGCACGTTAGGTGCCTTATGCATGAAATGTGTTATGTAGATAGATTAGCCTTGCCAGTTTCACTCTATTTGAGAGTATTTTTCCATCCATGGCTGGATGTTAACTATGTTTTCCATTGATTGAGACAGGAATCTTTGCAGTAGATCAGCTAGGAATAAACTATTCTAATGTCATGAGGATAAAAAAAAAATATTTTCATATCCTATCTTCATCTCTGCTCTGAGTCCGTCTTCCTCCACAGAACTTATCAGAACCAGTTCTTTGGCTGTTTGGATTATGATGGCGTTGGTTATCTTTCTTTGTTAGACAGTGCATCTAGCAAACACGTCCACAAGTCACATTTGATTTGTGTGTCTTTTTTCAGTTTTACCTGAGGATGAGGAGGCTGCTGATCTTAGTTTCAGACATTCTTAAATCTCCAAAGTAAGTTAGCAGCTAAGGCAGTGCAACAGATTGCTTTAACTTTATATGGAGATAATCTTCAATAACTAGTTGTTTGGTCCATGTCTGACCTTTTAAAACCAAATTATCTCAATGCAACAGATAAGCCATCCCGTTCAACTTCAACGTCTGCTCCAGCTTCACTTTCTGAACTTTCTCTGTCCATTCTCACTTCTTAACATCTCCAGTGACGCGGCTGCTTTGCATGTTTGGTGGTGCGGTAGTGTAAAAGCTCCCCCCACAAACAGTTTCCTTCTTCACACATTCCCAACATTGATCAGTCTGTTTAAACCAACATATTCAGATTAAAAAGAATAAAAACCGGTGTTTCACACATTCTTACCAGTTAACTGTTGTTATGTGTTTCCCCCCCAGCTGAACATCCACTGGGGCCCTCAGTCCATGATGTACCTGAAGGGAAAGTGTGAGTGTAACCACAGAGCTGACATTACACACACACACACACACCAAACTTTATTTGCATCGTTTTTAGTCTATAAAATGTGGAATGTGTGCGTCATTTTTGATGGGAAAAATGATGCCTTCAGTCTCCCCAGTCTCAGCCCTGGATGCTGGATGCTCAAACCTACAAGTATCTCGGCATCTGTTTGGATTCATCTCTGTCATTTTCCACACACATTAACAAGCTTAAGTCAAAGCTACATTAGCATGTCTTTTCTTTAATTAGCTTCCTTTATTAATTCTTTCAAACACAACCTCATCAAATGACATTACTCCTAAGTCTGGCCCACGGTGACATCATCTACAAAGTTATATCAAACACTGCTCTCAGTAAACAGACATTTCTTTGCCTCTCAACTATTCGTTTTGCCATTAACACCCCCTTCCACACTCTGTTGTGAACTTTACAAATTGGTAGGTTGGTCCTCTCTTATATATTATACTCCATTTTACTTTGTCTGTAAGACAATCCTGGGCCTTACACCACCGTATCTGACATTACTTCTTCTCTGTGTCCAAAGTACATATCGCACTAGGTCAGGTGACTATATCAGGTTCATTATTCCCTGTATCACTACTATTTGCGGCCACAGATTGTATAGTTTTGCAGCAGTAAATGACTGAACAATTTATAGAATACCCTTAAACTCACAACATTGCCATCTTTCAAGTTCAAACTGTGACAGATTTTTACTGATTGTTGCTCTTGTTAATTATTCTGAATTACAATTGCAGGCATGCATACATACATACACACATTATTTTCTTATACGCACATACATGTAAGCACACACACATTCCTTTTTTCACTGATGTTGATACTCGCTGACTTATTTTCTACTTACTCTTGCCATTTTTATGCTTGATGATTTACATGCTGTGTTTAAAGAGGACCTGTGTGTATAAATAAATACATGTTTATACTTTAGCATGTATTCATGTGTTTCTGTTCTTTCCTTTTTTTTCTTTACTTGGGCCCCTCAGACTGAACAAATTAACATAATTATGACATATGTCCAAGAAATGCACTTTGAATTTTTTAAGGAGATCAAGAGAACTCTGAACAAGATGAAATATTTTCTGTCACAGCTAAAGAACCAGTAGCTCTGACATTTATCTGGTTTCCAGCTAAAGTAACTGTTGAAATCTCTGAATTTTGATAATAAACAGATGCAGCTGAGGCTTTAATTTTTTTCTTTGGGTTCGGATCATTCAGCATGTTATTGCTCACATCAGTGCTTCATGTAAACAGCTTGTCTGGAATATTCTGTGAAGATGCCTTCAATATGCCAAAAAACATCAGGAAAATAAGAAGTTTTTTATCAAGGCATCAAAAAAGGTGAAGTCTGTTGGATGGCTCAGAGTTTTCCATCAGAATAAAGAATGAGCTCAAATATGACGAGGGTTTTATCAGTCATGACAGCAGCTTGTTTTTCTTTGTCTTCTCCTCAGATGGAAAGAGGTTTGTGTTGGAGGACCACGACGGTGTCCTGAAGCAGAGTCTACAGAGTTTTTACACAATGCTCAGAGGTACAGTCACACATTTAATTCACATCAACAAGGAGCCAAATCAGCCAAATCAGCTGAGAACTTCCGGCTTTGCCTCTTTTTGCTCATCATTTTCACAACAACTACTTTGTAGAAATATGAATAATTAAGATTCAGAATGGGCCCTGCGATGGACTGGCGACCTGTCCAGGGTGTACCCTGCCTCTCACCTGATAATTGCTGGGATAGGCTCCAGCCCCCCCGCGACCCTGCGTGGATTAAGAAGTACAGAAAATGGATGGATGGATGGAAGATTCAGAATGATGAAGAGTTCAGATTATGTACTGTGAGGGAATGACAAAAACATGCTGCTGCTGCTGCTAAGTCAGCAACCTGAAATGAAATAGCAAAAAAATTTACAATGTGTATGAATAAAATCTGAAATGTGTCAGGGGTGATGTTAAACATGAGGCTCCTCAAACTGGAGCTTCTGGTTCTACAGAGACTGGGCCAATGATCATTTCTTCCTGCAGACTTGAATTGTAAAAAGATAAAGAGTCTGATGTAGCTGGAAAATCCTCCTGGAAGATACTAAATGAAATTCTTTTAGATTCTTTGCTTCCTGCAGGTGAGAACAAGGGGGAGGAAATTATAATGGTATTGATTTGCAATTGAATGCAGTACTTTCCCGTAAAACCAGCCTGCATCAGACTGATGGAAAACTGATGCTGTGAGCTAGTGTTTGCATCCAGGCAGCATGTTTGCAGCTTGGATCTGAGGCCTGTACTATGAAGCTGGATTTTCTCTTATCGAGGTAACTTCAGGGTTAACCCTGTGTTTTCCGTCCTATAACACTGGTTCACTTTTTACCGGAGTAAATTACCATGGTAACTTGCGCTGAAAAGTGAACCTGCTCCAGAGCAGGTTATGTTCTAGATAAGTGATCTACCAGTAAAAGCATCATCTCCTGACCAATCAGTTTTGTTGGAAATAACCTGCCATTCTTCGAACATCCCTTTGACCTGCGCAGATCATGAAAGGAGAACTTAGATTAGAAAGAGTTGTTAAGGATAGAAATAAATCCTGATCACTGACCGCTTTGAATATTGTACTTGTTCCTAAATCCATTTAGCTCCACTAGGGTTGTAGCTGAATTAATGAGGTTATTCTTTTTGTCAAAATGTTATGTTACATCTGAACAGACAAAAATTACGTGTGGAGTTCCCCAAGGTTCCATCCTGAGGCCTCTTCTGTTTAACATGTATTTGCTCCCATTGGCACAGGTCATAGAGAACAACAAAATTAGTTACCATAGCAATGTAGACAACATGCAGGTCTATATTACAGTGTTACTAGGAGACCGAGGCCCAGTACAGGCTCTTTGTTAATTACATTGAGGAGACTAATGACTGGATGTGCCTCAACTGAAAACTGACCTTTGTTCTTTAAACCTAAAAACCACCAGCTAGGCCCAAAATCTGGGTGTAGTGATGGACTTAGACCCATGTGCATGATTAAATCTGTCAGAACCTCTTTGATTAGAAGAAATGAACAGTCAACTTTGCTTTCAATATATATTTTTTACATTTCAATTAGACTATTGTCAACGTCCCTATTGCATGCTTCATTGCCTGGAAAGAGAAACATTTTGTTATGCAATCTCATCATTCACTGACGTTTTGGCCTATGTCTCCATTGATTTCTTATTGTTAATTAATAAGTATTCCATTTCCAGGTCTGCCTTTGCTATCTGGCACTGTTGGTGGACTTTATAGAGTTTCTTTGCAGTCATCTAGGCCCAGCTCTGATGATGTAACCCCCCGGAGTGCCCCTCATTGTCATCATCATCACCTGCCGGTCCCAGTTGACGCTCACCTTAAGCTCCTCCACAGGGGTGAGGGGTTGTTGCGGTTGCCCTGAACCTGACTTCCATCCCTCTGACACCTTCTTGTTGGCTGTGAAATAGGCATACCCCTTTGCGGTGAGCCTACAGCAATATTTATGGAAATTATTAATACAGCTTTTTCTAAGGTGCAGATGAGAAATTCTTTCCAGTCGGAAGAATGTTTGTATAGCTTGCTTTCACTTGGACCCGTACGCCCCAGGATGGAAGGGTTAGGCTACATCTGCTTATAATATAATATAATGTAATGTAATATAATGTAATATAAGTAGATGACACATGCAACTGTAGTCTACCATGGGTGTAACATCCACTTATGCGTTGGCTTTGCTGGAAATCCTCCGCCAAGCGTTGCAGCGGATGGTGGCGGATGCAGCTGTTTTATCTGGATCCGGAATATCTGGGTAAGTCAACCAAGGTAACAGAGAGATATACCGGGTATGTTAATCCCACTTCGTAGTACAGGCCTTTGATCTCAGTCAGGTTGAAGTCTGACTGTTCTAAAAATCACCATCCACACAGGCAAAAGATTCAAGATTCAAAATAGAATGTACGATATCTGTACACTTGGGCAATATAAAGCAATCAATGTGCAATAATGAGAGTAGTGCAATTGATTAACAGCAACAGAAAATGAGAAGCAGCAACAAATGATAACAGTAGGATAGTTGACAGTAGGATTGGTCTGGGCCCTTTATTTTCTCGCTGTAACGCAAATGCAAAAAAGCCGGTCTTAGTTGTTGTTTACGTTTTTTTAAGTAGTTTTTAAAAATTATTTCAATGGTTTTATCGTAATGTTTTATTTTCATGGATCCACTATTATGCACTTTTTATGTATTTTATCTTGTAAAGCAGTTTGAGCAGCACAATCTGTTGGAAATGCGATATATAAATGAACTTGACCTTGACCTTGACAGCAGCACCATCAATGGTCAGTTGGAGAGGCTGTGGACAACTTCTCTTGAAGAAGACAAAATCTATCAGTCTTCTCAATGTTTAGAAGGAGATAGTTGTCTTTACACCACTGGACCAGTTGGTTATCCTCATTCCTATAGCCTGTTTCTTCGTTGTCAGCAATAAGGTCCACTGAGGTAGTTTCATCCTCAAACTTGATTGGATTTATGCTGTAAGGTGGTACACAGTCATGGGTCATCAGGGTGATGAAAAGTGGGCTGGTTACACATACTTGTGGAGCTCCTGTGCTCTGTGTGATGGTCTTGGAGGTGTTATTGCTGCTCCCTTCGTGTCATCACTGTAAGAACCAGCATCCAGTTACAAAGAGATGTTTTGAGTCTTCATATGGACTCATACAGTTTTTGATAATCTGCTGCATCATATCATGGCTTGCCTTTGGCTGGATCAGTTACTGGCCTGTCATATCAGTCCTCATATGGAGTCATTCAGTGGGGTCGCTCCTTTTTAGTTAGCCGGGCGATGACCAGGGTGTAAGGATGATGAGCGGCGGAGGAGGAATTTGCCACTTAAATGGAAGGGAAAGCGGCTGCTGGTGGAAAGAGGCTTTACCCAAACAAAGGAATCTTACAGAATGAAGTTGATAATTAAAATAATAACACATTTTGTGAACATAATGTGGCAATCTTCAGATTATTTTACAAGCAGTAATGCTTCTCTGGTCTTTGTTTATGACATCAGACACCACCACCACCCCCGATAATCGTGTGTCTTTGTGTGTTTTTGAAGGTATCCAGACGCTGCGGTCGCTGAGGTTGAAAAAACGTGATAACAACATGAGTTCAGAGAAAGTCCTGGTCCACTGTCTCCAGGAGAGATGAGTTAGACTGAGATCCAGAATAACAGACTTCAGTTCACAGCAGTGAACATGAGCGGTGCTACATCAGCTGTTCAGCATGAAAGTTCTGGCTTTCTCAGTGAAATCTGCTGTAATTCATTTTTCTGCATGAAATGTATTTAAGCTTGCTGTATATAATACAAGAAAAAACAGGTCTCTGAATAAATATTGATCGATGGCGTTCACACATTTTTGCCTTTGCTGTCCTGACTGCAGTTTTTCTTTTTAACCACAAGATGGCAGCAAAGGATAGAGGAAAACCTGAAGGTTGACTTCAGGTTGATCACAATGTTTTGTTCGAGAGGTTTGACACCTCTGCAGCTGGGATATGCTCCGCCCCACAACCCTGAATTTGATTAAATGGGTATAGAAAATGGATGGATGATTTGGCATTTCTGGATGAACAAAAACAGTTCTTGATGGATGACTCAGCCTCCAGGATCTTGGCAGAAAAGAACCATTCAGTGTGACAACAATCCAAAATAACACTCTGTATTTTAAGTGGGAAAAATAAAAAGTACATCCTGGACAGATAAAACACCAGCAAACTCCTGAGAGACTTCTCACAGAAACCAGAAAGAAAAAGTCTCTCTGAAATATAAAAGATAAAGTTGAACTAAAAAAAGATTGAAATCTATGTATATATTTATAAAAAAAAGTGAGTTTCAAATCTGAAATTTGGAGCTTTGATCTGGACAATCGATGCATAAGTTAAGAAGATGTGATGGATTTGGGAATCTTAACTGACAGTAAGGAAAAAAAGAACTATGACATCATAAACCACTTTCAGGGATAAACTGGAACAAATATGAAGTAAATCTGGACAGATCTCAGTGATACTGGGAGAATCAGCATCCGTGACCCTGAAACTGTGTGAGAGGCCACAGCACATTCCGGGTTCAACATCTAAGATCCCAGTCAGGAAAACTGCCAAACTCCCAGGTTTCTGCTAAAGACCCAAAACTCAACTGGGACTGTTGGACTCCTCCAAATCTTTTATGTTCCGAGTGGAGCTACCACAATGATCACAGACAATAACAGGTTTGGATCTGCTGGCTGTTCCCTTTCTGTTCAATTGAATTCAATTAAGCTTTATTTGTTTAGCGCCAACTCACGAAAATGTCATCTGAAGGCACGACACAGACAGTCAGTTTGAGCCAATCTGTTGTCATCAGTCAGTATTCATACAAGCTAACTCATAACAAACAGCCTAGCTAAGGAAACCAACATATTGCATCGAATCTTGACTTCGATCCAATCCTCCATCCTGAGGATCCTGTTCAGTTCTCTTACAAATCACAACTATATCTAGTCTACCTGGTTCAGATCCATCACTGTCTAGTTATGGAATTACTCTGGATGGTATTACCTTGGCTTTTAGTACCACAGTGAGGAACCTTGGAGTTATTCTGGATCCAGTGGATCTGAATTCATCCGTCTGTATGAATAAGACATATTGAACCTCCATCTGGACAGTGAGGCCTTGTTTCTCTTTCTCCATCCTCAGTTCCTCCCAGTTACTCCAGTTATACAAACAGCCTGTATTAACTCCAGTTAAACCAACAACAGCAGTGTTTGCTTTAGTTAATTGTGTCACGGATAACACCTATGTTTACATTGATCACATTTCTGCTCGGTTTCATCACATCATTGCTGGAATCACTTCAGATGTTTCCTCAACTTTTCATTGGCAGGAAGGCTGAGAGTGTGAAGGTAACCCCACATTCACCTTTAAGGAGGAATGATATCGACTGTCTGCTGCTGGTTAAAACACATGGACTTCTCCTCAGATGGTTTCAGCTCTGATGAATATCTGATCATGGCTGTATTTTTCACCATAATCAATAAGAGTATGTCCACTTCTTAGGTAAACACAGAAGGAAGGAGACATTTACATGTCAGCAGAAGCTCAAAAATAAATCAGACAACAAATCAGCCAGCTGAATTGTTATTAAAGGGTTATGGTCATGATTAAAGGAATGAAAAGGAAAGACAAAAGTAGAAGACACAACTTAACTACATCAAAATGCAATGATTTCCAAATATTATCAACCCATATTTTATTCCCAATAGAACATAAACAACATATCAGATGACGAAATAGTAATTTCTTCCTTTCATGGAAAATACTATCTTTTAAAAAAAATCTGTAAGCAGCAACAAATTTGTAAAAGTTGGAACAGGAGCAGCAAAAGGCTGGAAAAGTAAATGGTACAAACCAAAAACATTTGGAGGAACATTTGACAACTAATTATGTTAATTGGCAACATGTCAGTAACATGACTGACCAGTCAGTAACATGACTGGGTGTAAAAGGAGCATTTCAGAGAGGCAGAGTCTCTCAGATGTAAAGATGGACAGAGGTTTACCAATCTGAAGCAATCCATGCATACACAGGGAGAACATGCAAACTCCATACTCCACATTACATCGGATAATCAGGAAGAATCTCTGTGTACATGGGACTAAAAAATCCTAACTGGTGATCTTGGGGCCCTCAGGCAGCACTGCATTAAAACCAGTCATAATTCTCTTCTGGAAATCACTTCATGGTCTCTGGAAGACTTCCAGAAATCACTGTCTGTGAACACAGTTCACCCTGAAATCCACACATGCAGGTTAAAGCTCTATCATGCAAAGAAGAAGCCAGATGTGAACAGGATCCAGAAACACCGCCATCTTCTCTGGACCAAAGCTCATTTAAAA
>JAOXYM010000010.1:1743161-1756622 GCA_028567055.1 Leptatherina wallacei | reverse complement strand
GCAACGAAGGTCCAGGACTGTAGAGCAGCTAGAATCCTGCATCAGACCAGAATGGGACAACATTCCTCTCCTAGAACAGTAACTGGTCTCCTCACCGTTAACAGACAGTTGCTAAAAGAAGAGGGGATGCTGCTCAATGCTAAACATCACTCTGGATCTACTTTTTACAGCTCAAAATGAGCTAATATTTTCCTTGAAATGGTAAAATGTCTGTTTCAACATCTGATATGTTGTTTATGTTCTATTAGGGATAAAGTATGGGTTGAGCATATTTGGGTCCCTCCATTCTGTTTTTGCTTACATTTAATACAGCAACCTAAAAATTCTTATCAAGGAAAGAGACAAAAATCCCTTTTAATAATTCTTTATTAGAATGACATAATAATTGATCTGCTCACCAGACAACAGTTTAGTGTTAGACTACAACAGAAAGCAGCTGTTTCCAGGCTGCAGCGTCCATGTCACATCTGTGGTGCTCCAACATCACACAGGACATACACCCAAGCTTCAGAAAGGCACTTCCTTTGTTTTCTAACAGAAAGAGTCAGAAGGACATCATGATTCCAAACATCTTCCAACCTGTGATCAACCTGCAGCAGTGGTTTTACCAAGATGACCATCATGAGGACACATGTTAACATCTACTCTGAAATCAGGTTTGTGGTTTGTGGACATTTTTCAGCTGTTCGACATTGGTATGGTCACCATTTGACCAGACTAAAATTTTTTTTTATTTAACTGGTATCAACATGACGGTTGATGATATCTCAATGAGGACACATCTTCTGCTGTTTCTACTGAACATTCAAACTGCCAACACTGCATCACAGAGAGCTCGGGGCCCCGGGGGTCCCTGGAGATTCAGGCCTGGCCCTTCTACCAATACCCTCTCACAAAACATCTCAGATGACAAGAATAATAAAAATAATCTCCATATTTTACACATAATACAAAATGTTCTGACATAAAAACTTCTCCCAGATAAAGAAAATCTTCAATGTTACATGATTTTACATTTATGTTTCTCTTTACATTATGATATGTTTAAATGGAAAGTATGTGTGAAAGGATTTTGTTCAGGTATGTATACATGATATAGAAGAAAAATCAACTCCAATCTGATCTCACAGAAAAAGCACAACCTATGAAACACACATGATGCAGTAAATCACACGTTGACGCCACGTAATCAACGAAATTGTTGTCCTGAAAGAAAAGACACACCATAAGTGGTTTTCTAACATTCTCATGTGAAGTACATCTGCAATACATGAACTTCACTTGTGGAGCACATGAAATATGTTCCAAGACCACATTTCCACATGTGATCCACATGTAGTTTAGGAACATTTTAATGTTGAACACATGTGGATCACATGTAGTTTAGGAACATTTTAATGTGGAACACATGTGGAACACAAGCACTTCACATGTGGTTCTCATGAAAATGTTCCAAAACCACATGTTTTCACATGTGGAGCGCATGGGATCCACAGTTGTAACATCTTGCCTTAGTACCAACGTTAACGCCATAAATTTGGAGCATGAGTAGAAATCTGTTTGGGCGGGATAATTTTATGTGAAAAACAGAATATGGAAATGAATGAATGAATGGTGGGAGCTGGTCAGGGAAACACCATCACCATGCTAAAGTATGAGTAGGAAAAGGCCCACCATGTCATGTTGTGTTCATGATTTGTGCTAATTTCATGTCTTTCTGTGAGACCAGACTGTGTAAACATCCATCAGGTGATGAGCAGGAACAGAAAATGAGACTCAGAGATTTAAAAAATCCTCTAAGTTTAGTGGAAACCTACCTGTAGACCGAAACTGCCCATGTTAGTTATAAACATGAAAGCTGAGGTGGACTCAGACCAAAAACATCCAAACTGACCTCTAGCTGTACGTCAAACTGCCAATTATTATGTGACATTTATTCAGGCTGACAAACTGAAGTATGTTGATGAAATCTGAAGCAGTAAGTGTGACAGAAGGAATGCAGGGTATGATAGTCTGAGTAAAATAATACCCACAGAGTTTCTCTGAGCTGCTTCAGGAACATCCAGAATCACACACACAAAAAAATCCATTTATCTTCCTCATCTGTTTTTAGAAGAACATACTGATCCAATGAACTCTGACTGACGTCTCGCTTTCAGCAGAACTCAACAGACTTTTCTGTGTGATGTTTAACCAAATGTCCACATTAAATCATACGAGAGATTTCTATATATACTTTTATCTATTTAGGCATTGAAATAAACTGTCGAAAAGGGCACAATGTTTTTTTTTTTTTTAAACAGGACCTAAGTGAGTAAGTGAGTGTTTGGTGGATTATTTCTTTGTTGTAACAATGCTTCTTAGTAATAAATCTTATGCTGTTGGAAAGTCTATTTAATTCCCTTTTAAATGGAGCCGCAATATGAAAGAAAATGTATATGGGATGAGCAGCAGAATTGATGATGTGTGTTGCACCCATGCAAAACTTGCCAACTCCAAACAGCTGATTCTGCTGTTGATTTATGTTCGATGTCATTTCTTGGATCGGATGATTGAAGTCTGAAGAAACAAGACATGTTGGCAAGTCAATAATTTCTTCATTTAACAAACAGGGGCCTCAGTAGTATGTGGAGCATGTGGGTCCATGCTCACAGGTACCTGGGATACCAGAAGCTCAAAACAAGTCAACAGCAGAATCAGCAGAGGAGATTTGGACAGTGTTTCATGGGAACAACCCACATACTCAATTCTGAATGTGCATTTTCCTTACAAATGTGGCTCCATGTAAAATGGAAATAAACAGATTTTCCAAAAGTATAAAATGTATTACCTAGAAAGATTGTTAAAAAAAAAAATCCACCAAACCCTCATTACTGACTTTTTCTGATAAAAATTTGTTTTCTAAAAAATAAACAAATAAAAAAAGAATTCTTATGAAACACAAATAATGTCACTGAGTCTCTTTAATGCCACTTTTCAGTGATTTTAACAAATTTATTGACTTTAATTTTCTTGTTCCAAAGCATATGGTGAACAATAAAAGTTTGGGGCGCTTTTTATGCTGAATTTATGCTGATTGATAAATAGTGTGAGGCAGTTTTATGAAACACATGCCTCCCGTTGCTTCCAGCTGATGGAGTAACGAATCAAGTTCATGATACACACTGATTCTTCACATTTCATCTTAATCTCATTAAACTCTAACCTGACGTGCTGTAAGGCAAGTCGTGAGTTAAACGATCATTGTTAATAATACTCTGTGCTCTTGTGCTTTTGCAGAAATCATTTAATCTGCTGTAAAAAATAATCTTCATGGGAACAGACTGACTGATGTAATTCTGAGACAACAACTAGTTTTCACCAAAGCAACCAAGGATGCACATGCTACACCTATTTTAATCACGATCTTCCACCTGCGCACCATGTGGTCTGTGACAGCACCAAACACCTGATGGAAAGACGTCAAACTTACTTTAGGATGAAATGTAGTAATGATGACATCTCCGTTTTGTGATACTTTACAAACTGTTTTGGGTGCATGTATTCTTCTAAATGTCTTCCTGTATTATGACATTTTCTCCCCTGTTTCTCTCGATAAGACCGTTTTAATTGATTCTTGGGGACATTTGGGGACATTAATAATTTTTTGTGAAGGAGCCCAATGATGAAGCTTTACATGTTACCAAAGCTGCACATTGCTGCCTGGAAAAAGTCACTGTGAAGCCTGAAGGATGTGAGAGCACCGAGGTAAGAAGCTGAATGATGTCTAAGTGATCCAGTCTGTGATCCAGACTGTGATCTGGTCTGTGACCCAGTCTGTGATCCAGACTGTGTTCCAGTCTGTAATCTGGTGTGTGATCCAGACTGTGATCTGGTCACTGATCCAGTCTATGATCCAGTCTGTGGTCTGGTAGCAAGATTCAGGAAGAACCTGCTGAGTGTGTGTAGTCGTCATGCTCATCACAACGAGTCTGGAACATTCTGCAGTCCTCAGTGAAGTAATGTAGGTGTCTGTGTTGTCATGGTTACTGTTGTCACAGTGTTATCACGTTGCCATCCTCTCTCATGCTCTCTTGGCTGCTACTGGCTGCGTGGGCAGAGTTTCCATTGCGTGACATCATAACGGCGCTGTGATTGAGGGACGCTCCGATGCTGGCGGGCAGTGAGACGCTCTGTGGGAGGGGCCTCCCCACAGCGGAGCCGTGGGGCTCTCCGTAAGGTGAGTCTGTGTTCAGGTTCGTGCTGTTCCTGTTAGATGCTGGGTGGGAGTGGTAGGGAGTCAGACAGTCGTTCTCCAGGATGAGGTCACCGTCATCATCTTCATCATCACTATCTCCCTCAGCAATGCTGCTGCTGCGGTAAGAACATGACAAGCAAACGATTACACAGGGAAGACATTTGTTTCTTTCACACTGGGTGCCACTCCTGTCCCTTTACAAATAAACAAATAACAAATAAAAAAATTATGATAACGATTTGATTTCATGATGAACTTTTCACTCCTCATTTAATGTGTCTTTTAATCCTTGATTTACTGTTTGTGAATCTACTGATGATGCAGGCTTACAGTTGTTTTGTTGCCTGAAGGTAGTCTGCATCAACATGTTTCACTATGAGTTCAAACACACTGAAGATATAACATAATACAAAGTTAACTGAGGCTTTTGTCAATGAGAAGATGAAACAATAAAACTCACTAAATAACTCCTACTGAGCCTCCTACTACAGGAGAAACATGCAAAAACTTCCAATGTCTATCTGAAATACTTCATAGTTTATATCTTTATCTAGAATCTAGATATAGCACCATAAAGGCCAACCAAAACAACAAAACAGAATTTATTACTAACATTACTTTGTAGAAATAACATATAGATCAACAGTGACCAAGAGAAAAACAAACACACAACAGAAACTATTTACATATTTATACTTTTTCTCCCAGCTGTTTTTTGCTATTTACAGTTATTTATGCTACTATTTACCTACTATCCTCACAGAACTATCTCCCACTCAGTTTGTTTTTAGTGCCACCGTGCATCAAAAACATCTTCCTGGCTTTATTCCAGCCATAGAGGACCCTTATTTTGTTCTTTTCAGATAGACATTGAATTTTCTGCTCACTTGTTGATCTTTGGTTGCTCCCGATTGGACATTACCATCAATTTAAGCTCTGTGATTGGTGGTAAGTTTGACAGGAAGTGGGTTCATCATAATTTTAGGTCAAAATAGAGGTTTCTTATCAACATAGTGCTGATGGTGATCTTTTCTTATGTTGAGCATGTGATAAATAATGGTGTTATCGTGGCTCACTCATTGTGGATTTACCTCTTTTTGTTTTTTGTTTTTTTGTTTTTTTTTTTACTTACCATATAGAGTCTTTGAATAAACACTACATTGTGTGGCTGGATTGTAAACCTCCTGGATGGGATATAAATGCCTGGAAAACTTCCATAGATCACCTAAAGCATAGGTGTCAAACTCTGGCCCGTGGGCCAAATTTGGCCCGCAGTGTAATCATATTTGGCCCGCGAGGCATTACCAAAAGACTACTAGAACTGGCCCGCCAGTCATATACAGCACATGTACTGCTAATACTAAATCCCAGAATGCTCTGTTGATGTTTTGGTGCGTTAATCAGGACAGGACAGTAATCAGAACATCCCACTGATCATAACGTCTGACTGATGAACACCTTCGCTCAATCCTGAGGATTTCCTCAGCTCAGAGCCGGAGCCCAGACATTGATGAACTAGCATCCAAGAAGAGATGCAGGAATCTGGCTCGGAAACATCAGAGTGGATCACTGTGGAGCAAATGGAGCTATAATCAACGTTTTCTTGCTACTCCAAGGCATGGGCTTGAATGGTTGCACATTCATTGAAGTATACTATTATTAGTTAATTGGTTTATTATTCTTTTAGTTTTACATTTATTATTAGCCTGTGGAAAAAGGTTACTGTTGAAATTTAAATCAAAAGGCTACAAAAAATGCATACAATATTTATTTAAATTTCATTTAAGAAATGAATGCCATTAATGCATTTTTTTATTTGAAATTGGATTTAGCATGTGTACAATATTAAGTTATATATTGTATAGTATTTAGCTTTGCTTGTTCCATATTCAATGTTTAAGCAAAACTTGTTTTAGTCCATATGAAAAGTTTCATTGTCATGTAGAGGAAAATTTTTTCAACAAATATCAACGTTGGCCCGCGACTTTGTCCGAGTTTCAAATTTTGGCCCACTGTGTATTTGAGTTTGACACCCCTGACCTAAAGGGTAAGTTATCCATCACAATTTACCACACAAAGTTACACACTACCGTTCCTGAGAAAATGTTGACAACATAAGCAGTAGTGATGACATCTAGTGGACTTTTAAGGGTTAAAATCTAGATGGTCCATCTGAGCTCCTCCTCTTTCTGTTTTTTATCATCATCATCATCATCATCATCATCATCATCATCCAGGATCTGAACCTCCCAGTGCTATTAGAGGAGCTTATTTCCCATGTTTGTTTGGTTGTGTCTCAGTGAGCAGAGTTTCCTGTTTTGTTCTTTCGACAAATTCAGACATCATACCTGGCAGTGAGGGGGTTGCTCTGAGAGGCGGGGCTGGGGGAGTCATGTGACAGAGCAGAGCCCGCGGATCCAGCTGATCCCACTGAACCAGAGTTACCCACCGACATCTTACTCCCACGATGCACCACGTTGTTCCTCTGGTTAGCAGGTTTCACCGTCACAATAAGGTTGTGGCTGTTAGCCACCATCATGTCCGTCACCTGAATCGACATTGATCATCACCATCAGTCACAGCTTCAAATGATGGAAATCAAAAGAAGATTTTACTTCCTGCTGCAGTTTTTTCTCTTCAAACAGAAAAAGGGTGAAGTTGTTCCAGGAATATATTTTTTTTAAGTTGGGATGGACTGGAAATGTTCCACAAAACAGAAACTGTTTCTCTTGAAGAACTTTAAATTCCTATTTAAATTTTTCTTAAAAGTCAACAGGATAAATTTACAACCCTGTTGTCATCTCCTGAAATCTGCTATAAAAGATGACAAATTAATTTTTTCCTATTTTTTTGCTAAAATTTTCAATGAACTTCTGTCTATATCAAAATCACCAAATGTGTAATTATTCAAATTACTTCAGTCCTGTAAAATGCTAGTTTGATGTCACAACGTCATGTTTTTATAGAAGAAAAAACACCAACAAATTTTTATTTTCCATAAATTTTGGGTGGCTGGGATTCTATTTCAAGATCAGCCAAAGCTGTTAAACAACACCCTAAACTCTATCATACAGAAAAAACTCTCTGTGTTTTTCTTTTCATAAAACAGTGAAATATTCAAACTGGAATTTAAAGGTTGTTTAGGCCTCTACATTAAGTTGATCTGGACCAAAGAAATGGAAAAATATCATTCTGTAAAAAGTAGGTATTTCTTTTTATCAGACAAAATTATTTTAGCGATGTAATGACCTTTACATGTTTTGACTGGAACCAAAGTCTTCTTCAGTCGATAAAAAGAAATACTTACCTTCTAAAACTAGAGCAGACAAAATGAACTTAGTCACGTTATCAATCTGTAGTGTTGTGTTTCTTTGTCTGTAGCAGTATATGGGATTGTATTTTTGTCCACTAATGATCCAATGGTCAATTATAAATTTGACACTAAAAATGTATACTAAAAACAATGTTTCAAAATCAATCTTGTTACTAATTTGTCATATATTTATAATTAAGATATTTTAATAAATTCCCCAGCCACCCATAATCTATGAAATGCAAAACAATTCACTTTTTGTGTTTCTTTCATAAAAACAGAGACATCAGGTCATCAAATTGGCATTTAAAGGGTTAAAATAATTTGAATAAGTACAATTTGATTATAAAATGAGAGCCAATTTGACCGAAAGAAATGGAAAAAACAATAATCTGTCATTTTTCGACAACAGTTTTTGGGAGATTGGCTTTTTTGTCCACTAATGACCTAAAAGGGTGGCAAATCAAAGCGGTCCACAAGTGTTAATACAGCATTTGAAATATTCCAGCCAGCCTGACATGCAGCTGTCACGTGAAGTCAGAAAAATCAGCTCAGAAAGCTTCATCTTTGGTTCCTGTCTCATGTTTCTGTATTTGTTTACCTGATCCAAAGACTTTCCAGCTACATCGATGCCGTTGACCTCGAGGATTTCATCATTGACAGCCAGCAGTCCTGTGCTCTCCGCCAGTCCACCACGAACCAGACGAGATATGAACACTCCTGGAACCTGCAGGAAAATAGACGGACAACATTTCCACTTCCTGCTATATCGTGATGTCACCGACCTTCCTTTTATCTCTGCTTCTGGTTCTTGTCAGTGAGGAACTGCAGATACTGTCTTCATTTCCAAAACTAGAAGCACTCAGACAGCGCAGACCTCCGCCAAGCCATTGTAATTATTTTATGTCAATGATTGTGGGCATTATTTTTGATTTAGAAGCTCTAATGGAAAAATTATCCCTTTCTCCCCATAGAAAAGAATCTTTAAAAAATTCCTGGATCCGAAATCTAATCACTTGTTCCTTATTCCATTTCTGAGATTTCCACAAAATTTCCTCAAAATCTGATAACTTTTTGATTTATGTTGCTAACAGACAGACAAACCTCCACCTTGGTGGAGGTAACAATGATGTGATTGAGAACCGTCTGTACAGCTGATGGAAAACAGAAACCAGCTTATCCCGCACACTGGTGAGCCACAACATTAAAACCACTCACAGCAACATTCTGCTGGGATCCTTATTCATATGGACATGTAGAAACCTTTTTACACATAAGTCACAACTTCAACATGGCAACAGCATGACCTGCACCCACAACCTGCAGGGCCTGAAGGGTCTGGTACCAAATACTCCACAACAGGTAATGTTTCTCCATCTTCTATTGTCCAGTTCTGGTGAGTCTGTGTGAATTATAGCCTCAGTTTCCTGTTTTTAGCTGACAGGAGTGGTACCCGGTGTGGTCTTCTGCTGCTGTAGCCCATCTGCTTCAAGGTTGGACGTGTTGTGTGTTCAGAGATGCTAGTCTGCATATCTTGGTTGGAACCAGTACTTATTTGTCATCCTGTTGTCCTATCATCTCCAACCAGTCTGCCCATTCTCCTCTGACCTCTGACATCAACAAGACAGTTTGGTCCAGACAACTGCTGCACACTGGATATTTTCTTTTCTTCTCTGTAAACCCTAGAGATGGTTGTGTGTGAAAATCCCAGTAGATCAGCTGTTTCAGAAATACTCAGACCAACAACCATGCCACGTTCAAAGTCACTTAGATCCTGTTTCTTCCTCATTCGGATGCTCAGTTTGAACTTCAGGAAGTCGTCTTCACCATGTCTACATGACTAGATGCAATGAGTTGCTGTCGTGTGATTGGCTGGTTAGATATTTGTATTAACAGGAAGTTGAACAGGTGGACGTGAGTGGTGGTGAGTGTAAAGTACTACATACTGATAAATTTACTAACATAATAATTAGAGTTGTTCTAAATATATGTTATCAGTTAAAACAGATTTTTTCCAACTCAGAAATAAAGTTGCTGTAAGGAGAAAAATCTAAATAAAAATCATACCAGACTCCTGACTTTTCAAAGTTTCTAACAGGTATGAGGACAGGTGAGTAGGTGGGATAAGAGTCGTACCTTCTCTACACCTTGTGATGTCACCCTCACGCTCACCCCGTCACGGATGTAGAAGCCCAGGGGTTTCTTGGTACCATGTTTGTGGAGTCGGACCCGCCTGTGAGTCTCAGGTAAGATGTCCACATCGATGATGGAGGAGATCTGCCTGAAGTTCTGCGGGCGGCCAATCATAATCGATTTGTTCTTGGACTGGAAGGAGCCCGAGCCGGTGGAGCGCAGTGATGTGAGGCCCAGTCCCTTCTTACGCCTCTGGAGGGAGTTGGAGGCAAAAACTGCTGGTTCATCATCTGGGATAGGAGCAGAAAGGAGGAGTTAGAGATCAATAACAATCACACACAGTCAGCTGAAGCAGCATCAACTAATGATAAGTTAAAATATCAATTAACAACAACCTACAACCAGGCTGACCTCTTACTTTACTTTACTTTTATTTAACAGGGATAGAACATGTTAAAAAACAAAAGAACACTTTAAATATGCAGCCTGGTCTTACAAAGGATCCCTGGAATAAGGAATAGGATAAACAGTAAATTGTGATGAAAACAATTATCCATCAATCTAAAGTAAATGAGGTGAAACTGATTTTAAAAAGAATTAAAACAAAGACAACAATTGATAATGACATTGTTAAAATCTACATACCATAGAGACAAAACACTAAATCACAACTAAAAACAACTACATAACAAAATAAAGAGAAAAGGATACAAACATCCATCAATCTAAAAATATAATCAATAAGCTAAAACTGATCAGATGGTGATAAAGCAAAGACACGATTGACAGTAACATTATTAAAATCTGCATAGCCTGAGACAAAGCCGTTAAATTACAGAGCACCCCTCCGAGCATCTACCCTGGTCTATTTAAATAAACTGAGGGAACTCTGAAAAAGAAAATATTCAATTAAATTCATCCCAAAATATTATGTTATTGATCAGATTTCAAACCGGATCTTTTATACTGAAAGTGCAACAAGAACTGATAAGTTTTGGAATAACATGACACCATATTCAGATATAGTTTAAATACACAGATGTGCTTTTGGTGCTTTGGACAGACAGATTAACAATTTCAGTTCCTGAAAACCTCAACCTAAACTTTTATAACCTGAGGCCTACTAATGGGGGAATGTTGACAACAGATGGTACCAAACAAATTCAGAAAAACCAACCAGATTTTTATTTTTCTGTAAATTTATCTTACTAATTCAGAAAAACACAGAAGAATTCTATTGATTTATTCATTTATTATTATCTCATAAATTCAGAGAAAAACGACCAGATTTATTTTATTTTATTTTATGAAATTATCTTATTAATTCAGAAAAACAGATAAGAATTCTATTCTTATTTATTTTATTATCCCATAAATTCAGAAAAAACAACTGGAATGTTTGTTTTGTTTTTCCTTTTTTGGGGTAAAATTATCTTGTTGATTCAGAAAAACAGCAAAGAATTTTAATTAATTTATTATTTATTTTATTCATCCATAAATTCAGAAAAACAGTTTTAATTATGACAAAATAATTCTAAACTATCTGAACTAAAACCTCTAATTTAGTTCTGCTTCACTTTATCAGAGTTGGGTTTTGTAGCGATGATGTTCCCATGTTGTTTTGTTATCTGATAGAGGTTTAGAGCTACAGCTGCATCAGTCCAGAGAGATACGAATGTGTATGTCTTTTTTGTGGGCGAGCCTGAAACTTCTTTCACCTGTGCTATGTGCCATCTTTATTTATTCTTCACCAGAAACACATATACCGGTATTTACACATCTTAACAAATCTCCCTTTACTATGACTCCAAAAGTATTCAAACAGCCCTTGTGGTTAAAGAGAAATACTCATTTAAATATGGATATAAAGTGAACAAAACTGTTCCACGACCAGAACCCTGAGGAACACAAAAATTAACTCTGGTAACTAGAGTAGACGCATTATAAGCATGTAGGAAGAGGAATCTGTCCAAGAGTCCAAAGCAGAAACGTTTATCCAAATGTTGTCTCTGTTCATGGTCGATGGTGTCAAATGACATCCAACAGGACCAAAACAGACAGGAGAACACTGTCAGAGGCAACCAGGAGATCGCTGATTGCATCTTTTTTATCGATGAAAACAAGTGCAGGTCGGTAAAGTTTAGTCTCTGGGGTTCACATGACACGACTGGAAAATGATTGATGAGATGTTGATGCAGGAATCATTTATTTACCTTAATTTCAGATAAATATCAGAAGCTTATGTGGGATTATAAGAAATCTCTGTATCTGAGCACGCTTGGGAGGGTCTGGACATAAGACTGAGTCTGAAGCAGATTTAAAATTTAATCTCAGTCTGTAATCCCACTGTTGTGCTTCAGCACAAGATTTTCTTTGTCTCCTCCTCGGGGTGAAAGCATGTAAAAAATCTGTGACCTGAAAACCTGAACAGACGAAGTCAGACTGTTAATCTGTACCAGAAAAGACCCACATCAGAACCCTTTTACAACTGGAGCACAAAACCTTCCCTGAAAGAGGAAATACAAAACCTCAAATGACATCAAACACCTGCAGCACAGTTAGATAAAACCATCTCATAAATTCATCAAAACCAACCAAAATTTATTTATTCAGTTAATATTTAGTAAAATTATCTTGCCAATTCAGTTAAACAGAGTTTTATGAATTTATTTCATTTCAAATTCTGATGAATTTAAAAAAACTGATGGGGTTATTTATATATTTGGTAAAATTATCTTGTCAATTCAGAAAAACTAAATAATTTAATTTATGTATGTATTTATTTCATGTATTGATAAAAACCAATCAGATATGTTTGGGGGAGAATTATCTAAAATTGTATTCATTTTTTAATTTAAATTATTTCATAAACCAAACAAGGGATTTTTTTTTTTTTAGATTAAACCATTTCACTAAATCAGAAAAAAAATGAATATTTTTTATTCAATTATCTTAAAACAATTTTGAAAAATCCAAGCGGCTGAGAGGGGGATGAGCAGGGGTTGGGTTGTAGATGGCTCGTGAACACACGAGGATGATAACAGTAGTATTGCAACACACTCATATTAAATCCATGTTCCTGCCATCTGCAGCCACAGCCGAGCCGAATAAGGATCAGTAGGGAGAGAACGCAGTCTGGCGTCACTGCTACAGCCTCAAAAACACCAATACAAAACTTCCGGTGGAGAATGTTGAGAAAAACGTAAACACTCAGGAAAAGTCTGGAACTAGATAAAAACCTCTGACCAGAAGAAAACGGGGACTCTTGTGGTGAGTGCTTCGGGAGTATGGAGACTCCCTAGTAAGGGCTGTCCGGCATATACATCGGATTCGTTTCCGGTGAGGGTTGGACTCCGCCAAGGCTGCCCTTTGTCCCCGATTCTGTTTATAACATTTATGGACAGAATTTCTAGGTGCAGCCGAGGTGTTGAGGGGATCCGGTTTGGTGGTCTCAGGATCGGGTCTCTGCTTTTTCCAGATGATGTAGTCCTGTTGGCTTCATCGGGCCGCGATCTCCAGCTCTCGCTGGAGTGATTCACAGCCAAGTGTGAAGCGGTCGGGATGAGAATCAGCACCTCCACTTGAACCAGTAAGTGACATTTCACTTAAAACAACAGACAAGTATGAAAGTTTGACGCAGTCAACCACCAGATCCTCCTCTCCACACTCTCGGAGCTTAGCATCTCAGGATCTGTCCTCTTGTGGTTCATGTCCTACCTCACAGGAAGATCCTTCAGAGTATCTTGGCGAGGGGGAGTGTCCAGATCGCATGAGTTGA
>JAOXYM010000010.1:1722484-1740162 GCA_028567055.1 Leptatherina wallacei | reverse complement strand
TTTGGTAAATAACAAGGTTAAAAATGTTTAACTGTTGTTAAAAACTTTACGATAAGGTAGATGGTTACCATGACGGCGCAATGTGGCGTATGACCGTCTGCGCATGTTTCGGAAATAAAAGTAGTGATTTCGTAATTTGCATAAAGGTTTTAATTGATTATACTCGGGGAACATTATATATAATATTACGATATACGTAATTTTATTTCTGTGGTTATAAGGATGTTAGTTACAGCTCTTCTTTCTGTTGTATCGTAAGGTCTGGATGACACGTGTGTCTTGTAAACAGGGAGCTGCGAGGAAACCAGCCTCCTAATACGTTCAGGTTATACAGAGAGAGCAGGGGGGGGGTCAATTCATAGGGCTGAAACCATTACACTTTGTTTGCTAGGGCTATGGGCTGAGGGGAAGGGCTAAGGGGGAGAATTGAGGTTGGGCCTTAATCTCTGTCTCAGTGCAGTAGTTTAAAAAGTTGTTAAAATGTCTCTGTCTCCAACACCAACAAATGCACACAAAAAACTCAGAGAAGCTAAAGTTTCTTTGAAACAAGGGCTTTCAAGTTCCCTTTAACCCCCTGTTTGGACACATTCAGGTCAAAGTGTGCTGCTATAGCAAAAAAATCTGGTTTGCGACAAAGATTTAACCCCTTCCAGGTAGGACTGTCCAAGAACTGACTCAAAACAATAACACTAGTTGCCATATCTACACCATATCAACATATGTCAAACCCACCAAAAAAAACAAAAAACACCAGACATGAGACCAGAACACCAAATACACACCAACTACAGAAAGAACAAAGATCCAAACACTCCCGGACGAGCCCCCAATTATGTTACGTCCCCAAGGCAGGTCCAAGGGAAAGAGGGAGTAACACAATTCCAGAAGACGCAATGAGGAGACAGTATTACGTTTACCTTTGATTAAATGTTGGTAATGTTGGTAGCACAGTTTTAAACCAGGAAGGGCCAAAAGCGTCAGGGAGAGCCAAGGCCAACAAAAACAAACAGAACCCCCCCTAACTAAAAAATAAAAAGGACAAATTACCTAACCACTAAAAAACAAAAGGATGCAAACCTACCTCTGAACTCCCTAACTTCAACATAAACTGGAAAAAACAATCCCGAGGAAAACAAAATGGCAGATTTCCCCTACAAGGCCATTCTGAAGAACTAACGATATAAGCATAAACCCTGACAGACAACCAAAAACCTAGGCTTACACACAGACACATGGCAAGCGGCCAAAAGGCCCAGACACACATATTCCCAGTCTTTTATAGGCCAGTCTCAGGCATTGATTGGCTGGAAGAGGCCCCCACCTACCAGAAGGAGGAGGACCTACCAAAGTCAGTGAAATAGTCTACAAGTTAAATCAGACATCCACCACATTCCTGTTACAATAACAGTAAAGTAACAGGAAGTCCAGGATTAAAAGGAGGTAACATGGCTGTTCACAGAACACATTTCCTCTCCAACACTCATGGAAATCTGATGTAAACGTCTGAAATGACCTTAACCCGGAACATGAAGCACATTGATTGGTCTGGAACAAAAACACCATATAGTTTGAACAGGTTATTTCTTATTAGCTGATAATGATTTTTTTTTCTCCAGAATTAACAATCATCCATGTGAGCAGTCCTGTCAGTAAAGTTAGTTACATCCTCAAAAAGACGCTAAAATAAATTGTGTTGTGGTTAATACAGTAGTTTTTGGAGTTAATGTCTTTCTGGATGTCATCATGTCTTCGTTTAACTCTCATTTTCTGAGTAATAATAATAATAATAATAATGTATTCATTTTAATAATTTCAAGTTTAAAAAAAAACTTTGTTACTTAGAAATAGATAAATAGAAGCTTTACACGCTAGCAAGCAGATGTAAACAAACCAGCCATTTTGAACACGCACCGGTGGATTCAGCAAAGGAACGTTAGAAGATATAATCGGAGAAAGAGAGGAAACAAAAGAAAGACAGAGCAAGAGATAGGACAAGAGTCAAGATAAGACTGTTTTTTACTGTCTGGAGAGAGCTCACAGTACAGGTAGGATGCAAGATGGATGCCGAATTAGTCGTCGATAGGCAGTGTTTGGCACGTTACTTTAAAAAAGTGATTAATAGTTACTAGTTACTTCTCCCAAAAAGTAACTGTGTTAGTAACAGAGTTACAGCTTTATAAAAATAACTAATTACTCAGAAAAGTAATTATTCTGTTACTTGTTTAAAATGTTCAAATATGTTCCCTTTAATGGAACTTCAAATTCATCTGCATGTTCATTCATAATAAAAACTGAATATTAAATCTGATTAATGACAAGGACATTTTGTAGAATAAATTACTAATAAGAATTAAGGACACTGATCTCAGTCTGATGCATGTCATGGCTTCGCCTCCCCTTTCTCTTCCTCCTCCTTGTGACTTAGGTACCCAAGTCTGCCATGACATTTTACTCTTCAGTCAATCATCATCACAAAGTGGGAGAAACAGGCTACGGGGTTAAACAGCTTCAGTGAGTAGAATTATCGTGTAACGCTATCTGCGTTAATTCGGGTTGTGGGTAAGAGAAATTATTTGGGGACAACTTCTGACTCGAACATATGATGCTGCTTTATTCTTAGCTAGCACCCAGTCACAACAGAACACGGCCAGTGTGTCTCAATTCAGGGTCTGCACACTATGAAGTGCAGATTTGTTGGCTGCACAAATCACAGCCGCACGCCAAGTACTGTCCCAATTCAAAAGTCTCTGAAGGAGCCTCCGAAAAACCCGCTCTTCATTTAGCTTGAAACGAAGGCTACTGGCGGTGTATCCTTCGCGGCCTCTTTTCTCCCATAATTCATGTCGAACAAGCCACGGCTCTGATGACAGGCAGCAGGAAAGTGCCGAGGAGTACGTTTTTAACGGAAAGTTGTTTTTTTTACCCTAGAGATGTGACAGAACATTATAAAAAGAAACTAAGTTTGTTAAACCGTGGCATTAAAATCATGTAATATTTAATATTTGTGGATTTGTAAGTGGTTAATCTTTCAAAGCCAGCCACTGAAGTAAATTTTAAAATTAAACTAGCAGATATTTCCGGCTCTGTCATCTTTAAAAAAGCAGTTATCTGAAGGATTTAAAGGGAAGAACGAGAACGCTTTCATGTAATTGCTAGGCAACTTGAGCAATATGGGAACTTCTCGTGCACTAGGTAGGCTGTCTCATTTCCCAAACGTATAAACGGCTTCGAAGTGCTCAGCCTGCGGAGGCTACGCACTTGGTAGTGTGCAGACCCCAAAATGAGACACACTGGACGACTCTTGTACTCTTGAGTGTGTTCTCCAGTTTCAACCATATCACTCAGCAGTAGAATAATATAGTCCCAACAAATGTGAAACTTCTGTTCAACCAAAGCAAAAATTAATCTCATCTTACATCAGTAATGTGCTGTTAGTAAACGTCGGTAACGTTAACGGTAACGTTAACGGTAACGGCAACAGCGTTGTAACGATGGAAAGAGTAATTGGTTAGATTACCTGTTACTGAAGAAAGTAATTAATTTATTTCAACATTACAAAAACACTAACGTAAAGATCTACTGTTTTAACCAGTAGACACAATATTTAACCAGCTGGTCTCCTACTGGAAACTCAGATGTTATTATATAATTTCATAAATGCAACGAAACAAACTAACATGGTGATAAAACTGTTATTTTATTGACGTGTTTTCATCAATTCATCAAAATTTTCAAACAAGAAAATGCTCGATGGCTGGTCTGCACCTGACCTGATGAAAGGTTTTCAGCCGCTAACAGCTAACCAGAGGGAGACGCTCAGAGGTTTATTTACCACCAGTTTCCATGCTGAGGAACATTAAAACAGAGCCAGAGTCACTGCTATGACAACTGCTTGAAGGATATTTACTCAGCTACTTTTGGTTAAAACATAAGAAACTCCTCTGTATTAATGCGTTCAAGTAGCATGAACCTCAACAATGAAAACAAACACCAGCTCAAATTTTAATCCACAGTATTCACGTGGATGTGGAACATATCAGGGATTGGATTGGCGATGGAGGATAAGGTGATTAGGTGAGTAGATTTTTTGCATTTACCAACTCATTTCCTAATCCTTTCTAATGATGTGAAGCTGGGCTTCTAAGGCACAATCAAGACAGAATTCTATAAGAAGAATCTGATGGACCTTAAACAAGTTTCTCCATGTTTTAGCTGGTAAACTTGAAGCACAATTTACCCGCATGAAATAATGCAAAAGTGTGTTTTCTCTTAATCTTGTTCTGTTGTCTCTGTCTTACTTCCCCTAGCTCTCTTCCTCTTCTTCTGGTTTCCAGACCACTGAGTTAATCTGATTAAACTGCCAGCTGTGGGTAATTTTGAACAATAGCTGCCTGCTACGCAGCAGATTAACATCATTGCATCATGACTTATGCAAGATGCAGAGAAACAGCCAGGAAAGGAACTGGGAGACCGGTGTTGGAAGGTGGAACCCACCGCTGGTCAATGTAAGAAATAAACCAAACACGGAGATGGTAAACATCATGACAAGATCATCAATATAACCAGAAAAGCCCTGTATAAATATTGATGATGCTCCTGAATGTAAAACTGGGAAGACTTTGAATCTTTCATGATCTACAGAATCAGAGAATCTGGAGACATCTCCGTGGAAATAAGTGTTGGATGTGCGGGATCGTCAGGCCCTCAGGCAGCAAATATGATTCTGTCATGGAAAATCGCAGCCTGCGCTCAGGAACACCTCCAGCTTAAAGGTCTATCATGCAGCGAAGACACTTTGCTATCCCATCTTTTCATTTTAACTCATTGTATAGAGAATGCACACATGCATCAACGCAGTGAACTGTGGGATTGATCCTCCACGTTGGGGAAACCAGAGTTCTGTTTGCAGCAGTTCAGCAGTGGCCCTCATGACCGTCAATTTAAGTTATCTGATTGGTGGAAAGTTTGGCAGAAAGTGGCTTCATCACCATTTCTGGGTCAAAATAAAGGTCTCTTAGCAACATAGTAGTGATCGAGATCTTGTTTTCAATCAGGAAAATGGGATAAATAATGGTGTAATCATGGATTACCATGGTTACATGATGTTTTTTAATTCAAAAATAATTATTCAGAATTAAATAATTCAGAATTAAAGTATTCTCTCCTTTGCATTAACATGGAAATATAGCCATGTCGAATTAAATTTACATGGAAAACACTTTTAATCACAGATCTGGGGGTTGGGAAGGGTTCTGGTTGGACAGGGGGCGGACATGACCTCTACAAACTCCACTTCCTGCTTCTTTTCTTTTCGACTACGACATGGAAGACCACATAATAAGAACCATTTCACTTTGATTTTTATTCTAGTTTTGAAGCAGCAGCTCGACGCTATAATACTACTTCACTTTCACTTAAATAGTACAGCGCTCGCTTCAGGTGGCCATCATGGAATATGTGCGTCATGGCGACAGGATAAGGAACGAGCATGCGCAGACCACTGCTGGAGTTAATTTAAAGCAGAATGTACGTATACATGGAATCATGGAATTATTCAATTCGTATTTAAAATGAAAATTAACCAGCACCTTAATTTGAATTTAAATTTATTCGGAATTCTCATTTTCATTCAGACTTAGGTGTTTACATGGTCAATTTTCCTCTCTTTAAAGCGGATTTAACTTTTATTCTGAATTAAAGGGAAATGAAAACACCAATGTGGATTTGCCATAGAGTTTCTGAATCAAAACTACATTTAGCAGCTGGATTGTTAACATCCTGGACGGGACATAAATGACTGGAAAACTTCCCTCGATCACCTAAAGGGTGAGCTATCAGATTTACCCCACAGAGTTACACACTATCCTGTTCTTGTGAAGCTGTTGATAATACAAGCAATGTTGTCAATAGAAGTGGTGTAGCAGAGTTTTAAGAGTTAATGCAGATTGTTTCAGAGCAGAAAACAAAATGGAAATAAAGACTGGAAACACAAAAAAAAAGGAATTAATACCTAATGAATAAAGTACTAATAAAATGCTAAAAATCGATTTTCTGTTTGTTTCACAGCAGTTTTGTATGAAAGCAGCAATTTGTGTTAAATGCAGCAGCGGTGAAGCTTCACTCGGTGAATAACAGAGCAGAGGCAGAGGCCTCTTCTCTTCCTGTTTCATACATCAGCACACTGATTGTCCTCTCATGGGTGTAACTAGCAGTGCAAAGACAACCATGACCGACAGGAACTTGAAAAAGTTCCTACAAATTGCTGCATCTCACCTCATATCCAAACATCTTTCCGCTTGTTGCCAGCTGGAAGATGATTGACCGTGCAGTAACTATCCGATAGGAAGCTCGTACCTATTTGCTTGGTTAAATTCAGGCTGCAACTTTTTCTGGGACCCAGGCAGTTTTAAGTTAACATTAACTGAACCTGAATGAGTGAACTAAACAGAGATGTTTTAGCTTCAAACTCAGCAGATATTAATTTTTTCTTCCTCTCCATCACTCCGAGGAGGAAGACCAGTGATTTCCATGTGACTTCTAAAGGGATGTGTTGTCACCATATCTGGTTAATGAGGACGTTTCTGAAGGTAAATGACCATCAACGGGAACCAGCAGGTGATTTAGAACATGTGGGATTCATCATCAGCTGATTACCAACTAACCTGCTATGACTCGTCTCCCACCATCTTACCTTTCTTGGTGATAATGATGCGGAGCAGAGGACTGGCTGATGAGACTGCTTTGAGGAAGTTGCCATCGTTGTTGATTGGAAGGAGGTCTCCATGGATGTCTGCATATTCCAGCAGCACGTCAATACCATGGATGTGATGGATGGTTTGGAGGAGGCGGTAGAACTCCTGAAAGCCACCCGGGCCGTTTCTTTTCAAAGCGAAGCGACGATATTCTGCCTCAAACTGTAAAACCCAGAGTACACACACATGAAATGGTGCTTCCCAACAAGAACTTCTCTGAAAGCATCAACTAGTAAATTAATAAATGGAGAACTCGAACTAAATTACTGTTAATGTGGTCTAATATTGTCTAATATTAGTCATATTAAGTGGGTTTAACTGTTCTGACTACCAACACTAAATATTTCTATCTCATAACAAAATGATCAATAAGGTTCTAAAACTCTAAGATTCTATGCGTCATGTTTTTGATTGAACCGAGACCCAGAATGCCAACCCAAAAAGAGAACTGACAAAATTCAGAGTCAAAAAAAGTATAATCCAAAGAAAGGCTAAAGCAGGGAGTCCTGGGCAGTCAGCTATCCATAGGTAGGCAACCATCTGGCTCTGAACGAGTGTGATACCTGTCCTTAAATAGTGAAGGGGATGATGATGATGGTAATGATGATGATGATGATGATGATGATGATGATGATGATGATGATAATGATGGTGATTGAGTACAAGACCAGAATAGTGTGATTTGAGAACAGTCTGTTTACCATTTAACATAAAAAAAAGTTGGAACAGGGCAACAAACGGCTGCAAAAGTCCGGGTGCTGAACTGGCCTGCCTGCAGTCCAGACCTTAATGAGATTACATGAGTCAGATACATTCAGATTACATCACCTATTTAAAGGTAACATCAAAAAACTGGTATAGAGGTAGTTGAGAAGCCGCAGCATGAACGTGTGTGTTACTAAACCTTTTCAGACACAGAACAGTGGTGTCCTCATAAGACTGTCAGAGCAATGACATTCAGTTATTCACTTTTCTGTTAATGTTCTTTTATTATGACCGGTGGAACTGACAGAGAGCTGTGGTGGGGGATTTATTTCCTTACACAATAGTAGATGTTGGTCAGGAGGAGTTAATCATCAACAGGATCCCGTTGTCTCAAACAACATGTCAAGCCACTGTAACAGCTCAGATACTTGCAGAGGTTGAATGAAACAGCAACAGATGGAAGCAAGAGAAAATCCAACTTTTCCACATGTTGAAGCTTGTAGGACGGTCAGCTCTACAGAAGCAGTGTAGCTGCTACCGGCTTGGTATGCAGTGAGGAAGACATCTGACTGTAATCTGAACTGAGAACAAGTTGGATGTGTTTACACACTCATCTATATGTCAGACATCTTTAACCAGGCGGCTGAGAGGACGACATCTGCAGAGGTGATCTCTGACTTGATGAAACTGTTGTTCTTTGTAACTTCTGTTTTCTTTTCTTTTTTTAAAAAGGCTTTTGGAGGATGGAAAATACTGAAAATTCAAATCAATTAAATTTGTCAGACAAGAATTATCTCCCAAAGGAAATACATAAAAAAATGTATGATGATTAATACAAAGGAGCTTAGATGAGTCAGGTAAGAATGTACTGCTGCTATGTGGATGTTTTGTTCTAGATTTGGTTTCATGTTATATGTCAAGTCTTAGTAGTTGTTTCCTTTAAATAGTCAAAAGCTCTGATAAAATCAGACTGTATAGCCTGGTTATTATAACTAAGTAGTAAAAATATCTGGTTTGAGGCTAAATAGAAGGAAGGTTTCCACTATATCCTGATTTAATGTTTACAAATTTATTCTTTCAGTTTTCTTTTCCATGCTGTAAACAATTTAAAGCTCAACATCCACAATGTGGTTCAGTCTATTTTAGTTCAATGAACAGATTGTGTTTAATTTAAATGTCTGATTCAAGGAAGTAAATTAGATTTGGATATATTAGTTGTTTTTAGTGAATTGATATGAATGTTAGTGATTGTGTTAAATCAGATGTGATATAGATCCATGGATCTTGAATCCAATCCGAATTGTATCATGGCAAAATTCATATCAAACATTGAATCATTATCCATTCAATTGAGATAATAGCATGTTATAACCAAACATGTGATTTACACCTCGATCACCACCATCTATAAATGTCTCATACATGTTTGTAACTTCTGTATTAGCTCACTCAAAAGTGAAACTGGCTGGTTTTTATATTTACAAAAGTTTAAGTTTCAATCTGAATAAATAATTTCATATTTCCAATGTGATTCAAATCATGTATAATTTGATCTTCAACAACAAAATAGGTTCAATTCAGTCATGTTAACATGATTCAGTCTAACCAGACTGTGGTCATGTACCTTTACGACAAAAATTCTGGCGAGATCTTACAAAATCTCTACGTCTAAATAAAAGTTGAATCAGTTTGTTTATTTTTTCCAGAGATAATTGTTTACACTGCAGTGGCTCAGGTGGCAGAGCAGGTTGTCCATGAGGAAGGTGGTTTGAATCTTGCCTCATTCCAGTCCATTTGTGGGTCTCATTGGGCAAGACACTTCATCTTTGCCTTTGGAGTTGGTAACAAGGCTGTAAATGAATGTTTGGTGGTGGTTGGAGAAGCTGTTGGCATGCACGAAAAGATCTAAAGTTGGACGAAGTAAAATGAATTAAATTGGATCAAGTGTCAGTAAATAAGTCGAATCATCATTGAGTTCCTCGTCTTGCTTCTTCTGCACCCTGCTGTAAAGCTTTGAATGTTTTATGTGAAGCACTCTGAATTGTCTTCAACATGAAACGTGATAAACCTGCCTTGCCTTGAACAATGTTCAAATAAAACAAACTAAACCTTTCCGAGTTAATGTTTATTCAGAGACTTGTTAAAATTAAATTTTTTTATTCTATAATCTTTTTTTTTTAGTGCTGATCAGTTTCTAGGTTACAAATATTGGTTTATTTGAGCTCATTAATAACTGTAAATGTGTAGACTTAACGTGTTTTGTATGATTTGAACGCAACAGCAACCATAATAGCCTAATAGCTAATAATAATGATAATAAAAGATAAAATGAGGATAATCGCACAGAGCCTATGAATGTGATAAGCTGACATTTTAACGAGGCTACTTGAAATTGTGTGACAGCTTAAACGTCAGCCTCCTGTTAAATGAAGTAAAACACCAAACCAAAACATTTGCTGGCCAGAACCGACACCATAAGAACCAGAACCAGCAGCACGAAGACGGTGAAGCCGCAAAGGGAAGAGAACCGGAGCTGATCCAGCCCGGTGAGGCCGATGATCTGCCCCCCACCACCCCCCCTTCCATCACGTCTACTGTATTCTACTGTGTGGTCCAGGAGTTATTCGTTCCGGCTCGAAAACATCGGCTCGTTTTATCGTAAGCGGAAGCGCGACATGACCAATCTTATCCGAACCAGAAGAGACTGTGACCCAGCTGCGACGTGAGCCCCACCCTGTGTTCTGTTCACCACCGAGCCGATGGATCGGGACTCACTTTGCTCTTCACCTCCACCAGGTTATCGATGAGTTTGATGGGCGTCCGGTGGAGCTGCTGCTGCTGCTGCTGTCTGGACATCCTGCTTCTCGGAGACACTGCGGATAAAACCATCCAGCGGAACACTGACAGCCGTCTGCTCCTCGGTACCGGACAGGATTCGGAACAGAAACCGGAGCGGCTGCGCGAGGAAAGGCTTCAGAAAGCCGCTGCGGCGTTTCTGTCGTCCTGTGTCAGAGCCACTGTTGTTATTCCCTAACAACACGCGCACACACACTACACCACACACACATACGCACACACTCACACACGTACACACAAACACGCACACACAGACACACACACGCGCACACAAAGAAACGCAGCACAGCGAGCGTGACAGGTGGAGTCCGGTAAATCCGGTATGGGATGTGAGATGCCAGCCCCCCCCCCCTTTCCCCATCCCCCATCCAACGGGACGGAGGACACAGCAGAGGGGGCGGGACGTGGCACGAGACTAATAACACGAGAACAACATCATAACACTGGGCCTGATATCTTGTTTTCAAATCATGGGTCTGGCATCACCGATCCTTCTGGGACCCAAATCCAACAGAACCGGAACCTTTCACACGTCACACCTCACCTGTATCTACGTCACCTGCTCCACGCCTCATTCTCACCATGATGTGTGCCTGAAGTTTCACTTCTGACAGGAACGAAAACTAACCTGAAAAACTGGATTTTCAGTCCATCTGAGCCTGTCATAATACACACTCCAAACACACACTTCTAACACGCACATACACACGCGCACGTTGAACACAGGTACTCAAACCTGTTTATGAGCTCAGGCCCAAAATACATTTCTCACTCTGCAGGTGAAATAAAAATAACTTCATGTTGAAATTTTTTATTTAAATTTGGTAACAAAACCATAAATATCACGTGTTAAACAGCCAAACCTTCCTTATACACATTTTTATTTTCAATTATGTTTGCTGAAGTCAACACTGACTGGTTCAACCAATTCAATTCAGTTTAATTGCATTAAATTCTGGTCAATTCAATTCAGCTTAATTTATACAGCATCAATTCACAACAAAGTCACCTCAAGACCCTTGACAAAGTCCAATTCAATGCATCCAATTATAATCCAATTAAAACATCCATCATATGATCCACATTAGCCCAACTTCTAATAATTGTGTTCATATAAACAAATTCATAGAAATAAATATCTATCAAAGTAAAGAATAATATTATACTCTTCTCCATTCTAATATGAATACAAATGACAAACCTTTTTTTTTTTTAAAGGTGACTATGCCATAGAAATAAAAGCATTTTAGTCACTTTTAAAGTAGAGTGCCTTGGAGTTTTTGTGATATCGAGCCTTACAGCTCCAAAGAGCACCTTGGACAAGAACAGGTAACTCCAGGAAGATCTCTGACAATGATGAGACTTGTCAGTTACAGAAGGTGACATGAGGAACCAGAAAGCTCCGACTGGACCTTATGTCAGCAGCTCTGGTTGGTTTGTTTGTTTCTTTTATTTCTGCAGCTCCCTTTGATCTTGTAAAGTTGGTCCTTCAGGCAGTGAAGAGTCAGCATCTCTTTAACCGTATTGTAGCGGCTAACTTCAGCTGTTTACAGCTGTTTCTGATTTTGGTGACTTTCAGCTTCATTGATCTTGTGAAGTGATAGTTAGGACTATTGACACATTCACAGGTTTTGTTTTGCTAGCACCATATTTCTCCCCCATCATAGAAATCTTACCCTCCTTGTGGATTCAAAGTCACACAGAAAGAACAAATTCTAAGAGAGAAAAAATCCATTTAAGTGTTAATTTATCACATTGATCACATTTCTGATATCCTGACTGAGACTGATCAGACCAGATGAGTCTGTTCTGATTAAAATCTTTACAGATGACATTTTTATACTGATTGCATTGATTAATATCTGTATTAATGTGTCATGTAAATGGACCTTCTGTCTTGTACTTCACAGTCTTCTGAATCACAATATAATATTTAACACAGGACAACATTCAATATGTTCCTGGAATAAATGGAAATTCATGCTCACTGATCATTTTATTAGGGAATACAATGAACTCATCGTCATGTTGGACATCATCTGAGCTTTGTGACATGGTGCATTATCCTGCTGGAAGTAGCCATCAGAAGATGTTACACTGTGGTTATAACATGGTCAGCAACAATACTCAGGTAGGATGTGGGGGTTAAACTATGCCATGTTACTAAGGGGCCCAAAGTGGGCCAAGAAAATTTCCCCCCACACCATTACACCATCACCAGCAGCAGCCTGAGGTATTGATCCACACCCAGATACATCCATCCTCTCATTTCCACCAAATTCTGACCTGACCATCTGAATCAAATCCAATCAATTTTTATTCATGAAACACTTTTCATACCAAAAGTGCAAAGTGCTTTCCATAAAAAACTATTTTTGCATATTCAAAACACAAGTCTTCACACACCCAAATAGCTATATGTTCATAGAAACCAATTCATCAAAATAATGACCATAAGGAAACGAAGGGATGGCATCAAATCTTCTCTTGATTCAATCATCCATCCTGAGCTGCACAAGGACACAGTGGAGAGAAAAACGTCCCTTTTAACAGCAAGGAAAACCTCCAGCAGGACCAGGAAGGAAAACCTCCATTTAAACCAGAACCAGGAAGGAAAAGCTCCATCAGAACCAGAACCTGCCTGGACTGGTTTGGGTTAGGGTTATGGAAGAATGGGAAAACCTGGTCCCTGTAGATGCCATGCATGCCACCAGGATAAAATGACCACCATTAGAAATCTAGAAACAGGTTGTGGGAAAACTGTTGTCAGGAAGAGTTAGAGATTACAAATTCCTTTTCCATAATAATACTAAAACATTAATGTACCTCTTTTAGTTTAACTTTGTGAACGTTAATAATATATCATTGTAAAGTAGCAGATCAGACAAAAAAACAAAACAAAAAATATCACATTGTCCATTTATTTTCTTTTTATTCCTTATTTTCCATTTATTTAAGAGTTTTGTCAATTTTTTATTGTCATTCATATTTATTGCAATTTCCTTCTGGGATGAATAAAGTATTTTTCCCTTTTTACTTGTTGTTCTGCAGCAGAATGAGCAGCTGGAGGAGTTTTTACTTTAAAGAAGGCTATACAGTCGTGGATAAGAAAACAAACAAAAAATGCAAGCCAAGTCATGTTTAATAAGACAAATACACATTTCTTTTAATTTGCATTTCAGTGGATCACATCCTGCTCTGTATCGTACCTTAACAATAACCACATGGTGTGTTATTTTCTGGGATGTTATAAGACAAAAGCTTTGTAAAATTTGTAATAAAATATATATATATATATATAAATAAATAATTTAAAAAAAAGTCATGCAAAATATGTGTGAAATGGTGGTCTATTTATTTGTATTTCAAGTTTTTGGCTCACTCTTATCAGCTGGAATCCTCCCTTATTCCTCCTCACTCTGTCAGAGATGGAAGAGAAGAAGGGGCGAGACTGAAAGACTGGAAGACAAGAAGAGGAGGATTAATAGGAGAGAACTGAAAGAGAAAGGGAAGAGAGAGAAGCACAAAAACCTATATGTACTTCAGATAATCTCAGAGGAGGAAACAGTTTTTCTGTATGATGAAGCCTAATGAATCATCTCAGTTTCTTCCCTTTTCTTGCTGCAATGCATTCTTATCTTAAAAAAACTCTTAGAAATTGGTCTCTTACATAAGACTTCAGGGCTCCATCCATGGTCCAAACAAACACTCAGACCTCAGTGCTGACTGGTACTGAAATGATTAGGACACACTTTAAATCTGGAGGAGGAAAACTGAGCAGGAGGAAGGAAAACATGAGGTGAAAAGCTCAAATAAACACACATACATGTGAAACTGTGTGAAACCATTTCAGAATACAGTCCAGAAAACAGAAATCTGACATGTTAATGAAGGCTTTGTTTTACAGGTGTGATGAACAGTGTGAAACATGATAAAACTGTTCTGTTATTCGGAAGGTCGAGTTTGGATTCAATAAAACCAACAGCTCTGGAAGACTCCAGAGATGATGAGGTCATCGTGGCAATGACTGAATGACGACCAAGAAGGATCCAAAAGGAGTAAAGAGCTCTGTCTCGTACCATAGACCAGAACATTCTGTTTCAGAGGCTTCAGCATGTAATGGGATTAAAGGAACCACATCAGGCCGGTTTAAGTCGTATTTATCTGATAGATTCCATGTAAATGGTGAGACTTCCTCACACTCCAGCAGGGCCGCTGCTAGCCATTTGAGTGCCCTAAGTACAACTGCTTTGGGGTGTTCCCCATTAAAAAAAATCTGATAACTAGTACAAAATGTTAGCATGCATTCTGTGATCTTTGGGGTTCAATGTTGAGAAAAAAAAAACTTTATTTTACTGTTAACCATTACAATCAATCCCATGACAGGCCTATGCGTAAAATACAATTAGATCAAATCAAAACTGAATTATTTTATTTATTGCATTAATATTCTTGTTAATGCTTGTCCTGCATGAAATGTGCTGTATTAAATAAACCTGCCTTGCCTTTTAAATAGGAGTGAAGTTTATTCAGTGATTTGAGGAAAAAAAAGTGGAAAAAAGAAATCTAGGGGATGTAGGTGCCGAGGGCAGCGGAGTTCCCTCTAGATTAGAAGGTGAGCCGCTGGCGTCGGTGGGTACCCCCGTTTCCTGAGACCACCAACAAGCAGGAGCAGCTATCCACATGACCAGCGCACCCACCCACCACATGCACATTATTATTTTCTGGTGGAGGCTTTTGACAAGCCAGATTGGATTTTTGCTTCTGTTTTCACTGTTGCGCTGTTTTCTAATTATTTGCAATGATTGTGTAGTTGTTGTTGTTTCTGTGCAAATAAACAAAATGAATGAATGAAAATGAACATGCCAATGGGGGGCGAGGGAAAGGTAAGGAGGGAGAGGGGGGAGCAGGAGACCCAAGGCACTCTCACACACACACACACACACACACACACACACACACACACACACACACACACACACACACACACATGATCTTATGACATGTTTTATCAACAATAAAAGCTGTCACTGCGAAGAACCCCCCAAACACACATACAAAAAACCAAAAAAACCAAGGGACTGTTAAGATCTATATGGGCCACTCAATGCCATACTTGGATTCCAAAATGTTTTTTTTTTCACCTAAAAGTGACAATTTAGCAAGTATGCTGTTTTTTTGTCTCTTTTCTTTTCAACACTTTGGTGTTCAGCCGTTGTCAGGAAAGGTGTTGATTACGGAGCAAAGACTTCTCTTTTAGATGGCAATCTCTCAGTCATGAATGAATAACTGAACCATCCATCCAAACTAGTTTACTCTCAGCTTTAAAGTGACAGTTCAGGAACAGTTTGGAAAAGTAGATTCGCCTACTTTCTGCTTGTACTCACACACAACTAAGCAGCACATGAGCTGTAATCTCAGATAATACAGCTGTTTAAAAATAGCTCATTTTCAACATCTCAACCTGAATAAATCTCTGAGCCTCTTTTCAGATTGGCTCTGACCGCATATCTGTGTTGTTAAGTCTAATGGTTGCTCTCACGTGTTCACAGAGAATCCACCATGCAGCTAAAGGACTCTAAATAAATAAATTATATAAAAGGGAAAGGTGGTTGTACATTCTTGAGTTGGTATAATTTTACTATTACTATTTTACAGTCCTCCACAGCTTTAGCACCAACAGTTAGAAGATATGTTTTTTTTACTTAAATTAAGTGCAGTCTAATCACATTCCTGTAATTAGTTAACAACATATTATCCCTTAAGTAGAATTTATACTATTACCATTAAAAAAGTTGTTTTTAACAAACAGGGGATAAATATTTGTCATAAAAGCAGTCATTATGCAGAACTGTTGCTGGTAGGAATGACCCGTGAGGATCTTTACTTCTTCAACGTCACATCCATGTTGTCTTGCTGGAGCTTTCTCTCCATCTTATTTCCCAGACACCCCCTTGCTCTTTCTTGGTTTCACTTTCAGTGTTTTCTGCACAATTCTCCATATATCCCCGTCTCCCTCCCTGAGGGCTCTCTCCTTTTTCTTCTTCTCTTCACAAGTAATCCTGGACTTATATATGTGGAAGTACCTCACTGTTCTGTGAGGATGGTGTTCTCCATTCTGTTACACACAACATGACATTGTTATATGTGGCTTAAGAGTGTCCATGGCCCCTAAGCACCTCTGAGACCACCTCCTCACAGTTATTTCAGACAATGTGCAGTAGGTGGAGGTGAGACAGTGGAGGCCAGGCAGAAGAGCTGTATGCATCTGTTATAATTCCATCAAATATATACATCATTTGTAATCTCCAGGGATGGCCATGAATGCATTCAGGTAATTTGTAGCCTGGCATGCAGCGTTGGCAGTGGTACGGATGATATATATTCACTTCTACTTTTCTAGTAGCCGCGGTCATGTCTCTGGGAAACTAATAATACTGCATTCCTGATATTCCTGTCATGGTGCAGTCGTGGGTGTGGAGGAATGGCTCAAACACAGGACGAGGCAGGAGGCAGGCAGATGTAGGAGATGATGCTTTATTCTTGATGAATAACAAAAGGTATTGCCACATCAGGATATTCACATTTATAAAACAAAGACTAAGACTGACATGGAAAAACTGGGACTGAAGACGAGGCAATATCTGACTGGATAAATATGTAATATTCTAATGATGAGGAACAGGTGGTGTATTGGAAACCAGGTGAACAGAAAATAAACTAAACCAGTGGCAGAACTACATAATTGTAAGAGTCATATAATAATATACAGTAATATGTATTATGTATAACAGCAAATAAAAGCAACAAGCTGCTTATTCTACAATTAATGAAGGGACCAGGGTGTGTTTACCAGTAGGACGAATTGGTTAAATTTGCTAAATAATGGAGAAAGATGCTTCAGTTTACCTCTAACATTAACCCGACCATTTAGTATTAAAGGAGATGACGTTATGACAGTTAAAGTAGCCATGTGATCAGTCGGTATCTCAGTATTTCATACAGTCATAATAGTTGGGAGAGGAGCAATCATTCTCAATCTGAATATCATTTAGATTTACTTTTGTTTGGCAATTAGGTTTGCTAACTGAGTAATATTATTCATAATGAAACAGGAGAAACATCATGCTGGGGGAAGCATCTGAGAAGTGCTTCCTTTTCTCCGTCTTCACAGCAGGTTTATCCGTAGCATGGGAGAACTAACAACCAGAGCATCAGGGCTGAGATGCTTTTTAGATATCTGTTGGAAATTAGATCATCTCATAGTTTGTAAAAATCCAATTTCAATGCTTTCTTTACTTTCTAGCCCTTAATATCCTTTTTAAATGTGTTTGTTTTCTTCAAACTTATTATTCTTATAATTGG
>JAOXYM010000010.1:1703410-1715551 GCA_028567055.1 Leptatherina wallacei | reverse complement strand
AGTCAGGAAAAGGTGACCGCCTATCCTCTCTACTTCTGACAATGAGGATCTTACTTTTTTTAGCATTATATTTTATACCAAAGTCAGCACCATATTGTGTACAAATTCTCAAGAGCTGTTGGAGACCAGCACTACAAGGGCTAAGTAGTTTTACATCCGGGTTAAAAACTTTTCTATTTGCAGCCTTTTATAATAACAAGTGATATTTTCTATTTTCTCTGAGGGTTTCTTTCTTTCTTTTTTTTATTGTGTATTTTGTTAATTTACTTTTGTTGTTAATTCTTCTTAATGCTTTCTGCACCCTACTGTAATGTTTCTAATGTTTGTATGTAAAACACCTTGAATTACACTAAATGTGGCATACAAATAAACTTGCCTTGCCTGACATCTGCTGGACAAACTGTTGAATGTACAAAGAGCAATGATGGATTTTTTTCAGATAACCTTCCCTTTGTTTTCACATTCTGGATACACCCCTTGTCTTCCAGGCCAACAATGACCTACCCAAAACTACAATAAAGCAAATTAATTTGATTTTAAATCTATTTTGCATAAAGAAGGAACTTGTAAATAATCCGAAACTGATTGAATATCAGACTTCACCAGAGGGGGTCATATAGTAAGAAAGGAAATATTTGTTTTTCTCTCTCTAACACACACACATCCACAATGTTAACCTTTCATAACATTAGTAGTTGTACTTGCGCAAGGACAAAATCTCTTCTAGAAATGTGCAGCCAAATGTCAATATTTCTTGATGACTAGTTAGGAAAATATGTGTAATGATACTGATGATGAAATGAAATGAAATGAAAAATACTTTATTTATCCCTCTTATAGGGAAATTATTGTTGTAGCAGAGTTTTTTTTTTTCAAATAATAATAATAATAATTATGATACAAACAATTAAATTAAAGTCGGAGATAGGGCCTTGTTCCGGAGGGTGATGGCTGCTGGCAGGAATGATCTCCAGTACCTTTCCGTCTTGCAGCGGACTTGATCAGGTATGCAGTAAGATGCAGGTATGGAAAGATGTTTCTGTCCTCCTCCTCTAGTGACCTGTCAATCACATGAGGTGGCACCTGCGTGTCCAACCAGATTTCAGAGGTGGCCAGTGCTACCCTACCCTGGACCTCGTTGGTGATCCCTGGTGTGGTGCAAGAAAGTATCACAAATGCACAGGAAGTACTTTTGAATTAATTTCACTAATAAAAATCAATGAAGATGAATAAACTCAATGGAGATCTGCAGTCCTTATATGGGTGGCTGCAAGATAATCATTTAACAATCAACTAAAGAAAACAAAATGCTTCCACTCTCCAAGGAGAAAGCTAGTCAAATCAAATCCTGTTTCATTGCAAACCAAAAACTCTCCGTTGTAGATTCATACAAGTATCTGGGGATAACGCTGGATTCTCATCAATAAGAATGTACAAAACCTCACCCAAAAACTGTTTGTCTACAGTAAAATCACATCACATCTGTCTCTGTCAGTTTCTAAGACATGTCTGCATACAATAATTCTCTCTGCTGTGTCATATTGTTTACCTGTTTGGTCACTCACAACCAATGAAATCCTCGAGCCAGTGGCAAGGCTATAATAGAGCATCTAAGATCCACCACATGCTCCCTACCTGGACTCACCACTGCTGTGCTCTTTCACTGTGACTTGCCTCCGGTGTGGATGGGTCCCCAAAATAATATTGTTTCCTTACAAGAGCACCAAGCCAGAGTTTTTATCTTATTATGTGCTAATACTTTTGGGTGGGGGTGTGAAATGTTGGTTGTGTGTGTATGTGTATGTATGCATGTGTGACAGAACTGAGCTCCATTTTATATTGTGGGGAGATTGTGTTTATTCAATATGCGTTGTTTGTTTTATGATGTGAAGCACTTTGTGTTGCTTGTAACATAAAAAGCGCTATATAAATAAAATTTGATTTGATTGAACTTTCAGAATTTTGTACTGAGCCATGGGATCAAATTGATTTTCCACCTGTTCAACAGATGCCCATCTGCAGCATTAGCTGCCTTAGTACCTAAACCGTTTTAGGAGCTGTTATGGACAAAGATCTATAGCATCACCAAAACTGTTTAAAATGACTTACAACTGCCACTTGGCAGACAGCTTCTCCTGTGACCACTGATGTGGGTGGGGCCACATCAGTGGTCACTGCTTTCCCCCTCTGAGTCTGTGTGACTATTATTTCTCCGAAGATGTGTTGTGTGTCTGTCTATGTTTCTGCATACCAGGAACCTGCTGAAAATCAGTTTTTGCTGAGTCAGGCCCAATTGCTTTTAATCCTTTCCTGCATGAAATAAATAAAATGTATTGAAAAACACTTCCAATAATTGTGTTGGAGAGATGCTCTCTTCTCTGAATGTATGGAGTCACCGCAGGCCACCCACATCTTGTATGTAAATTGTTTCATATTTTGCTGCTTGCTGGACACATTCTGTCAGAAATGTTCTGTTTGCAGCACATTTTGAGACTGAATGTAGACGTGTTACTGAACAGTGTCTGAAACTGCTTGAACTTTAATCTTTGAAAGATATGTTTGAGGTTGTGGACAGGTGATGGTAGAGTTGTAGTTCTGTTTTGGATCAATCAGCAATGTGTGTGTAAGTGTGTGTGTTTTACATAGTCTGTCACCGATTCTAACTGTAAAATTGACACAAAGACAATCTTTGTACTCAAGTAATGTACAGCTTCCTTGGAAACATGAATAAATGGTAAGTTTCCCTTTTTTTAATGTTTTGGGAAAAAGGAATAAAATTTCAAAAGATTTAAAAAAAACAACATTTAAGGATCTTCTTCTGCAGTTAAACAGCGTTTTGGATCATTTTCTTATCTGAAGACAACAGGAAGCATAAATTCTTCGTTCAGCCGAAGTAAAACTTACACTGCAGGTTAAATGAACCTTCCCAGCACAGCAATGTTTTGAGACTAAATGATCAAATTTTTTCTTATGTTGATCATATTTTTCATAACTTCTGAGAAAGGCTCATTATAATCTACACCACCAGAGTAATCACAATAAAACCGCTTCATCATACAACTCAGCAAACTGTGTCAAATCTGCTCCATAACTCTGTTAACTATAAAGTCTCACTATAAATATACATAAATTGTTGCATTTAATGCATATTTAATAAATATTTGTCATATCTAGACATTTTTATGTCTCTGGTGTTTCTTCAGGTCTCACTGCTTCAGTCAACTCCAGATTGATCTTATTTTTTTTTTCAACGGAATTGCAGAATAGAAATACTATAATTGATTGAAAATGGACGTAGTTACTGCAGACTCAGACTCCATGACAACAGCATTGATGCTGGAGCAGATCCCAAAACGTGGCAATCTGAGCCTGACCCAAGATCCTCTTAAAAGGTAATGGAGACAAACCTGTACTAATGCATTTGAATATTCCCCATCAGCCACAGAGGGAGGAGGAAAACAGCTGGCTCAAGTATACAGGATCTCACAAAAATGGAAAAAACAAAAACACATTTTTTCTTAAAAGAAAGAGCACACTGCTGGGAAGCTTCATGTTTGCTTTGATACAAATAAGGACCTGGGAAAGGCTTGTAACACCCACACAGGATGCAAAGCGAAGGTGTGGTCTCTCTCCAGAGTCTTCAGGCTTCAGACAACTGTACTTCTTGTGCACAAAAAGATGGAGAAAAGAAAATTATTCACACACCTTTGCAGACTCAGATGGGAACCTGTCTTCAGAAATTAAATGTAGTCTTTGTTCCCAGACTTGATTTATGGAGATCATTATGTGACAGTTGAAGTCCTGTCACTATGCCTCCCATTGATCATGCGCCCTGGCTACTTGGCCACAGGGATATCCCTTTGGCTGACTGGTCAGTGTGCAGCATGACTCTCACCCGTGAGGCTTGGGGTTCATACCCTGCCTGGGCCCTCCTTCGTCTTGCCACAATTAGTTGTGAAAGGCAAGTATCATTAACGAGTTAGCAGACTGGACCCACAGATGTTCATACAACTCAGAACCAGGAAGCTTTACTAATGTTGTTGGGTATAATTGATGAAAACACCCACAAATACTAAACTATTCTGCAGCTCAAGATCTATTTAGTCAGATCTCGCCATTTAAACTATTGAAACATCTGATAACTGCACAGCTTCACTTTTTTACCTTCTTCTGTAGCACAGTTTGTCATTAGACGTTCCTTTACACATTATAGGACCTTACAAATTCTTAGGACTACTTTACTCAATCCTATGACTGACTTTGATTCTCTTTTTAGAAGATGACCATTTTATTTCCCATTCCCACCACCCTGCAGTTGCCAGTCATGTCTCTGCAGAGGAAAGCAACTCACCGCTGCTTCAAAACTGATTGATAATTAATAAACTGAGGTTAAAAGGTATTTCATAAGTAAACCTGCTTGTCAGTGAAACTGTGTGTGTGGGGGTGGGTGTGTGATGGAGAAAGGGCCACTGTAAGACTGACCTACAGCCGATCAATAATGAAGTTCTAAGATCACATCTGGTGATAAGGTACCATGCTCTGTATGTGTGTGTGTGTGTTCTTGGTCAATAGTCTTCAGAAAGGACATGTGGCAGAAAAGTAAAAAGATCCACTCACATCACCATTTGTAACTTAATCATCGGACAGTAGACATGATGCAGCCACAGGGTCAGTAACCTCAGGATTATATGACTCCAGCAGGAGTAACTGGACTCACTGGGAGCAACTGGGACATCAGTTATCAGCAGAGGAGGAGCCTTCAACTGCTGCTGAGCACAAGGTCACTGATTCTAACTGGAAAACTGTATCAATTCTTCTCTTGTTCATTTACTTTTCATTCAGAGATTAATTTTTTTTCTTCTATTTCACTACTTGAACACTAAGTTGGAGAGAACTCTTGTTCTTCTGATTAACAAGGTAATATTCAAGTTATTATAACCTTAGAGAAATTGAACACATGAAGTAATTGTATATACACCCTGTCCCTCTCTTCATCGCAGTATTTTCTTTATTCATTCTTATTTTTAATGTGATATTGTTTTGTCTCTTTATCTTTATTTGCAATAAAAAGAAACAACAATGCAGTAAATATATCTCAAGGATTTTTTTGTTTTTGCAGAACTTGCAAAACATTCTTTTAAAATATCGTACTGAACCACTACTACCTCCTTATGGTGCCTTATTTGACCATTTGGGGCTTTATCTGATTCAAAGATTACTAGTGGTGACTGGTGAAATGTCCCTGGTTTCAATGTGTTCTTCCTTCCTGGAACACATAAACTGTGACAGTGTGGAGGGAAGCCCACCATGGCCTGCAGGGCTTCACAGTAAAGGTAACCCCAGTGCCTGATTAATAAAACACTTAATAAAAAATCATGTTTCCACCAATGACTGTATAATAAAAGGTTTCCACATGCAACCTGCCTGCTGTAAATACACATCCACCCCCACCTGTACCCGTGAAATTGAATCTATCATTTTTTACCGCAAAACAGCTTTTTTTTTTGGATTACCCGTCAGATACCCGACGCGTGAAATACCACTTCCTTTTATTCCACACCATGCAGTGATGGTGAATTCATGAAATCATGTGACAAATCCCTCAATTGTGTTCTAGCCTTTTCCTGGCTGCACTGATGAAACAGGATAGCTGAAACTTAGAGCTCCTGGACAGATGATGGAGGTCAAGGGTTGAGGGTTCCCATGTGAAAGCAGCTAAGTGCGCCTCGCATTTGTTTGCTTCGGCTAACAGTTTTGATTTGTTACAGACACACTGACCATAAAGAGTGATGCTGTAATGTCTCTGGAGTTAAATTAGGAGGTATGTGACAGCACTGGTGTGAAAATCATTGTGTTCAACAACACACATATATTGATCTGTGTCTGTGACAACCTCCACTACCAACTCAGGTGTTCATCATCCATCAAGGAACAGAAGTAGCCTGATGAGAGGGTGGAAAAGGCTGCAGTTGCAAACATCCTACCAGCACTTTCCACATTAAAGGGACACTGTGTAACTTTTGGCCACTAGGGGTGCTAAATCTGTAACCTCACACAAGCCTCCATCTCTGTTTTGGAATCGTGGTTGTAGACCACTTACAACTGATTCAAATTCAGGAAATTTTAAAAGGATTCTTCACCATTGAAAGTTAGGGCCTTGGCGGAGGTATGTAACTGAGTGCTTCTAGTTATATATGCATCCATTTTATCTCCCAGTTGTTATGAAAACGTCAGCATTAGCCCTTAGCTTATGGGACATTAGAGTAGTACTACTTCCTGTTGAACAGCATATGAAAACCATAAAACTAAACCAAGCCAGTTGCTAATCGTTGTTACTTCTTTGATATTTACATGAATTATAAGAAATACGTTTATTACATGGAAACCAGCCCCACTTGCAGGAAATGTTTAGGGAGTCACGTAAGCTTTGCTCTATAGCCGATTAACTTCAACTAGCCACATTTAGCTTCTTCTAAACACTATAATGAAGACACAGACATATACTGCAACGTTCTGCAGCTCATCAGAGCTTACTGCCATTGTTTTGAATGAACGCTGGCTGAAAGATGTGAAAATGTACATCACATTTTGGTACGTTTGCACAACAGGCAAAGAGCTAACTTACCAGTCTAATAATACTGAGACAAACAGAGTGTGTTTAGCATCCACACTGCTCTTTCATCAGACTCCAACGAGCAAATTCTTTGCCAAAGTCTACTCATATCTTTCGTCTGGAGCGATCCCTTCCATGCTTTCTTTTTCTGGCCTCTTCAAACAACGTTTTCATCTTCTTACTTTGTTCAGCCATGACAAACTTTGGATCGAAGAGGAGGAAAAGTAGCACAAAGCAGAACCCTCTGTGTTTATAGAGGAGGGGCCATAAGGGCTGGGATATACTTGCTGTGTACGCAAGCGTATACCTCATTGTTCTGCTACATCTGTGTATATGTGCTGCAAACAATTTTGACATGACGCGGCAAAAAAGATTGATACTGGAGGTCACCCTCATGGGGTAGAAAAACAACACTTGTACCCTGAAATTTTGAAAGGTCCAGCTACCGGTTACATTGTATTTCTGGGGCTTTTGTCCACAGACAACAAAAATCACGTGTTGAAAATGGACTTTGCCAGCAAGGAAGAAGAATTTATCTTTTCTTTTTTTTTTTGCACTTTAATATGAAATAACACATGCTTCGTATTTTGCACATATTGCAGAAAAAAGAAAAGAAAAATCAAATATTAATTAAAAAAGTGTCAGTGCTTATCAAGAAACTCACCATACTTTAAAATAAAATATTATTTATAACGAAGTAGATGGCACAAATATAGATGTAAAAAATAAATATATATATATATGTATATGTATAAGTGTGTATATATATATATATGTATATGTATATATATATGAAGAGGTAGATATCTGAAGAGGGCAGCCCCCTCGGAGCGCCGACACGCATCAATCACTATTGACCCCAGAAATTGTCCATTATTATTCACTTGAGGCTAATAATTGAGTCGGTATCCCTTTAGTAATGACAATATTAAAAAAACTGTTGACTAGTATTGTATATATGTGGAGACCTGCACAGTCAAAAACATGGTTACTATCAAAAATATTCTGCTACTACTGTATGCAGTTGATCCATTAGAAACATCTCATATATACAGAAAGTTCTGTTGACAACCACAAAAAGCAGTAAATGAAGTGGTCTCTGTTTATACGACTCACAGCACACAACAATCAAACATTACGGTCCACGGTGAAGAAATAAACACACATATCAAACTTTGCTTGAGGGCCCCCAGAGACTCGGGCCGGCCCTGAACAAGCGGATCGAACCTGGGTCACTCGGAAAATTCTGTGTTTTAAATTAATAAACACACAATACTGACAAATTATTTATTATTTTTATTTAAAGCCCCAGTGTGTATAAATTACTCCCATCTAGTGGTGTGCTAATTGAATCCAAACAACCGAGCAGTGCTCACTGGCGCCTCGCCGTTTATGCGCATTACTACCACTACCGATGAGTCATAGATGTGAAAACGTCAACATCTTGCACAAGTTGGAGTTTCCTGTCAGGTGATGAGGCACAAAATGATAGAATTCTGTTTCCTTATTGATGCTAAAACGTGTAGGGGTAACAAGTTTGTCCCGTTCCAGCTACTTTATTTAAAGATGGCAATGCAACATGGCAGCTTTCAGTTGTGTACGCCGTCACCTATGTATTTATAAATAACTCATTCTAAGCTACGAGAACACTTTCATTTGGATACGATTGTGATTAGACTAAGATAAAATACGTATTTATGAAAGTGATACTTGATTTTTGCAAATATAGGCAAATTAAAAGCCAACTTAGTTACACACTGTCCCTTTAAGAAACATCAGAAACCTTATGGAAAATAAAACTAGATAAAACCTGTAAGTGGACTATTTAGAACTCCTTAGAGTCACAGGTGAGTGTTTTCACAGGAGCTCGTCTGCTTTTCAGATGAACCTTCTAATTCAAACTGTGATTGGCACTCTGAGTTCAGCCCATTTTCATTGATGGTTCCACCTTCAAGAACATCTGGGAAACTCATACTTCTTTAGAACACCTCCTGTCCTGATACTGCAGCCTCTGTTTGGTCCGGCTGTTCAGAGTTACAACCCTAAAATGTTTTTTAAACAACGCAGGATCTCAAGATAGAGGACATGTGTTACCCTTGCTTTCAATAAAGATGTATTCCGGTTTGTTCTTCAAAAACCTGTGTGTGTGCGTGTTGTGTAAATGAGCAGTACAGCATAACTCAAATTTTCTTTTCTGCCTTAAATACCTTGAAAAAGATGCCACTTTTGTTTGAAAATCCAAATGCTTGGGTCAGGGCTAACCTCCAGTATTTGAGCTAGAATCCCTGCTTCACACCTTTGAGACAATAACACAGCTCTGCTTCTTCCTTTACTTGCCTTCCTTTAAATAAAATAGCTTTAAATTCTTACACCAGTATATTTCTGGCATTGAAGCTTAAAACATTGTTCCTTGGCTTGTAAGTCCCTGTGGATATTTTTCTAGACATCATGTGGACAGATCCCTGAGGGCATATTTCAGCTTCTTAGACAACAAGGGTGATGTTGTGACACAGCAGAGCAGGTTGTTGAGTTCAGTAACAGCAGATGGTCTCTGTTGGTCCAGATGGTGACACTGGACCTCCTGGAAAAAAGAAACACACAAACCCTTAAATTAACTGTACTGAGGACCGACTCCATCATCAGCTCACTGGGTTTACTGTACAGAAAGGATGAAACACAGAGTGATGTGAAGTTTTGTATTTTTTAGCATATTTGACTCTTTTTTTATGATGCTAGGTTTTACGGCAGCTGGTCAAAAATTTCAAATGTAAGTGAGGGACTTAATTACAGAAAAATCAGTTTTATATAGTACAGTTAATAATCATTATTGGGATTGGTAAAATGTAGCAGAGGAACTGATATTTGACATCTCGAACTGGAAACATTCTGGTACAAAGTCCAGAACACTTGGTGGCAGTAATGCACCGATTTCTTTTTGCCGACCACCAAAAAATAACAAGAACTGTGGAACAATGGTGCGTTAGATTTGTACTCTGAAGTCGGATTTACTGAGTCCACAGTTGAAAATACAATAAGAGAGCCTCTAGTCGGATATCGGATATCAGACTCAGGTAGTCGGGGTAGACTCACTAGCTCGAAGAACACTTAAAGATGGCTGCTAATTCCAAAATCCGATTTACGACCTCGTTACTGTGAGAGCACTGTAAGAACCCGTTCAATACAGATGTATTGTTGCACCTCTACTATTTATATATCATGTTATTGTTTTAGATTTCAGGAAGAATTGAATAACATATCAGTGTTGGTCCAGTGACACTTTATTTCTGTTCACAATTCACATGCATGATGTTAAATTCACCGTCATCCATCCGCTACCAGCCCTGAGAGTCAAAAATGATATACATACACACACCAGTGACGTGTAGTTGACTCTTTAAAAAAAAATTTTCATCCCTTTCTAAACTCCTGCAGTTCATAGAACACACAGAGATAAATAAACAGCGTACCTCTCAGTGTAACAGCAGATTTCTTCTCATCCAGAGTTTTTATGATTTTGAACATGTGCAGATATAGTTTGGACATAATCTGTGCAAAATAACTTGGCATATTTACTACAGGGTTCCTGACAGGTAACTGGACCAGTATGACTTCGGCCTGCAGAAAGTCAGCCATAGATAGAGAAATAAAATCATGTGACAGATTAAAAGGAGCTGCAGAAGGTTTCAGGTGGATGTTTGATGCATGCTGTAATCTTCTGATGTTGTGTCCGCTGCATTAGAGGTGGTTTGAGAAACGTGTGGTAAGACATGGAGTCTTACATGGTAACTGTGGTATGCTACTTTGGTGCCATGGAGTCAGAATAAGCCACAAGAAAGAGGCTCTAATGCCACTTAATGGGCCACTGAGGGGTGTGTGTGGCTGCTGACTCGCGGCCTTTTGTGTCAGAGGCGCATTAGTAAATTGAGGGGAAGCATTAGTGAACAGTTAGATCTTAATAGTGGGATTTAAAACACTGCTGCTGGATTTGTGGTCCGCTTCCATTAACGTGACTAAATGGGCAGAGATAAGTTATGAAGCAAATCTGGCAATGATTTTGGACATGATTGGACATTTGATGATTTGTATGAAATTTATGTGTGTGTGTGTGTGTGTGTGTGTGTCTTCTGTTGAGTTGCTTGCATTCATTTAACGACACATAGAGCTGTTTGGTTGGAAACAATAATGGTAGACATAAAATCCCTGATATTGATGACTTGAAAGATAAAGTGACCACAAATTATCAGGTTATCCAGGATTGGTTTTCACCTCCATCTGCACTTTGGGCCGTTTTACCAAAACAGAACGAAGCAAAACAAAAGGATCGATTTCTATTAGGCAGAAGTGCTAACAAATATTTGAAAATCTGCAAGAAAGGGAAAATTTGAAGTACTCAGGGGTTAGTTATCCATTAATGTGTTTAGATAAAATCTCTTAGAAGATGGGAAGATGGATTTGCTTTTATTTCAAAACGGTATGAAAACGTAGACTCAGCTTCATTTACACAGCATTTTCCAACCCAAAGTTCTTCATAAAGCTCACTCAGACACAAGCAAGATGATGCCAGTAAACTATTAGGCAAAGCAAGTTTATTTGTATAGAACATTTCCTGTACAAGAAAATTCAAAGTGCTTTACATAAAAATATTACAGATGGTGCAAGGAAAGCATTAAAAAGTAGTAAAAGTCATCAACAAATAGCAAAAATCTAAATAAAATCATAAAATCATTTTTCTTAGATAATAAATTTAATTGATTAAAAGCCAGATAAGTTAAAAGATACCATGCAGATTTCATGCATAGAAGCACGAGAACAGAAATGCTTTTTACCTGGATTTTAAAAGGTGTCCAAATTTAGTGAAAGTTTAATCTCCACTAACAGTTTTTTCCACTTGTTTGCAGTATAGCAGCTAAAAGCTGCTTCTCCATTTCTGGCGTGGACTAGCTGACTTGAGTCTTTTAACTAAAATAAAAATAAAACCAAAAAGTCAAAGTAAAAATAAAACGGGATAAAACTGTTTAACACAAACACATTAAAATAAATTATCCAAAAACGATGAATGAATGAATTATATATAAGCTTTTTCACAAAGTTTTAAGTATTTATGTCATTTTTCAACATTCAAAAAGTGACCAAAATGCTTTACAGTGCAGATGAATCTGAAATTTCAAAAACTAGGAACATATAAAAACAGGTAAAAAAGTTGATGCTAATGTCACAGCATCACAAAAGCCAGTGTGAATAAACAAGTTTTAAGTTCAGATTTAAAAAGTACCATGTCTATAATGGTGCATATGTTGGGGATTAACTTGTTTCACGTCTTGAGAGCAAAAACAGTAAAAAAGCTAGCGCCACACTAGACCAGAGGCATAAACATACGGACCATGGGCAAAATCCTGCCTGCCAGGGGTTCCAATCTGGCCCACAGGATGCATTTGGTAAATGTGAAAAGGACATTCATTCATTCATTCGTTCGTTCGTTCGTTCGTTCGTTCGTTCGTTCGTTCGTTCGTTCGTTCGTTCGTTCGTTC
>JAOXYM010000010.1:1642561-1655212 GCA_028567055.1 Leptatherina wallacei | reverse complement strand
CATAAAAGGCTGAAAATAGAAATGTTTTTAACCCTGATTTAAAACTACTGAGAGTCTCAGCAGACCTGCAGGTTTCTTTGAGATGTTACAATGATAATACTCCCTTGATTTTTTTATCCAATGTTTTTAAGATCTGTTTGAAGAGAGAATAAACTGGTTTGAGGATGGTCTACCCTGTTTGGGACCAAGTTGCTATGCAACATGACAAGTGGGGAAGTTGTGTGTAGATTTCAATGTAAAATACGTGCAAACTGTTTTTATCTATGTTGAGAGTTAAACATGATTTTGTGAGCCAATCAGACACCTGGCCCAGGCCGTCTGTTAGTTTGGCTGCAACTTGCCCTTTAGATCTTCCATGTGTAAAAATAACCGTATCATCAGCATATATTTGAATGTTAATATCTGGGCATGCTTGCGGAAGATCATTTATATATATACTGAATAGAATTGGTCCAAATATTAACCCTTGGGAGACCCTGGTTGAGCAAATGTCACTTGTCACCAATTTTAGTACACTGCTGCCTATTCTCTTGGTAACATGCCATCCAATTCAAAGCAATCGACAGAAAAATTAAATGTTAAAAGTTTTAACAGTAGGACCTCTTGTTTAATGGTGTCAAAGGCCTTTGTAAAAACTAAAACCACTGCACCAACTACGCCACCATTATCAAGATAACTTTTATCTTCTGTTCACAGGTGAACTTTAATGGATCGAAAGGTGGAAGAAAACAGTTCTTAACACTTGTAATATTCCCCGACATAGTAAAATGTTATAAGAGACTGCTCTTATAACATTTTATTATTATGGTGAAGGCCAAAGGGTGGAAATCATATCAAGTTGGGTTTGACCTCTTTGTTACAGGAACTAGGCAGTGTTTTTGAGGTACCTGACAGTAGTGATGTTACGCTTGAGCGGACGGCTCAACTTTGCATTGATCTCTCAAAACAGAAGTGTTGTTCCAGACGTCTCTGTGCCTCACTTCGCCGTGCAGCAAGTCATGTTACTTTCCAAATGAAGCTTAATGACTTTACACCTGCGTATCACCTATTGCCAACCATGCGCGCTAGTGTTGAATTCAGGGTGCGGTTATCAATAAATCTGTGCTGATAAACGGGCACAATCCATCCAAACTTTGTGGGTTTATGAGAGGAGTTTTTTCCCAGCCTGAACCTCCTGAACGACAACTTATCATTGATTATTTCTCTCTGGTGTCCATTATGCAATTAATGGATATTGTGAGCAAAATGAAGACCTCTTCTGGCCCACTAGATATCTTGTCTACAACTATGATAAAACAGTCTGTCCCGTCCTATTTGTAGCATGCAGCTGTTCAATACTTCTTAAAAAACCCGATCTCAACCCTTCTGTTGAGACCTTCTGTTCCTGGTAACTATCGGCCCATTTCCAAGTTACCCTTTGTTTCCAAATTTTAGAAACAGTTGTTGCATCCCAGCAAGTCACTGCATTGAACAGGCATAACATGTTTGACAAATTTCAATCTGGTTATCGTCAATTTCATTCAACTGAAACTGCTCTTCTCAGGGTCTCAAACGACATTATGATGGCCTCTGATTCCAAGAGATGCACAATCTTAGTTCTGCTCGATCTAAGCGCAGCTTTTGATACGGTGGATCAGCATCCTCGTGGACAGGCTGAGAGACTGGGTTGATGTCTCAAGATTTGTCCTAAACTGCCTGGTTTAGGTCTTATTTGTCTGACAGATAATTCTCCGTAGTTGTCGGCCCATATAAGTCAGATTCTGTCCCCCTTTCCTGTGGTGTTCCCCAGGGCTCAGTCTTGGGGCCTATCTTGTTCTCATTATACATGCTTCCTCTCAGGAATATTATCTCTAAATTTGAAGGTATCTGATACATTTGTGTGCAGATGACCTGCCCCTGAACCTGAACTGTGTTCTCTGATGAACACGTAAGAACTATGACCAGGTCCTGCTTCTTTCATCTTAAAAATATCACCAGACTCAGATCAATCATGTCTCATTCAGAACTAGAAATGGTCATTCATGCCTTCCTCTCCTCATGCCAGGATTATTGTAATTCCCTCTTCACCTCAGTAAAGCCTCATTAAATCACATTCAGTTAATCCAGATCTTCTGTCCAGATCCCATTAATTCTCTCACATCAGTCCTGTCTAAGCATCCCTGCACTGGCTTCCCGTAAATTTCAGGATCCATTTCAAAATCCTGCCCCTCATATACAACGCCCTCAACGGTCACACTCCCCCATATTTAGCCGATCTGCTGAAACCAGACTGCTTTGTGTAGCAGGTTGAAAACTAAGGGAGATAGAGCTTTTCAGGTCATTGCCCCAAAATTGTGGAACGCACTTCCATTTGAGTTAAGAGCGGCCTCGTCTGCTGACATTTTTAAAAAGCTGTTAAAAACACATCTGTTTAGGCAGGACTTTGAACCAGCCTGAAGATGCATTTTAATTAAATGTTTTACAGTTTTTATCTTGACTGTTTTTTATGGCTGATTTATATTTTTGTATTTCTATGTTGTTGTTGTTGTTTTTTTTATCTGTGAAGCACTCGTGACATTTCTCTGTGAAAAGTGCTATATAAAAGAATTTTACTTACTTTCTTTTGTATCAATCATGTAAAAGCAGACATAATATATTAAATATTTGATGCTGGCACAGTCACACTAAAAAACAATATTATCAACATTTTAAAGAAAAAGCAATCATTTCAAAATGCACATAGAACCTATTTGTCCAAAGACATGCCTGATAGGTTAATTGGTCACTCTAAATTCACCCTAGGAGTGAGTGTGTGTATGGATGGTTGTCTGTCTCTCTGTGTTGGCCCTGCGACAGACTGGCGACCTGTCCAGGGTGTACCCTGCCTCTCGCCTGATACTTGCTGGGATAGGCTCCAGCCCACCCTGCATGGATTAAGAGGTACAGAAAATGGATGGATGGTTGCCATGTTGGAAGTTGGCCAGCAGATGTCCTGTCACCATATTTTATCGTGTTAAATGCTTCATAACACTGAACCATTTCAAGACAATTGCTTCAGATTGATTCAGTGGTTTAGAAAGCTTCCGTTTCTCCATCTCTACCTGACAGTATTAGCTAGAAATGATAAAATCTTGCATTCTTAGATTAAGTCCCATCATTGATGGTTGTTAATCCAGCCTGCAGTTCTGACATAAATTACATGCACCTCTGGATATTAAAATCCCCTACAGTTCATATGGTTGTTCCGGGAAAAGACCTTCATGTGGTCTAGAAGCACATTTTCTATATAAATGAAGTATATGTATGCCATAAGACATGACTTCATGGTACCATTCGTATCTGTGTCTCTGTCACCAGGGTAAGGCTGTATTACATTTATATGACTCACAATCCCCTTTGGCTTTACCGTAGTTAGAAGGGCTTTCAGACTACTAAATAATTCACTATTCACAAATCATGGAGCAGATTTCATATCAGATACTGGAGTTTCATATTTTGTTTTGTAAAAACTTGATATAGATTATATAAGGCCTCCGAGGACCTTCCCCCTGCTCTGTCTTTACTCTCCCTCTCAGTGTTTTTCTCTACAGACTCGTTGCTGTTGAAACTTGATATCCACAGATTATTGTTGTGTGGATTTTCATTGTTTTTCCCCGTCTGAAGTAAACCTGAAACCTCTTGGAGTGGATCTATTTCCAGAGTATAAATGATGCTTCCAAATGGCAGAGACAATTAGAAACTTTCTTTTTATAAAAGGTGATTCCAACTCTTCTCTGTCATCTGTGCCAGACAGACTGAAGTTTACTTTTTTACAGAAATATGATATATCATCATTTTCACCACTAATGAAAACAGTTCTCAGGTTAACCAGGAGTCAATAAGTTTCATGATTTTTGTTTTATATGGATCTTTTTCTGTCTTGTTTTTTACAGGTGTGGCCTCAGAGGTTGAAAACATCACTTTCACAAAGTTTTTGTTGAGCAGTAAAAGGGTCAAAATAAAGACTGTCATGCAGCTGGCTTTGGCTATATTCTTGTTATAGGAGGCTATATGCATCTGAAGCCAGCTAATAATCTGATATATGATCAATCTGTATCGATAACTGAGTGGCTGGTGGTGGTAATGAGAAGACGACCACTGCCTGGGAAGTTATTTCTGTGTTGAATGCAGCAACTCCTTGAATCATATAATGTCCTAGAGATGTTTGTTAGCATTGGACAGGCTAATGACTAGCTTCTTAGGACTGGTCACCCACAGGATTGTAATCTCTACCTATTCAGCAATCAGGGCCCAAGATGATATGCATTGAGAGGCAGATTTCAGCAAAACATTGCCCCTGTCTGGTCCTCCAGCATTATAATTAATCTCCACAACTGGATCAAAACTGTTTTATCATCACATTTGCTGTTTCTGTTCTTTTCATCTAAATGATGGGAACAGAAATCCAGAATTCCTTGTGTGAAATTATACTGAACGCAGATGGCACTATGAGTCTGTTCTGACAGCAAAAAGGTAAAAGCCACACGTCCCAGATTCATGAATAAGAAGGTCAAAAGACCAGTAAACACAACCTTAATTCAGCTTCCTTCCCAGAATGATTTCATTTGTGCGCCACCACATCTTCAATTTTTCCCCCAGTAGAAGTTTCAACAGCATATAGACCAGACTGGAGAAAGAACACAATCCAAATAGAATAAAACAGATAAAATGCAGGAAATAAAACTTGAAGCTCGAGGAATTAACAGATGTTTTGCTCAGAGTTTCATCGGGCCTGCAGTTTATTTGTAAAAATCTACATTTTCCACAATTCTCAGAAAGGATTTTGTTTGTTGTTACTGGTGCAAGTAAATAAACAGCCGACATCTGTTCCAGCTCATGGACACTGAGAGTGTCTGAGAGACACTGAGAGACTGGAAGAGTTTGTTGATCAAAAATAGTTCACCTTTAACACCAGGGCTGACTTTTCTGTCCCTTAAAAAAGTTTTTCACTTTCCAAAAGATGAACAGGGCCTCTAATATCCTTGATATTTTTTCATTTTCCCTCTTAGATGAGTCCAGATTTTGCACTTTTCCAAATATACCACTTGATGATGCTGTTGGCCTGTTAACACACTATTTGTAGACACTTGTGTTTATTCATAAACACAGTTCAGAAATTATATTGATATGAAATTATATTTTGTATTAAAGTGTCACATTAATGTGTATGCTGAAAGTTTGCCATGCTTTTTTGTTTGTTTGTTTAAATGCAATCTTTGCACAGTTTCATCTTCTCCCAGTAAATTCCCTTTCCTCTCTCCTTTCTGCTCTCCATCTCCTTCCCTCTCCATCAGATTGGACTGTTTTGACCAAACCTGAAATCAAATTAAACTAAAGGCAAGCAGGCAGAGATAAAACAGTGTATCTTCCTCCTCAGATGTACAGGATTACATCCATTTATGTTCTCCATTGTGTTGTGTTCCTTAATAACAAACTATAACAACATGATTGATAGTGGATATTTAAAAAAGAAAAAATATTTAAATCACAGTTGATTTATTTACAGAGAGATTAATTGAAAGAGAGATTTCTACTATAGAGCGCAGACATTAGTGGTCTGAGAAACTGAGTCCTGCATGGGGATGGAAATAAGATCCCCGGAGTCTGGATGCTGCTGGTTGTGAGATCTGGAGATGGCTTAGATGGTTGAACCCTGATGGCCCTGGAGAACCCAGAAGATAAAGAGATAGGTATCATGGAAATCAGATGACACTCTTGGGAGATGGATGAAATGAGAGCAGAAATTCAACTCTTGCTTTTTGTGTGTCCAAGAACAGGCACATGAAGGTTTGACAAAGAGGGGACATTACAGAAATGGTGGAAACAGCCACAGCACACGCTCAGTTCCTGATGAGGTTTCCATGGTTTCACATGCTCCAGGCAAAAAAGACACAGTGGCCGAAGATTAAATGAATGACCTAAAGTGGATTTTTTTCCACCCCAGTGATCCAGAGGAGGATAGGATGTTAGACATCTGAAAGGCAGGGTTACATGATTGAACAAGGGAACTTTATTATCATCCTCATATGAAACATGAAAAACTAAATATCCAACTCAGGTCATACCGCATACTGAAATAAATATTACAGCCATATAAAAGATAAAAAGATTCAAAAAGGAAATAAAATAAAATTAACCTCAGAACAGAGTAATTCAGCTGATGTTCATGGCTGAGCACTGCAGTTCATTCTTCTGACAGAATCCGGATAAAAGATGTTTTTCAGTCTGGTAGTCCTTCCTGCATGCTGCGCAGACATCAGCCTGATGGATGGGGTTTAGGGCCAAAATACATTCAGGATCTTCTGGTTCGTTATGAACCAACCAGGTCCCTCAGGTCATCAGGATCAAGTCTACTTTCTGTTCCCAGCGTCAGAACTAAACATTGATGCTTCTCACATGGGATTTAAGGGACTTTAAACGTGGTATGGTTGTTGGTCTGATTGTTTTAGAACATGCTGATCTACTGAGATTTTCACACATAACTGTGGTGTTTCAGCCTGTACGCTAGAGGGCAATCGGGGAGAGAAAGAAGAGGTAGAGGATCAAGAGAGGTACAGTACTTATCACCAGTTGCCATGAGGACAGCCGCTTAACAGCAGCTTACCCACCTTCATTACTCATGACGCCTTGTTTCGATTCAAGCGGGTACCATTCGGATTGGCATCTGCACCCAGCTGTTTCTAGATGATGATGTTGACCATTCTAAAAGGTCTGCCGGGGTCCAGTGTTACCTCAATGAAATTGATGCAGGTGCAACAGCTGAGGAGTGTGACAACTGAAGGAAGCGTATAGATTAGGCTGTGCTCAAGCTCAATCATTCAAAATGCAACTTCAGACAGACAGAACTGTCTTTCGTGTGGTACACAGGATCAGGGAAAGGACTGCAGCCTGGTGACTTACAACTAACTGCTGTTTCCCAAGCACCTCCACCTACAGACCTGTCCAAATTGAGGTCATTTCTTGGACTCATGTCTTGGTATTCAAAGTTCATACCATTTCTTATTTCACATTATGTTATTTCACATTACGAACTGACCACAGCCCTCTCACCACACCTCTTGCCACAAAGGGTCAAGGCCGCGCAGGTATAGCCAGGTGGTCATCTAGACTGCTATCATTCAACTATGATATTTAGTACAAACCAGGGCGAGAGAATGTAACTGTGGACAGTTAGTCTAGAATCCCACAGCCAAGCTCAGAACCTAGCTTGACCTAGCTTAAATCACTGCAATCTCTGACACTGATTTTAAAGGTGCATGTGCTTCATGTCCTGTACAGACTCAACTACGTGAATTGCTAACTTCAAGATGGCCGAAATCAACAAAATGCCTGGGGCCGGTTTTGCAGCCATTTTCGGCATCAGCTCACCCTACAAGATAATGTAGTGTGGCGTGGCACACACAGACTTGTGGTACCAGCTGTTCTCAGGCCAATACTGATCTCCCTGGCCCATCCAACACACCAGGGGATCATGAGAACAGAGCAGAGACTCAGAGAAGCATACTGGTGGCCAGGCATGGATGCAGAGTTTGAGGCAGCCATAAAAACCTGTGTTACATGTCAGTCACATGACAAATCTGCAGTCACCTGTACTCCTCCATTACAACCTGTGCCGTTTCCAGAAAAAGCATGGGAAAAGGAAGCTATTGATGTGGTCGGGCCCTTTCATAAAGCGCCTGTAGACTGTTGCTTTGCACTTACACTCGTTGATTATCACAGCAAGTGACCGGAACTAACTTTTGTTCCACATGTTACCTCACGTAATGTTATTCAGTTTTTGTCTGCAGTTTTCAGCAGAGAGGTGACCCCAAGGACCTAGTTTCGGACAACAACTCTCAATCTGTTTCACAGAGGTTTGAAACATTTCCAAAATGCTGTCATCAGACGGGATGCTCTCAGAGTGAGAGAAAAACAGAAGAGCAAGGCCAACTCCGATATAAAGCGAGGGGCTACAGTTGTGCTCTTCAAATGTGGGTCTTATGTCCGGGTGAAGAAACCTGGCATCCTTCCCAAAACCCAGTGCAAGTTTTCTTAACCACTCGGAGTGATGGTGAAAAGGGAACAGTATGCCTACCTTCTGTCAGATGAAAGATGTTGGAATGCATCTCACCCTGCACCAGTTTCCCTGCAGGTGACACTGGTTGACAATGAATTGTTGCCTGGGTTTTGTGAATACTGCTGATCCAGCTCAACTAGTGACACCCCCTGCCAGACCAGTCAGGGCCAGAAGAGTACCTGAGTGGAGTAAGGACTATGTGTGTTGAATAATTGCTGAAGCTCTGAATGAAACTCTCCTGATAATTCTGGTCTGGCAAGCCCAAAGTAAATGTGAAATGGTTAGAAATCTTACATAACAGAGTAATGTAAGTCACCATGTTTACGTTAGGCACAAGTCATGTTAAAAGTATAGTATTAACAAACAAAGCTTGATAAACTTTTCATTTGGCCTGTGAAGCTACTGTTTATATAAAGAGAGGTTTTGTTTTATTAAGGGAGATTTGTGGTGTTTCAGTTTGTACACTAGAGGGCAGTAGGAGAGAGAAACAAGAGGTAGAGGATCGAGAGAAGTAGAGAGAGAAAGAAGGTAGTGAACAATGATGTTACCTTATGTATGGTATCCTCCCGTTTTGTTATGTGCATGCTGGATGTTTCTTGAAGCCACCACACCAAAAAGGCATCAGGAAGTCAAATAAGCACTGGTTCCTACCAAAGTATGCAGAATAACATCTCTGAACACATCACACTTCCAACCTTGAAGCAGACGGGCTACAGCAGCAGAAGACCACCCAAACTAATGAATTAAAAAATAAGTAATAACAAGTGAAGAAAAACTGAAATAAACAGTCCTCTGAAATATTTGAATTTAAGATTTATATATTAAAACATTTTTTAGATGATAGCATAAATATATGCAGAAATGAATAAAACAAAACTGTAAAAGCCTTTAAAGTTCTTGGATTTTTCTTTATATTTCTGTGTTTTCTTCCCCTTAATTGTTGTTCTGGCACTCCTGTCATCCCATTCTTGCTGTTGCAATATGTTTTAATGTCTTCATTTTTTAAATGGGTTGATACTGAACAATCATATATTTGAGTAACTTCATAATTTCATGCCACACTGTTCTCAGCTACAGGTAAATCTCAGTAAATGAGAAATGTTCCAGAGTCCACCTTGAATCTTCTTTTAGATCCATTATTTTTACCAGCTTATATTTGAGACAGATTTGAGGATGTTAGAAAATTCCCATTTTGTGACACTGATAATACTCTGAAATCTGATAGATGAATATCTCTATAAGTGAAACTGCATCTTACTGAATGTTGCATCTACCTTCAATTTTAAAAAAAATTAAGGAAAAACTACTATTTACTGTCAAAACTCGTCAGCTTTTTTTGTTGCTGATTTCTAATTAATTTTGAGGATTTCATACATGCTACCCTAACCTCTACCTGGTGATCAGATTCACAAACTCTCCTTCTCTTTATGCACTCATTACTAATCATTCAAAGGTAAACAGATTTTTTTTACACTCAATTTAAGTTTAAGGGTCTTGGGCATTTTAGACCTAACAGTTTTTTTTTTTTTTTTTGAAGATTTAAATGCAACTTTACTCTAAAGCAGAACCTTTTTTAATCTGCTTCTGGCTACGTAAATATAACATCAATGGTTCAAATCAGTTTAGATTTATAAGCATCAAATAGAATAATATTTTATAAAAATGTTCCCATGTGCAGAAATCATTGCATTGGACATTTGTTCATTTTTAAAATCTTTTTTACAATCCATGAATGACTAAACTATACAGATGAAATCAGTATCACAGAGCGCTTTGCAGCACTCAACTCCTGCTCCTAGGGAAACTGTTTTCATCCACATCCAATCCAATTATTATTAGGCTATTGTTACTATTGTTCTTACTATTACTTGTTCATATACATTGACAATTGTGTGGTGAGTGAGCAAGTTGTCTGTTTTTGTTTGTGATGTATTATGTTTGCTTGTTGTATCTGTTTGATTTGTAGCCCCTTGAAAAGGAGATGATGCATCTAAAGGGGTTATCCATCAAATAAAATGAAATTTAGAGTAAAATTCTAAATAAACAGACAATTCCAATCCAGGCAAAGAAATAATCTAACTATTAAAAATGATCACATTTATTGTAATCTCCCAAAGAAAACGAAAATTCCTCCTTGAAATATTTCATTATATTACTGATCGTTTTAATTAAATATTGTATGAGCAGTGACTGGCGGTTTTTTATTTTCTTTATTTCTGAACATTCAACAATATCAAAATGTGTCAATTCCTGTTTCTGAAAGCCAACGTTAAAAACGTTGCAGTAATAGTGAATCTGAATTTTCCTACAGCACTGAAGGCAGCAACAACTTTGCGCATACCCGGAAGTGACGTATTGTTTTGAGTTCAAATAAACCGGGAAGCCTGTTCAGAAGCTAATGAAAGGTTAGAGGGTCTCTGATAGCTTTCTGGAGGAAAATCTGCGTAAGTAAAGTTTTTTTAAACTCCATTTAGGTTTAAAACTTAAAAATATGACAGTGTTGGTGAGTTTAAGCTCGCGCTTATATAAACAAGCGGCTGTGTTATCGATAATTGCGGCACAAGTTCAGGTTTCATTCAGCAAAGAAATGCAGATTTGAAGGGAAAATGTGGAGTCAAACCAGAACATGGAGGTTTAAATCAACATTAGGTCAGATGGAAATATTAAGATATGGATATACAAAAGCAGAGAAGTCATTTCTTTAAATCTGAAGGTAGAATATTGTTTAGAAGACAGTTCAACATAGATTTTAATGCATCGTTTGTTTTCATTCTCAAAGGTTATAAAAGAAGGTTTGGATTTATTGAGGGAATGGGAATTTTTGCAAAAACTTTTTTTTTTATTTGGTTAATGAAAGAATATCATCTGTATTCATTCCTGTTTTAGTGAATCTAAATATTTTCCAGGTACAAGAGGTCAGGATGGAAATGTACTGAGGGACTGCCACAAGTTTTAGTTTGGTCATAGCAGATTCAGGAAGAATGTTGCTGGAACATCCGTGTATAATCTTAAAAGAACCTTTTCTTACTTTATCAGTCAACTGACATTTGTTCTGTTTTTAGACTTTATTGAAGGAGCTCCTATCAGGCCCAACATGTGGAAATGAAACAGAAGATAACTTAAAATAGGCTACATGTTCCTTTGTTATTGTTTTGGTTTGGAGCAATGTTTATTCATCCCTCAGGAGTGTCAGCAGGATCAGGAACTTATAATACAGAAGTGGATTTATCAGCACATTTTAACCGCATCATAACTCCAGAGAGCATCTGTTACTGAATCATGATCTTTAGCTGTTATTGTCCCTCATCATCATTAAATCATTGTTGGACTGAGGTGATCTTACTGCAAACCATTTCTGATAAAATGGCACCCTTTTTTTATATAAAAATTTTGCTCCACATAAATAAACCAAGTGTTTATACGGGAGCAAGTAACATCATTTAATGAAAATAGACCATTTTAAGGGGATTTGAGCATATAGATGATACAAAATGATAAATTTAAGTTAAACTAGTTTGAAGAGATCAAAATGAGTGAAATTCTGAATTGAAGAATTTTTATTCACATTTTCAGCACAGCTGATTTGAATTCCAATTTTCAAAATAAAGTTCAGGATGATAGTTTCTATAATCAGAGGTTTTTTGATCACATGAAGAAAAAGGGTTGTATAAGTTAAACCAGAAATATCTGCTATAGTTAATAATATTTGTCCTTTTATAGATAACTAGAGCAATTTTTTTCTTCTCTATAATTAGATCAAAGTTAACAGCATATCTTAAGTCTTGGTTCTTATTGAAGTTGGTGCTTATATAAGTTACTGTTGCTTTTATATGTGATATTGCTGTGATAATATGCATGTCCTGCCCCTTGCCACTTTGAATTGGATTAAGCGGTACAATAAATGAATGAATGAATGAATGAATGCTATAAATATGAGTTACAGTGCAGTTTTGAAGAAGTTATTCACATTTTTTATAGATTTAATCACAAGAAGCTTCAGAGAATGTATTAATGGGAACAAGTATGTGGGACATCCTTTTTTTCCCCTTTCATTTTAAAGGGGCATTATCATCCATCACTGTACTTTCTTTTTTCTGGCCTAAGTCTCCACTTTATCAGATCCACCTTGCTATTACCAACTGGGAACCAGTTGGAGATAAATTGAGCTTTGTGACATGGTTTTTCAATAATTTCCCTCAAAAAGGGATTAATAAAGTAGTTTTCATTTCATTCATTTCATTTCCTATTTTTGGTCCATTTTCATTCAGTGAACTGCTGCTTACTGGATATTTTCTCCTCTTCAGACCATTCTCTGTAAACCCTGGAGATGGTTGTTTGTGAAAATCCCAGTAAATACTCAGACCAACAACCATGCCACATTCAAAGTCACTTAAATCCCCTTTCTTCCTCATTCTGATGCTCAGTTTGAGCTTCAGGAAGTCGTCTTCACCATGTCTTCACGACTAAATGTATTGAGTTGCTGTTAAGTGATTGGCTGATCAGTTATTTGTGTTAACAGGAAGTTGAACAGGGGCCTGTTCCAGAAAGCAGGTTATGTAGAAACTCTGACTATGTTG
>JAOXYM010000010.1:1618553-1634060 GCA_028567055.1 Leptatherina wallacei | reverse complement strand
CAAAGTTTTACATACATAAAATGAAATTCTTGAAGAAGCTGCCCTCATTCTCTCTCTTTAAAAAATCTGATCTATGTCTTATTTTAATGTAATTCAAAAACTGAAATGTAATAACCTAAAGCTTAATAAAACCTTACATCTGTGCAAACTTTATAAATACATCACTGTCTGAACCCCCTTGTAATATATATTTGTACTGTTTATTTTATTTTTATTATTTCCCTTTTTTTTTACTTTTTTGTCAATGTTCTACAAGATTGTTTTTTTTGCAACAATTTGTACATGTTCTATATTGCAAACAACTACCTGAATACCAAATAAAAATCTCTTAAAAAAATAGTCTTGTGCAGAATTATATTTCCTCGTTTCTACATCAGCTTTTTATAACCACTGGCGTCATTTAGATGCGACGTAAGACTAGTACTGCGCGTGCGCAATCTTAGGAGTCCTTGGCTGGTCGGCCTCCTGTAGGTTACTTATCCTGTGAGGTACACAGTCAAAATGCAGAGCTGCACACAGCTGTACCGCTGCCTGGCCACGGTAAGGATGGTTTTTATTCACCAGTAAGCTCCTCTTCATGACACAAAAGGTTCCGAACTGGTCTCATTTGATTATGATTCTCGCGTTGCTTGGATTTTTTTTTTTTTTTTTTTAAACAGCAGTCTATGGCTAGCTAGCGGGTAGGCTAACAGCTCTTGCACACTGAAGTTGTAAACTTCAGTGTTCATAAACATATCACTTGTCATTGACAAAATACATCACTAAATTTGTATTTTATTTGTTTCAAAGTCGTGGAAGGTTAGATAAATTAAATCAAGACTAACGTATTAATGTAAATACAATTACGTGTTTCTCCAATGTTGTTTATAAAAACATAAACATAAGTTCAGTTTCCCACTTTTCACAGCAATGAACTCTAAAATACTGGACATGAATAATATTTCCATTGTTAATGTGTAAGATTTTAAAAATCTCTAAAATCGGATGTGTTTACATGTGGGTATTTGATGTTACATTTTACTGACCTCACAGCAAGTCATGTTAGCATGCTAATGTAGTTAGCACCGGTTACCTAACTCTTAAATTTGTAAATGTCGTAAACGGAACAGAAAATACGTCCTATTGTCTTTCAGTGATAGAGCCAAACACATGAACTCCTGGTTATTCTTCCAGTTTGAGAGGCAGTATGTAACCCTCCTTCATTACATTTAGCCATCAGTCAACACCAGATCAGTACGCAGAAAGAAAACGGATTAGATCATTTTCAGTAAAAACATTTCCACAGACTAGTAAAAAAAAGCCTATTTCAGGGGACATTTAGATAATTTCTTAATTATTCTTAAACTTTTACCCATTTCTGATGACCCTAAAGTGATGCTTCATGTGTCCAAATCTGGTTTCATTGTTTTTATGTGTTTGTGCTGCCCAACTCTGTCTTCGATGGTGTTTCACATTTGACTTTTGGAGCTGGATTAGATCATTTAATTTTTGCCTTCATTGTTATTTCTGGGGTTCATTAAACTGATTTGCTTTGCTTTACAGCGCAGCCACCATCTGCCCTGCAAACTACATGGAGCTGCAGCTGTATCTGTTCGAACCTACGCTGACAAGGCAGCAAGTAAGACGACTGTAAATCTTATCAGTATTAAGTAATGACCTGGACTCTTAACCACATACAGATTACAGATGAGGGTTGCACTTGGAACATTATTTCTTTTGTTAAGCCGCTAATAATCTTCCAGTAATTTTAATGACTTAATGGAAATGAATGTGTATTTTTAGTTTTGTTAGTTGAAATGGCCAAAGGTTGACAATAATTTGTGGACAGGTCATTTTCTTTGTAAGAGAGTTAACTGTAGAGTACAGTTGATATTGTCTGTCTTATCTGAAGCCTTTAGAGAGATTAAAGGAAGCTAAATGACAGTGAAATGATGTGTGTAAAAAAAATTCAACATCTTTTATTTGAATTAATATTCCAGTCAGCAATGGTAAGACGGGATTCCGATGTATAGTAAATATTTAGTATGAATTGATATTAAGTTATCATTTATCCTCAATTTGATGGAGTACAGCAACATAACATCTCTATTAAAGCATCTGAAAAACTACTTAGGTTCACTTTTTTACCTTCTACTGTAACAGAGTTCCTCATCAGACATTACTTTACTAAATCCTAGATGAACTGGGCTGCTATCTTCTGGTTTTCACTAAAAGTAATGTGGTTTTCTTTTAGGAGGAGATAACTAGATTCTATTGTGTTCCAGTTGAATTTACTCTGCCACATTAACACAGATCTTGGTTCTGATCTCACATGTCTCAGCTTTCTTTTGAAACCAAGATTATCATGCAGCCCTTGCAGTTGTGAAGTTGCACTTAATTTATTTGGGGATGTCATTTCAGACAGGAGGCAGAAAAAATTGTCCTCATCAAGAAGAGGGTGATGGGGTACAGTTCTGTAGAAATTTTAGCCATTTAAAGCTGGAGGGTTAAATTTGTCAGACAATGTTTGAAAGGGAAATTATAGTTTTCATGTCTGACACCCATGTTGCAGTTTTCTAAACCTTTGGATCAGATGTGCTGATGTTTCTGTAGGTTCAGCACATGATCAGTCTGCAGAGGTTCAGATGCAGCAGATTCTCTCCTCACAACAAGCATCCATGCTGTTCTGTTCCTTGTACTTAGTTTTTCTGAATAGAGATGGATTCAGTTGCCTGCGCAGTCTCCATGGCAACAGATGTTTTGGTTGCAGTAGTCTGTCTCAGAGGGTCATAGTGGATCCTTTGGTGAAAACGAGCTGTAGTTTATCTCCTGCTCTGTATCGGTACTCTATCGGACTTTTGGAGGAAAACATCCAAACAGTGTTGGTACATGTGGTGGTTGTTATTTCAACCGTTTGAAATGTTTCTTATTCCCCCTAAAGCGGATCAGGTGGTGCAGAGTATAAATTGTTAGTGAAAGTTTTTTCTGTTTAGACTTCATGTTTGTTGTTCTGCCGTTTTGGTCACAAAGTTGTATTTGATCCCTGTGTGTTGTGTTTCTGTAGTTGATGCTGATGTCACAGTGGTGGGTTCTGGTCCGGGCGGCTACGTCGCCGCAATCAAAGCTGCACAGCTTGGCTTCAAGGTAAGCCACCTGTCTGACAAACCCCGGGCTTCTACGGTCTGATTCAGCCTCCTGCTGGTTTTATTGAAGAAAACTAAAAGATGTTGTTCGTAACACTTGAATTTCTTTGACAGACAGTTTGTGTTGAGAAAAACGTCACGCTGGGAGGAACCTGTCTCAACGTCGGCTGCATCCCTTCAAAGGTAACTCTGGTTTCATGCTCATCACAACGTTTAACTGACCACTCATACCATCTGCTTGTTTTCTGTTTAATGCAACAGTCTTGTTTTAATTGACTCGTTTTGGGAGACGGGATGTAAGGAAATGACCACTGTTTAGACTGAAGTGGACAGATAAAAACAGAAATCCAGTAAATAATGAAAACATGTTAGATGTCCTTTTGTTTCAGTCAGAAACATCAAGATCACACTGAGTTTGATATTCAGGGAAGAAAAGATGATCAAACTTAACTAAAATGTGGGATCCAGGCAGATGTGAACATGTGCCTTCTATCCCTAAAAACTCTGTATCTGGTTCTGAGTTGATGTTTCTGTCTCTGTAGGCTCTGCTGAACAACTCTTACCTGTACCATATGGCTCATGGGAAGGACTTTGAAAGCAGAGGCATTGAAAGTAAGTCAAAGGCATTTTGTCAGTTTGAGGAGCCCAGTGATCTGAACTTGTTTTCAGATTAATCTTCGTAGTTTATCACTGCATACTCACATCAATGGAAAAAAACCCAGAGTCTACCATCTTTATCCTGATAGGATATTGAACAAAGTTCTCCAGGTGTGTTTTTATTAAACAGTGGGGAAAAAAATCCGGATTTAGTTCCCTTTTCGATTGAACGGAGCAGATTTGATGCTCATGGCTGTGGACAGCATGATATTCTAGTAGATATGAAGCAAAGTTCACCAGGACAACTGGCTCTGATCAGGGATTTAGACCATTCTTCTTCATTCTTCCATAGACTACAAGACTCAACAGCTACTCTCCTCTGGACACTTTTAACCCTGTTGTTTTGCGGGGACTTTAGAAAAGGAGACAGACTGACATTATTTTACTTCTGATCATTTTAAAAGCAAGAAAGGAAGAGAGAAAAGCACAGAAGTCAAATATTTTGTCACATTCAGACAGCTGTCCTTTTAAAGGAAATGAGAGCCCTGTGAGTTATTTCTCAATCAATCAAACTTTATTTATAAGCACTTTTTGCACAAACTCCTCTCCTCCCAGTGGAACCTATAAAACAGTCATAATGTGTTATTTATGACATACTGTCCTTCAAACTCCCAGCTATGTTTTTGTTTGAAGTTTATACAGTAACTCCACATTTTCATTTTTACCCCACATTTCTTATTTCTCACCTCGTCCCGGTCTTGGACCAGTGGACAATCTCTGTGGGGTCTTAGAGGGGACATGGGAGTTCCCCAACCAGTCTGCATGTTTTTTGTGGACATTGAGAAGGGGGGGGGTTCCTTGGGGGGTGCTCCAGGAGTATGGAGTGCCGGACCCTCCTGTATGAGCCGTCTGGTCCCTGTACGACCGGTGTCGGAGCTTGGTCCACATTGCTGGTAGTAAGTCGGATTCGTTTCCGGTGAGGGTTGGACTCCACCATGCTGCCCTTTGTCACCGATTCTGTTCATAATGTTTATGGACAGAATTTCTAGGTGCAGCCGAGGTGTTGAGGGGATCCGCTATGGTGGCCTCAGGATTGGGTCTGCTTTTTGCAGATGATGTGGTCCTGTTGGCTTCATCAGGTCATGATCTCCAGCCGATTCGCAGCTGAGTGTGAAGCGGTCGGGATGAGAATCAGCACCTCCAAATCTGAGACCTTGGTCCTCAGCCGGAGAAAGGGGGCGTGTCTCCTCTGGGTCGGGAATGAGATCCTGCCCCAAGTGGAGGAGTTCGAGTATCTTGTGAGTATCAGAAGGATGGAGCGGGACATGGACAGGCGGATCGATGTGGCGTCTTCAGTGATCCAGACTCTGCATCGGTCTGTTGTGGTGAAGAAGAAGCGGAGGCAAAAGGCAAACCTCTCGATTTACCGGTCCTACTCTCACCTATGGTCAAGAGCTCTGAATAGTGACGGAAAGAATGAGATCGCTAATACAAGCGGTCGAAATGGGTTTCCTCGGCAGGGTGGCTGGCTCCCTTATCTCATGTGACAGGGAGGGTCCAGCCGGGAGGGGCTCTGATTTGACTGGCTGCTCCTCCACATCCGGAGGATATGGATATTAAAAAGTTTCTTTTCAATAATAATGATGATGATGGAGGATTAGATTTCTGTACAACTTTTAAGGCACCCAAAGCATTTTAGATTGAATCCATTATTCATTCCCCCTTTATTCATATTGGGTGTTGGGAGGCTACCTGTGAAGCCACGGCTACCCTGCGGCAGACTGGATGTTGACTGGGATTAAAAGGGCTGAGCTTCAACATGCATTTTTCTATTAAAAAAAACAGACAAAAGCTCAAGACTTTTAAATTTAAGGATTAAATGGAAGAAAGAAATAATCCCTCAAACACTCTTTTCCTTATTTTAATTTTAAGTTTATTGTAAGAATCCTAGCTTGTCTGCGTGAATGATCAGCAGACTGAAATGAAGAATTCCGTGTTTTCCTGTCTGTATAAACGAATAATTGTCCAGTAAAGAATATCGTATGGAATACGTTTTTCATATAGAACCCAACAGGACGACGGCAGTAAACGTGGTGCTGAGTAAAACGCGTCCTTCTCAGTTTCAGGCATCTCGTTGAACCTGGAGAAGATGATGGCTCAGAAGAGTGGAGCGGTTAAAGCTCTCACCGGAGGAATCGCACATCTGTTCAAACAGAACAAAGTCAGGCTCGTCTCTATGCCTCATTCTATATGTTCCCTCCGACAGGACCACAGGCATGAGGGTGTTCACACTGTGATGTCGCTCTCTACAGGTAACCCATGTCAACGGTTTTGGAAAAGTGACCGGTAAGAACCAAGTCACCGCCACATCAGCTGACGGCAGCTTGCAGATCATCAACACCAAGAACATCCTCATCGCCACGGGCTCCGAGGTCACTCCTTTCCCTGGTATCCAGGTATGGCATCATTTGTCTCTGTCGGTCCTCACAGCTGAGACCAGCTCTTCAGACTGTAACTGTGCCGTCATGTTTCATCAGATTGACGAGGAGACAGTCGTGTCTTCAACAGGAGCTCTGTCCCTGAAGAAAGTCCCTGAGGAGCTGATCGTGATCGGAGCCGGCGTCATCGGGGTGGAGCTGGTCAGCATCACCTCTCTTTCACTAACGCATCATCTTCAGCACGCCAAACCTTCCTGCTTCTCAGAAGCTGTTTTCACACATGAACAGTGGAGACTTTCAGGAGAGAGTCTGGATAGATTTATCAGCTCTTTTTCCACGGCGGGGGGAGGGTCGCATGTCTGAAACCTCTCTGGTGCTTGTGTGAAAACAGCAACAGCCTCTGGTGAGGCAGGTTCCCCTGACTCCGTGTCCTCCTGTCCTGCAGGGGTCAGTGTGGCAGCGTCTTGGCTCTAAGGTCACAGCGGTGGAGTTCCTGGGCCACGTTGGCGGCATGGGCATCGACATGGAGATGTCCAAGAACTTCCAGCGCATCCTGCAGAAGCAGGGCCTCAAGTTCAAGCTCGGCACCAAAGTCATGGGAGCCACCAGGAGGCCCGATGGGAAAATCGATGTGGCGTGAGTTCACCTTCCCTCGTTAATCCATTTCTGTGTGGAGAAAGTCTGAACTGTGGATGATGTTACTGGATTTGTTGAATGCTTCAGGGTGGAGGCTGCAGCTGGAGGGAAGAACGAAACTCTGACATGTGACGTGCTGCTGGTCTGCATCGGCAGACGGCCGTACACCGAGAGCCTCGGTCTGGAGAGTGTCGGCATTGAGCTGGACAACAGAGGTCGTATTCCTGTCAACAATCGCTTCCAGACCAAAGTACCCAGGTAGGCAGAGGTCAGGTCAGGTCAGGTCGGGGCAGAATGTCTGGGAACACACGTTAAGTCAGATTGTTGTTCAGATGTGATTCCTACTTTAACTTCAGGAAGTTTTTCTCCTGATCAAGGTTTGTTTTATTGTCATCAAACTAAAAACTCTACCGAAGACCAGGTGCATCATGATTATTGATTTCATTGATATGATTATTATCAGAGAAATATTATTCTGCATGAATTCGTTTCTCATCACTATAAATGAGCAAATCACATGAACACTCAGTTTTATTTGTTATATCATTTTGTTATGTTTGCATCAAAGATAGAAATACAGTAAAGTAACCAAAAATCTAATAGAAAAGGGATCAGGACGTCTACCGGGACTTTGGAGGCTTTTTTCTGTAAACTACATTATAAAATGTTTTTTAACATTTCTTTTCAACCTGAGTAGAAGATTTAGAAACCTAGGAAACACATCTAACTTTGACTTCCAGCAGTTATTTAGCAGAATAGCTGCTGTTTGACACGTGAAAAATGCTGCAACGGTGGAAATAAAGAGGCAAGACCAAATATTTGGAGTTAAATACAGACAATTGAATCCTGACTACTAAAAGGCTATGACCTCAAGTCGAGTTGGTTGCGTTTAAACAATGAAACTACCTGTGGAAAAAAAAAAAAAGTTTGAGACTCTTTGTTTTCCATCTGTATAAACGATTGGTTCTCGTACTTTTTCTACTATGCCCCCCACTGTGGAGGAATAAACATTCCCAGGCCTCGTTCACACAATAATGCCACACTTCTTCTTCTTTTTGATATTCTAATATTGGTGGATGGCAAAAAACAGATTAGTGCATTACTGCCCCCAAGGTTGTCCCTAGTTTGAGAAGCACTGGTACAATGTAATGTCCAGTGAATGTGGTTTAACTGGGATGACGGGTCAGGATTCATCAGGCTCAGGCTGTTTCATCACTTCCATTCATGAACTGGTCACCAATCCAGACCTTAATCTGTGAGATGTGCTTAAGACAGTCTGACTCTTCATCGGTACAAGATGTTGGTGAAAGATGAGCGTAACTCAGGACAGAAAACATCTGTTTTTAACCATTTATTAAATGTGAACTATTCCTTTCTTCTCCCTGCAGTGTTTATGCAATCGGTGACGTGGTTGCCGGGCCGATGTTAGCCCACAAGGCCGAAGACGAGGGCATCATCTGCGTGGAGGGAATGGCCGGAGGCGCCGTGCACATAGACTACAACTGCGTTCCCTCTGTCATATACACACACCCTGAGGTGGCCTGGGTGGGAAAGACTGAGGAGCAGCTGAAAGAGGAGGTGAGTTGGTCCAACATCACATACAACTTGGTTTCACTCTGGTTCTGCCCCTGAAACCACCTGAAAACTGAGACCTGAAGATGTCATGATGCAACATGATCCCAGTTAAGATCCAAGTCCAGGATCAAGTCTGATCTTTATCATCTTCATCTGCTTCCTTTTTGTTTTTTCAATGCTGCTCTACATTCAGCTGCTGGTTTCTTCATATGGGTGGGCGACGTATCGCGATATATCACAGTATCCTCATATGTATACCGTGTACTTTCATTCTGTAATTTCACATCACTTTTTGGTGGCAGGACTCGGCAGCTGCAGACGCGACATTGGTAAACATTGTTTACATGATGATGATTTGATGATCAATTTAAACCACCACTAACTCACCTGTAGTCCGTACATCCAGCATCAGTGGCTACGGTTAAATTATGTTTTTTAATTCGGAATTAATTATTCCGAATTAAATCATTCGGAATTAAATTATTCTCCTTCAGGTTTACATGGAAAACACGTTTTCTTAATTCCGCTTTAGATCTGGGGGTCGGGAACAGTTCTGATTGGTTGGGGGCGGAAGTGACGTACGTATCTACCGGAAGTTGCCTCGTTTCTTTGTGACTACAACATGTAAAAACGACATAAGAACCATTTTTTGCTTGTTTGTATTCTACTTTTGAAACAGCAACTAGTCTCCAGTATACTACTACACTTTCACGTGAATAGACTCAGTTTGAGTCCGTTTAATTCAGGCGGCCAGCACTGTATATGGTCGTCATGGCGACAGAACGAGGGAACAAGCATTCATAGAATGAGGGGAATTAACTTAAAGCGTAATGAAGGTATACATGAAAGAGGAATATTTAATTTGGAATTAAAAGCGGAATAAACCAGCAGCTTACTCAGGAATCAAGTTTAATTCGGAATTAACATTTTCATTCGGAAATTAAGTGTTTACATGGTCATTTTTCATCTCTTTAAAGCGCAATTAACTTAAATTCCGAATCAAAGAGGAATTAAAACTCTCATGTAAACGTGGCCACTGACACGTTTCCTCAGTGCTGAATGTCCAGCAGTGATTTCCCATCTTCCCCCTCTCTTCCTCAGGGCGTCCCTTACAAAGTCGGAAAGTTCCCCTTCGCGGCCAACAGCCGAGCCAAGACTAACGCCGACACCGACGGCTTGGTGAAGATTCTCAGCCACAAGGAGACGGACAGGATGCTTGGAGCTCACATCGTTGGAACTGTAAGAACAGAACAAGTGACGAGTTGTTGGGTGATTTTGTTTTTCCTTTGAAACGAAAAAGGAAAAAAATAGAAATACCAAATACATTTTTATTTTTCTGTGTTAAAGCAATACCGCCAAACTTTCTGACCTTTAAAACTCTGAGCTTCAGACTGGTTTCGATGCTACTTAGACATTCATTACGTACATTCCTGGATCGACCTGCAGCGTCCTGACGCTGAGAAACCACAACTTTTTTTCCCAGCCTGGGAAGAGTTCAGTAGTGTTACTTAAGTCCATGCAGGGATAACTTCCAGGTCTTCCCAGGTTATTTTCATCAGCTGTGTTTTCTGTGTGGTAATATTCGACAGGATGAGACAACCAAGTGTGGGGAGCTGCGGTGTATATAGTTGTGTGCAAAATTATTCATACTCTTCCATTAAAGAAAAGGCTAAATTCTTAATAGTAATTCAAATAACTGGAGACTGTAAACAGTAATAATAAATATATTATAATTTAGTGAAATAAGACATTGTTTTTTAATTTAATTCGAGTGGGGAAAAAATAGTAAAAAGCAAACAAACAATACGGTCCTGGACCAATGAGAGCACGTTGCTGATGGGCAGTGGGCCAGAATACCTGTCAACAGGTGCAGAAGTCTGATTGAGAGTTACAGAAAACACCTGATTGCAGTGATCGCCTCTTGGCTCAATAAAATATAAGCTTATGAATGATCTAACAAATATTAATTTCTCATTATTTATGCTTGTTTTTCATAAGATTATTTCTATTGAACCACAATTTAAAAACGATGTCATTACTTTCATAAAATTCTCATATATTATTACTTTTATCAGTTTCAGCTTATTTCAATGACAGCTGTTTTTCCTCTTCTTTAATGAAAAGGTATGAATAATTTTGCTGACAACTACAGTGTATATATTTTTATTCAGATTTCAGGTGAAAATTACAGAACACATAAAATGTTCACGCTACTGGGATATTATATCATGATGTTGGTAATGTAACTAGAATAATTGAGTAGTAATTCCTTTATTTCATACAATCTGTAGAAAGAAAAGCTGACAACAGCTATAATATCTATCTATCTCTATCTCTCTCAGTTTTTGGGAAAGAAAAAAACAGAAAAGCCCATAGCTGCTGCATGAGGCCTGGTGTAGTGTTGATTTATGCAGTCCTGCCAAAGAGTGCTTGTCACGGCAGGGCTACTTATTCCAACAATACACCACGCCTCCTGTGTGTACTTTGGGCTGTGAGACGGCAGCGCTGCTTCTCACTGAGAAGAATAAAGACAATATGTGCTTTAACGTCAGTGTCCATAAGTCTCTAGTAAGGTGTGAAAAATTAGCTGTTTTTTTTTAACTCGTTTTCTAAAAAAGAGAGCAATTAAAATACTCGTTAAATATAGCAGCGGAGACGCTAAGAACCATGGTTGCAATGATGGCCTGTCTAGCTCCGGTATTTGCCCAGATTCAACTCGGAAGTGGCAGAAGTTGGTGTCTGTATGAACGTGTAACATAGTAGAGGGTAGCACGACAAAATGATTTTAATAAGATTAGTTTTTTGTCGGTTACTGTTTTGTTTTGATCTGCCATGTTTCCTTGTTTACTCGCTCAGCCGAGCTCGCCTATGCTGCACGGGTTGAGGCACAGCTAAAATGACGTCATCGCACTGGAAATATGTGATCATGATATTGCATTTTCTACCGGTGTCAAAAAGTACACTGGTATCCTTGCGAATGATATGATATTGCCCACCCCTACTAAGCATCACAAACATGACATGTTTGTCTCCCTGCAGGGAGCAGGAGAGATGATCAATGAGGCTGCTCTGGCCATGGAGTACGGCGCCTCCTGCGAGGACGTTGCCCGAGTCTGCCACGCCCACCCGGTACGTACCGCTGCCACATCATAGCGTTTCTGTAATACTGACAAGTCACAACAAAGGTTTAATCTCACTCTGAGCATGCTGCATCATCTGGTGTTGTGGTGAAGATGTGGGGAACATTAAACTGTGACCCTTTAGACCTGAACCGATGGGTTCTGGTTTTACAATGTCTGTTGTGTTTAAGTTGTCTGCTTTCTGACCTCCTTCCTCTCCCACCTTCTCCGTCCTCCTGCAGACGGTGTCGGAGGCTTTCAGAGAAGCCAACCTGGCCGCCTCCTTCGGCAAAGCCATCAATTTCTGATCTTTCAGCCGCTGTCGCACCTTCAGGGGACATTCAGCAGAGAGAGAAGCTGTGTGTCTGACCCACTTGAACCTGCTGGGATCCTCCGTTCATCCAGACTGCTCTCCAGTTAGCTTCATCTTATTTAAGTAAAATAATAAAAGGGGTCTGGGCGGTGAATGAATGTTGACTGCTGAACGGCTTTTTGTTTTCCACATTTAGTTGAAAAAATATTCCAGAGGAGCATCTTCTGCACTAATATACAACACATAAAGATATAAATATTATTTAGCAGGTGGTTGGGGGAGGGTGTCGTTTTGATTGTTTTTACAGTGTGGAAGAATTCAATTCAACAAAAAGAAATCGAAACAGGAAACTGAAGCTGCTCATGGTTTGATTCAGAATTAGGCCCCGCCCCCATCAGTGACATCACAGCAGGGTTGACTGTAATTCTGTAGGTAGAAAAACAGAGCAGCAGCTGTTCTGTCAAACTGTCTTTTTGATGTTTGTCTGGTCGTTTCTGGTCCAGAACAGTTTCCTGCTCCGATTAACGCAACTGTGACCTGCTCTGTTTTTGCTTTTCTCTACAACCGTGACATTAAATACAGTTTAAGAACAATTCATCTGTGAGTTTTTTCTTTTCATAAGTACATCTTCACTGTGTTATTTTTACAGCAGTTGTCACTTCACACTTTCAAACAGCGCATGTTCAGTTTTAGACTTAAAGGTAGAACTACTAAAAATACTGAGTCCCTGCACCATAATATCATCCCGATAATAAAATTAGTATTCATCTGCAACCACAAGGTCTGTTTGATTGTTTCCGGAGTCATAGTAAAGGGAGATGTGTTAAGATTTGTTAATGTCCATTACAGTAAAGAATAACTGGAAATGGCACAAATAAAAATGTTTCTGTTTAGCCTTAAAAACAAACCTTTTAAGATGAATATCTCTGAAAAGATGGAAGTGTAACTCTATACCTCCATCACATCATGGAACATGTGAACATCTTTCTGAAAAGACCAAGTCTGATAAAACAGCAGAATCAAATTAGAGGTTTAAGTACAGACGGTTCAGGAGAGGTCTGTTCTCAGTTCCTAATAGTATTGGTGATGATGAGGCCTTAAACCTTTTACACCATGTGTATCATATTTGATTCATACAGTTCCTGAGACCTTCTACATCATTTCATGGTAGCAACTTTGCTCCAAACTGTTGTTTATTGTCTGATTCCTGTATGCCCCTGGTGGATACCTGCTGTATTACAATAATTCTGACATTTGTCCTTTTAAAATGTAAGAAAATAAATAATATAAGTTCTTCAGAGGAAAAGAAAGAGATTTTTCTGCCCATTTAGTTCTTGGCTCAGCCGTTAAAAGGTTAACATAGATCCGTTTCTCTTTCTGACCTCCATGATTAGATTAGTTAAAGAGCTTTTTAAAGGCTCAATGATGAAGTTTGAAATGAGGAAGGGGACATGCATGAGTTCAACAAGATGAACTGTAAAAATAAATAAACCGGTTGAACATGTGAAAGGGGAATAATTCTTTATAGCTCAACTCGCTCTATGAAATATTCCTGGTAATACAAGGAGCTGCTGAGATGTTTGAGTTTAACTGAGCATACACCTTCAACAGTTTCATGATCCTTTAAGTAGAAGACAAGTTTATGCCTGATAAAGTCAAAACTGAAACCATCTCTAATAGTTTTATTGTCCTGACTTCCTGCAGTGGAAACCTGGAATTTTCCTGGATGACACCGTGCCATTAAATAAGAGGGATGTTAGTAACTCCACCTCTGTTTGAACACTGTGTGTGTGTTCATCAGGTGTGGTGGCTGCTGCAGGTAAAATAGCTGAAGATGCCCGACTGAGTGTAACCAGGACACAGAGTTTCATTGAACAGCCGACTAAACAAAAAGTGGGGGATTAAGATGAAAGAAAAAGAAACTTCTGGATAAACTCATCAACATACTCGGGTATTTTTTTTTTTACTGCTGCTGTCTACATCTTTTCATGTAATGTGATAATCCACACACAGCTGAGGCTAAACAGGTTTTAACTCTTATTTATTCACTCCCTCCAATGTCCTTAAGCTGTACTTTCCACTTTGTAATAATTATTCTCTCATATGATCTTTTCCTCTCTTTTAATTTTTTATGCTTGTCCTTCTTCCAGTTGCCTTCACCTCGTTTCTATTTCTGTAATCTCATCTTTGAAAATTTTCTTCCTTGTATGTTGATTTTTATATTTTGTTTAATTAATCTTAAACCTAAATATAAATACGGTACATATGGTAGAATCAGTTTGTCCAGTTCTGAGGAGGCTGAAAGTGAATATTTTTCATTCTTCATCACAGTTTGAACTCTCTTCGAGAAGCTCTGTAATTTTTTTTAAGTAATCTTCAGAAGTAGCTCTTCAGACTTCTCGAAGGACTTCCCAAAACTCTTTTTTTTGGGGGGATATTTCTGCCTTTTGTTCTGTTATGTATCTGTGATCTAGGAATTGTCCATAGGGATGTCTGACTTACAGAAAAACAGTGTTTAGCTCTGAATCTTTGTGGACAACAGCTTTGAGACATGGTGCATTATCCTGCTGGAAGTAGCCGTCAGAAGATGTTACACTGTGGTCATAAAGAGATGGACATGGTCAGCAATAATACTCAGTCTGAAGGGGAACAGGATCCCATTGGGCCAAGGCAGGATGGATCCATGCTTTCATGATGTTTCTGCCAAATTCTGAGCCTACCATCTGAATGTGGAGCTGAAAGCAAGACTCATGCCAGACAACTTTTATCCTTCTATTGTCCAGTTTTGTACAATAGATAAAATCTTGGTTAATTTCATGTGCTGTGTTAGAAGGACAGGTGGATAAATCAGATAGACTAGTCTGTCCACATCGTCTACTGTCCACATCTGTCCTTGTCCAACTCAGAAACAGCTGTAAACTGGGCCAATGAGGAACATTTTATTAGTCCAGGTTAAATGCTGAGGAGGAAACGTTGGCCCAATCGTGTTGTTTCAGGTTAACATGACATCACGATATGAATAATGAAGTCCTGTTGGGACTGTTGTATCGAGTCTTTTGATGAGAGTAGGAGAGAAAAGCTCTGGACTGGTGGCTTATAGTTGTGTGTGAATGTTGGTCTATATAGAATATTGAGCTTGATAGGAGTCATGCTGGCCTGGGTGAGTGTATGACTACCAGGTGAACTAGTGGACCTGATAGATGGATAGTGAGTTTGCATTTCTGACCATTTCTGCTTCCCAAAATGAGATTGTTTTAAATATAGACAAGTTCCCAAACCTCTCCTCATTTCAACGAGGAGAGGTCATCTAAAAAGACAAAAAGTTTACAGATGTAAGAGTTTAAGCTGAAACCCTTTTTATTGACGATGAGACTATGGTGCATCGTCTCAGGTGAACAGAGACACGAACAGTGGTGGAACTGGAGAGAAAAGGATCCTTCAGAGTCCAGACTGGTGGATGACCAGAGAGAGGAGGGAGTGCAGAGTTCTGATGAGGCATCAGGAAGAGGTGGACGCCAGGAATGCTGGGATAACTGGCTTTAAACACAGGGATGACCAGTAACTGGAGACATGACACCAACATAAATTATCAATCTGTCATTTTCATCATCAATCATAGTGTGACAGTGTGGGTCCTGTCACTATGCCTCTGATTGATGATGTGCCCTGGCTACTTGGCCACAGGGATATCCCTTTGGCTGACTGGT
>JAOXYM010000010.1:1605295-1618453 GCA_028567055.1 Leptatherina wallacei | reverse complement strand
ACACACACACACACACACACACACACACACACACACACACACACACACACACACACACACACACACACACATTATGGTTCAAGGTTTTCACACTCTAATGGAGTAACATATCTGTTTACCCTTCACCTCAACGCATGCTTCACCCATTTGCTCCAAAAAGCCCAGTTCTCTTGGCTGAAAACTAAAAACACAATCTGTCAGCAGAAATGAAACTGCAGCAGATGGTGAGGTTTTCCATGGGCTCATGCTCTTTTTAATTAATGGAATGGAGATTAGAGGGCATTTTCCCTGGATCATTAGTGAACAGAGGAATTAAGACATTTTGTGAGGAATAATCCCAAGGCTATCCATGTGATGCACATGTGGTTTTCTCTCTGTGGTCATATTGACCTGCTTTTCTCAGCCTAAGTGCACGGCATCACTTACGCAGTGCAGAAACTAAGTAGCTGGGATAAGGGGATGCAAACCACCACATTTGGGGATCAAAACTACAAAAGGGATTATCTATCTGTCACCGCCCCTCTCCCACTCACAGAGACACATATATTCTCTCTTTCCCTCACTCAAGGGCAAAAGTAGACTATCAATCCCTTTGTCTTTTATTACATTTTAGCCTTAAAACTGTGGGATTAGAATAGGTTAGCCTATATTCTCCAGCTTTTAACCTTAATGTGGCTTTAGTTAAAACAGTGTTGTGCATTATCAAACAAACATGGTTGAATAAAATTATTTTATCTAACCTCTTTTCAGACGTTGCACGTTATGCACCATCTATAATAAACCAAGAGCAAACTGATAGCTTTGTTTTCTCACATGACTGACTGCAACGGTTATGATGGAAACTCAAAAACATTTTCCTGTTTCTGTTAAATTAATGGCAGACACTTTTTAGGGACAGCATGCAATACAGATCCATTAATTAGTATGTGATTCCTTTACCCACATCATGAATTTACACAGTCTGGTGAACAGGCTAAGGATGTGAAGGATGGGCTGTTCTGATTCGGTTATTCACATGTGCATTTGTCAGAAAGACATTATGGTTTGAGTTCAGCAAAAGCCTAATTAATGAAATAACAACATGACAAATAAGATTTTGGTCAAGTTTGAGCAATTCATCTGTAACAAAGACTTTTTAAAAAGAACAAAATTAGGCAGCAGTCAGTAAAAAACAAACAAAAAAATGAACTCATCAGGATATTATCTCTGCTCGGCTGATTATGTTTATTATTGAAGATTCAGTTAAACCACAAATCTGATGCTCTTTTTCCCATTTGAGAAACAAATATGGTGGAAAGAAATTAAAGGAAAGGAGACATTAATGCTTTTTCTTCACTTCATTTTTTACAGAAATTGCTGTGAAGCCTGTATCTTAGAATTTGTGATAATATGACCAGAATACTCACTGATCTTATTACAATCATTAAAATAATAATATGTCAAGGCTGCCAAGTGCTGTCCTAATTTTGTTAATCTACTCTTTCCCTTCATAAAACAACATACGGTTTTCATGAGGCCATCGTTTGAGAAAATAAAATAGGCTCAGTGTGTTCGCTTGGCAGAAATGTCATAAGAAGGAGGGGTAAAAGATGAAGAATGACCGCAGCCCCTCGATATGGACTGTTACATCAGATTCATCAGTGTGTTCATCCCACAGCCAAAAGAAAGCACACAAGAGAGCCAGCAAAACAGTCTGTTTCTCTGTTTCCCTCTCACGAACCAGCATGCAAGAGTGGCATAGGGCAGGATATTATAATGGCATGAACTACTGCCTACATGAAGCATGCTTTAGTTTATGCCTTCTAACAGACTCAAATTCTACACAAATGCTTTTTGTAAGTAATGGCTGAACTGTTGGGGAAAGCTGGTGCTATGAATCCACTTTAAGCCAACAGATTATTTGTCCATCTAAATGCTGGAAAATCTATAAAGGACTTCTATATATGAAGTATGGCAATGTATAATTGAGGAATGAACACATGCAACTGGGATTTAAAGTAATCCAGACCAATGATGTTGGAGTTACTCTCCTGTACTTATAAACCTCAAACAGATGCCCTTCACAATTTCTCAACAACTGCAAACTTGAAAAACTGTTGGATTCTGTTTTTTTTTAAATAACTCTAATTTTCAGTGTGTTAGAAATATACAGTAGGCTGTCCGGTTCCTAAATTAAACATAAACTGGTCAAAACACTCCACTTTTCTCCACTCCACTTATCTTTTAACTGTTATTTTTAGCCTCATCTGTCACAAACAAAGTCATGCACTGCCACTTTGAATCCTAAGTGTTTGCATTCATCCTTTTAAGCTCTGGACCCTGCACATGTAAATAGAAATGTTTAGTTTAGTTACTTTTATTTTATTGTTTATATTATATTCCTTCTTTTCTAATAGGTTTGCACATTAACTTGCATATAACAAATAAATACATCTGAATCTGAATCTGAATCTTATTTTCTGCTTCTTAGATTCCTATCTGTATCACTTGCTCTTTACTGTATCTCTTTTCTTGTTGTTTGTTTCTGTACTGTCTAAAACCACCAAAACACACTACTGACTATGGCTGTGTTCAGGTACCAAAAATAAGGGCTCCTTTATCATTTCCTTAGTTTTTCCCCTCTGTCAAGCCCTGATGGTGTCAGGATGCTCTGTTACAAGGGCTTGACCTGACTAGACACACAAAAGACAGATGTTGGAGTTTCCAGTCTCACTTCATTTATCTGCCCTGAGAGTATTGGCTGTATTTCCAAGACACACAGCAAAAAGCCATCCAAGGGCACTCACCTAACAATTCTATGTACTTGGCAATAGTGGGAAGAAAAATTAACTCTCTTTTATCAGGAAGAAATCTCCACCAATTATGATCAAATATGTGTTTAAAAAAATGTTAGGTTATACTTGGGTGTGTGAAGACTTGTGACAATAACATGAAATATTTTTTTTTTACTAATGTAAAGTCATTTGTGTTACTTTTTGTGTGAAAAGTGCTTTACAAATAAGACAAGACTTTATTTGATTTGAAGTCCCAAGTGGGTTTGATGGTTAAATCTACAGCCCAAAAACAAATTGAAGTGTCCAATCGACATTAACCCCCAATTATCTTATCAGTTTCAGCCTATATATGGAGAAAAATGTTACTTCAGTTTCTGTTGTTATCTGGCTGTGTTCAGTTATGATTTTGATTGGACTAACATCATTACATGGGCCTCTGCGTGATCTTCCGGGATGACAATGATACAGGCGCAAATCCGAAGAGCTCCCCAATCACTTTTTATTTCAAACTGATAAAACTCAAAATCCTGGTCAAATTATAGGAACTTTATTTTGATTAGATGCAACTAAAACATGAATTACACTCACTGACAGCAAGATGAATAATTCAAAATTAAAAAAAAGAACATGTCTTCACAAGTGACAATGACCAGAGTTAGCATTGCTAACATGCTAACAAGGAAAGTGACCGCATTATGAGGTAGCAACGATAACAAAGTTCCTGATAAAATGCCGGAAAACTTTTCCATGAGCCTGCTAATGTCAGAACAACAAACATCAGGCCAAAATTAACCCTTTAAGTTCCTTTACGTTATCAGATCAACCTGATGGAGAAATTATTTCTGTTCTCTATACGATTTATATGTTCAACATGTCCCCTGTCAGAAGGAGCTTCAACTCCCACCTCCGGGCGAGCTTCAACCATGTCCCGAGTGAGGCGGGGACATTGAGTCTGTGGAGTGGGCTGTGTTCCATGCCTCCATTGTTGAGGCGGCCAGCCAGAGCTGTGGCCATAAGGTCGTCGGTGCCTGTCAAAGTGGTAATCCCCGAACTCGTTGGTGGACACCGGCAGTGAGGGATGCCGTCAAGATGAAGAAGGAGTCCTATCGGGCCTTTTTGGCCTATGGGACTCTGGAGGCAGCTGACAGGTATCGGCAGGCTAAGCGGAGCGCGACTTCGTGGTCGCTGAGGCAAAAACTTGGGCATGGGAGGAGTTTGGAGAGGCCATGGAGAACGACTTCCGTACAGCTTCGAGGAGGTTCTGGTCCACCATCTGGTGGCACAGGAGGGGGAAGCAGTGCTCCGTCAACACTGTGTACAGTAGAGATGGGAGGCTGCTGACCTCGACTTGGTACGTTTTGGGTCAGGTGGAAAGAATACTTTGAAGACCTCCTCAATCCCACCGACATGCCTTCAGAAGAGCGAGCAGAGCTGGGGGACCCAGGGGCGGGCCCTCCTATCTCTGGGGCCAAGGTCGCTGAGGTAGTTAAAAAGTTCCTCGGTGGCAAGGCCCCGGGGATGGACGAGATCCGCCTGGGGTTTCTTGCGGCTCTGGATGCTATGGAGTCTGCATTGGAGCTTGGTCCGCATCACCAGCAGTAAGTCGGACTTGTTTCCGGTGAGGGTTGGACCAAGGTTGCCCTTTGTCACAGATTCTGTCATAACGTTTATGGACAGAATTTCTAGGCACAGCCAAGGTGTTGAGGGGATCCAGTTTGGTGGCCTCAGGATTGTGTCTCTGCTTTTTGCAGATGATGTGGTTATATTGGCTTCATCTGGCCGTGATCGCCAGCTCTTGCTGGAGCGATTCGTAACCAAGTGTAAAGCGGTCGGGATGAGAATCAGCACCTCCAAATCCGAGACAATGGTCCTCAGCCGGAAAAAGGTGGGGTGTCTTCTATGGGGCGGGAGTGAGGTCTTGCCCCAAGTGGAGAAGTTCAAGTATCTCGGGTGAGATATTCACAAGTGAGGGAAGGATGTCTGCAATGATGTGGACTCTATAAGACTGAATTTCTAATACTCACTAACTCTATAATCTCTCTATCTGTAAGTGTGCATAGTAGTGCACAAGTTATGTGGTTTGGAATTTAGTTTTATATTGGTTTCTTATTGATTGGTGGGATCCAATCAATAAGAAATAAATATAGAAGAAGAAAAGTTTCTGTATAGGTAAAGTCTGTCGGAAGTATCGGAAGAGTTGGGGACATGTCCATTTCTTCATGGAAAGAAAAGAGGGGGGAGGGTTGAGTTTATGGGTGGGGAGGGTTTTATCTCCTGATTTGAATCTATGTACAACATTGCTGTTCTTTTCTTAACAGATTGTGAATTTGACTGTGGGCTGTTAAAAGGGGAATTCTCAGAAATGGCCAGTAGCCTATCATCACAAATCATGCCAATATAAGAAAAAACAATGAGAGGAAAAATTATTCAACAGATAATACATATAGAATATTACATTTGGGATTCATAAAGATATCTACAGACCAATATGAATGCTTTTTCTCAGCCTTAGAAATCCCACCTATTTCCTTTAAATGATAGGAACCTGCTGTGAAGTGACATTTCTCTATGGGAAGTGAAAAATGCTTTCGATGATAGTCAGGATGGACCCCTTGGGAAATTGGCTTTTCAACAGATTTTTATAAAATATTTTGCAATATACTTGCTCCTTGGTAGTTTTAAACAGTGCACTGGAAAATGACCAACTCCCTGAGAAAAAGCCTGGTTGTGCTGATCCACAAAAAGGGGAAAGACCATCAACAAAACTTACTCCACATCCAGATCAAGTAGGCTTTGTTAAGGGCTGATTATCTGCAGATAATATGCAAAGGCTCCAGGGTATCTGGGGGAATGGAGAAAATCCTCATCCTTTCTCGCTGGATCAGGAGAAAGCCTTTGACAGGGTTGAGTGGAAGCAATGTTTAATTTTGACAGCAAACTTAGTACAGATTTAGTTTTTGTCATATCCTTTTGACAAAAATGTTGTCATGATTTAGTCATCTGAATTTTATTAGTTTTAGTTGACAAAATATCATAGTATCATGGTTGACTAAACTACTGTAGATTCAGTTGACTAAAATGTAATGTAAAAGGTAAATCATTTTTTTAAAGTCTTCTATGAAGTTTTTGAAGTTATTTATGTCGAGAATGATTTAAACATTAACCTGTTAAGTTGAACGTATAACACTAACAGCAAAGATTTTTACTTATTTGAAAAAATGAAAACATTTTCATTAATTTGTCCTTGCTTTTTTTATAAGATGAAATAGAACAATTGATCTGCTCTCCTTAAAAAAAGCATTGTTCATAAAAAAAGATACAAACAAAAAAAACATTAGATTGTTGGACATTCTTCACATGAATTAATACTGTGAAAGAAATCAGACCATTAATTCAAAAGCAAAAACAGAATTAAAGTGCCATATGTAGTATTGATTTTACAACTATTTCATGAACAAAAACTCTTGAGAACATCCAAAGAAAAAAGTGTATATAGTACACTGTCACCAGGCCTTCACTCCCTGGATAATTAATGCAACATATTAGAAATGAAAAAAATGAATAAATAAATGCCTCTTCTGCAAATTGATATTAAACATTTCAACTAAAATCCTCAAATACATTAAAAGAAAAGAAGATTTATAATTCCATCAAGTATTTAAAGCCAATATCAATTAAAATATTGAAAACATTCATCAAAACGTTGCAGTAAGTGTAGTCTTTCTAATTTTTATCATAACTACTAAACAACATCCATCAGTGAATGGACATACAAATCAACTCTTGGCATGGGGAACAGTTCTCTAAAGACCCAAAAAACAAAACCAGAAATACTTTAAAATCAGATTGTAAGTGTTGTTGTAATACAAGTACTGCTAATATCACATCCGATTTGTGGTTTGATTCATCTTAAGGAAAGCACTTTGTGCTTAAGTGACCTTTACTCTGTTGTGCCTGCCTCTTATGATGTTACCTGTGACACTAATACCTTCTATGCAAAAGCTTGAGAAGCTGGCATAGCCAAGATGTCTATTGGTGGGATCCAAGATGTAAGCAAAACATTTTCTCTTCATGAGTAGAAAGGTCTCAATAACTGGTGTTCTCATCAATGTCAGCAAGGTGGCAGAGCAGGGACAACCGGGGACATGGGCATGGTGTCACTCTGAAGGATATGTATATGTAATGACTTCAGCTTTTTCCACTCACTAGTGAGCAGGCTGTCCAAACCCATGTCATTTGCTATTTGGCAGACTGGGTCTTTCACTTTGAGAAACGTGCAATCATGTTAAATGTGGTTGACCAGCATGTGGGGCAGTTGTAAGGAATGCACCAAACACAGTATCTGTTCCATATTGACATTGTGGTACCTTAATTACAACAAAAAGGAACACAAATGAAAAAATTAATCAAATGGCTTCTATTCAACCCTCAAAATATTAGCAGATTAGGTGAAAAGAAGATGCAACACTGGATACATACAACTAGAACTTCAGCCTATGCAATCGTAGACTATCATATAAAACAAATTTCAAGAAATGGTTCACTCATTGCAGTTCATCAGCTTCAGGCTCAGAGTCATTTTCCATCATAGGGAAATCTTCTGAGTCCTTCTTCTCCCTCTGGTGTGGTGTGTTTAAACACTGCCACCACATTACTCCCGTTGTCTCTTATTTCTGTGATGATCTTCTCATTTGGTACATCCCACTTTCTATGCACCTGGTAGCCCGCTGTCATCATCAAGATTCATGAAGTATCCTACTGTGACAGTGAGGGTCCTGTCACTATGCCTCTGATTGATCATGTGCCCTGGCTACTTGGCCACAGGGATATCCCTTAGGCTGACTGGTCAGCGTGCATGACTCTCACCCGGGAGGTTGTGGGTTCAATCCCTGCCTGGGCCCTCCTACGTCCTGCCACAATAGCAACAGCTGAACTGTATTTGTATGTCTAGAGCATGTTGTCTATACACTGAAACTATGGTGAAAGGTGGATTATTGCTGATATGAAGTCAATATGGAGACCAGGGAAAGTTTTCCTGTCTGTTAAGCTGGATATGGTTTCCCCACACCAGGAGATTTGGAAGAAAATGATGACGAATCAACAACAGAGACAGCCTCACAGCAAGAAGGTCGCTGGTTTGAACCTTGGTTGGAGAATTGTTCGAACAGTGGCCTTTCTGTGCGGAGTTTAATGTTCTCCCCGTGTATGCGTGGGTTCTCTCCGGGTACTCCAGCTTCTTCCCACTGTCCAAAAACATGCCTGATAGGTTAATTGGTCTCTCTAAATTCTCCCAAGGAGTAAGTGTGTTTGTGAATGGTTGTTTGTCTCTGTGCTGGCCCTGTGATGGACTGGTGGTGTGCCCTGCCTCTGCCTCTCACCTGATAATTGCTGGGATAGGCTCCAGCCCACCCACGACCCTGAATTGGATTAAGCGGTGAAGAAAATGAATGAATGAATATTCTATTACAAAACTTCTAGCAAAACATGAACAAATTTGTGAGAGTACCAATGGAAAAATGATGGTGAATCATCAACAGAAGCCACCCATGAGGAAACACTGGCGCTAAGAACAAGAAAATAAAAAACTAAAATACAGATAAAACAAAGTAATAATAAGATATAGAAAAGTTTAGACAATAAAGATAATCCTTCTCCATTCCATGTTCATATTGCTTACCTTTTGTTTTATTTAGATTTTTGTTCATTTCTAATAAAAAAAACAATGAAGTTTAGAATAAAGTTTACTTTCAAAACTAATTCTTATCTCATTGAACAGAAGAAGTGTTGCATATTAATTTAACAAGACAAAAAAAATCTAAATCTAGAATAAAGTTTCAAAAAAATCAATATCATGTAAAACTATTGTGTTTTATGTTAAATTTTTTTCAGTGTACTGTATTGAAAACATTTTTAATATGCTTTTTTAAAAACCAAAGAAAGCCCAAAATGAATGCATTATATTCGTTCAACCTTGATCTGTGAGAGGTAAAGAACACCACTGCACTAAATAATGATTATACAGGTTAATAGAGTTAATTATGAAATATAAAGTATGTTTATTAGAATATTTTTTGTTTCTGAGACCTTTGGATAGCTAAAGAGGCCCTGGGTCAAATTGACCCGGGAACATTATTGCTGTGGGCCTACCTAAGAAACAAACATAACGGGAGGGTTAAACTAAAAGTGCAAAGTTGCACACAAGATAAATGTTAATAACAGCTTGATTAACATTTAGTTAAATCTGCTAAATATATTCTATTACAGCCAGTGTCATACAGTATTAGCATGAACGTTTTCAAATAATTAGCCTGAAGAACTGATTACATTCTTTGATCTTAATTTTCAAAAGCATCAGATGATTTTTTAGATAAATAACCTGCAGAATTCTATGGATATCAATGGCTGAATTTGGAAAATCAATAATCTTATTGTACAACAAGTGAAAATATATATATTTTTTGAAAAGAATAAAGAAGCCATTCAGAAATTCGAGGGAAAAGGTCTATGTGTGGATTGTGGGTCTGAGGTTGTTCTGTGGCTGTGGAACCGGGCAGGAAGCGTGGACGCTGTCACTACCACTTTCACAGTTTTTGTCGGGTGATGTGTGTCCCTGATTATACTGAAAACAGAGGGAGGAGACGTTTCCTCTCTTTGATCAAAAAGTCTGAGGCTTGTTTTGGGGAAAAACACATGTAGATTCGCCCGTAAGACGTCACTTCCTTCCTCTTCAGTGGCTGATTGACACAAAATGTGTGTTCCTGTGTGTGGTGCAGATTCGAAAGGCTGGAGTCTCAGCTGCTCGGAGATGTTGGTGTTTCTGTAAACCTCTACAAAAGTGAGTAGAATATTTCTCTTACAGTTGTCACTGTGTTATTTAAACTCAAAAGTTTATTAAAAGAAGCTGTCAGAAATTAGATCCATTGGTTTGCAGCTTGATCCACAGGGCAAAACATCTAGATTGGTGTTCCAGGTCCAGGAGGATCATGGCAGAACATGTTTCTGGGTGACAGTACAAGGCTTGGGTCCATGTTGGATTTGGTTTAACAATAACACTTCCATGCATGAACAGAGGGAAATCTAAGGCTGCTTACACTGAAAGTTCGGCACAGGGAGGAGATCTGTTATCAGAGTATGAATCAGACTTCTTCAGGCAGCTGTTTGTTCATGGTGGAGGCTGCAGGTGGAATTGCACTCAGGCATGTTGGCAAATGCCCAGTGCTCTCACATTTCTTAGATTTCATACGGCACGAAGAAACACCAGCTTCCAGTTCAGGAGTTGTTTTTTGTCTTGGATGTCAGTCATTTGTTTGACTGTCGGCTTGATTGGTGACGTTTGGTTCAGTTTTTACTCTGGAGCCATGAACACAACATATGAGTGATGGGGGAGACACCACGAAGGAGGAGAAGAAAAAACTTGACAACTTCTGTATATTCATGTCACTTCTGCACACATCCAGTGATGTGGATCGGCATCCACAATCAGTTCACTGACCAATGACCCAGGGCTTCTTGCTGAAAGTAAAAAGAACTTCTGCTTTTCTTAAAAGAGAAAGTTGCCCACCAAACTGATCAAAAGTACTTTAGAGTTGGCTCAAAGTATCTAAAACCTTTATTTTCATATGGTATACCCTAGCATTGGGACCCACTAGGTCTTCATCAGCCTCCTGGTTCAAGGCAAGAAAATAGCAGCATTCAAATCATCAAGGAAAAAAAGGAAGAAGAAAGAAAATAATCATAAATACTTATAAAAAATGACAAATAAATAAAGGAAAAAAGAATTTAAAAAAGAATTATATAAAAAAAGAAAAATGAATGAAAAAGAAAAGAAAAAAAATAAACAGATAAAAGGAAATGATAAAAAACAGAAAAAAGAAAATAAAGAATACCTGCTCAATATTTCATAGATCACATATTTAAAAGATTAAAACATTTAATCAAAATTTCACAAAAAGAAAGTTGATAAATCTCTTTTATTGTTGAGTCATTGGTGTGTTGTTGCTTTCAGTTCCCCTGGCAACAATCTTTTTAAAGGATCCCCTCCTCTAATATCCCCTTTTCAATGACTTCAAACACAACTCAGAGAGAATTAACACACCTGAAGTATCAGAGGAGCACCTGTAGAAATCACCATCAGCACCCAGAAGCATTTTCAAAGCTGTTGCTTTCTTCTTTGTTTTAACTGTAATTTAATTCAGGAATCATCCAAACTAAAAACAAAGTTAATTAATGACTCAATTTTTCTACAATCAACAGAAAGTTGAAATAATTTTCAGTTCTTAAAGACATGAATAAACAGCCTCCATCACCATCAGATCATCTGTTGCTCTTTTCACATTTCTTATTTCCAGAACTCTTCATCCTCCTCATCATGCCTTCCCTTCATCAACCATCAAATTCTCCTTTCTCTATACGTAACGCACCATCCCGGATGGGAGCTGGGACGGTCACCAGTCACCCCGTCTCCACCATCTCCACCCCCACTAACACCACCATCAGCCCTGCCACAAACCTCTTCGATGACCTGCTGAGCCACATCCCCTGTAAGTCACCAAGCACCATCCGGTTTCCTCCGGTTCTGATCCCATCCCTTCAGGAAACCTTCGGTTCTGAGGCCAGACTGGACTTTTTAAACTCTGAATAATAAAGTCTAGTTCTCCTTTTGCTTAGTATTTTGGCTGTTCTACTTTTTGTTTTCTGTGAAGAGGAAGATTGGGATCTTTTAAATATCCATGTGGTTTTTTAAAAAATCTTCCAGAAGACTTTCAGTGAGTCATACAGTCAACATGTCCCTCCTGGCTTGGTCTAGTTGAAGGTTTATTTTTATTCCTTTGTGTCTCAGAGGCTGTTTCAGAAATGAGTCCAGTGGCTGATTTCTGTCCGATTAACATGGTTTAAAGCAGTTCTGCTGAAGCACGCGAAGATCCACCGTAGCTAACCATGTCCTCTTCTGCAGTGCCACGATGGGCGATCTACATCATCTTGGTGGCTGCTGGCCTGCTCATTCTGCTCTGCTGTCTGTGTGTCTGCATCAAGTGCTGTTGCAGACGGAAGAAGAGGAGGCAGAAGACGGAGCAAATTAATCTGAAGGGTGTGGATGGAAAAACAGCCACAGCTCTGGTGAGATCCACAGAAGTCAACCCATCAGAACCAAAATGTTTTTAATCCACTAACACTTAAAAATATGGACAAGGTTGTTCGAGACCATTTCTGGCAAAACTTATCAGATTAATTCTCTCAGCATCAGCAACGTTTCAGCCAGTCAACAGATTGTTATGTGAAGACAAACCAGCAAGGGCTGATATGATCCTCCTTTAGAAGGTCACACAGCCGGAGGGGGGTTGAAGTAGAGCTGCTGCTCCTCCGTATCAAAAAGAGTCCACTGAGGCGGTTTGAAAATCGGAGGTTTTCCAGAACACCTTGGAAAATCTCCACACCTTGAGTGTCGCTCGGAAGAGGAAAGTCTGGGTTGCTTTGCTGAACCTGCTGCCTCTGCAACCTGTCCTTGGATGAGTGGAAGAAAATGGAGGATTGTACACCCTTTATTGGGCAAACAACAATATTTAATCACTTTATAGGACATACAGAATACCCCCTCGTGCTACTCCAGGAAATCACAGAACGAGCTGGAGTTCTACTCACCAATCATTAAAGATCAGGCTTTGTTCCAGATATGTCATTGAGAAGAAACATTTAGTACTGACCATTTACTACTGCAGGACTGTTCGTATCTTAGAGAAAAGTAACCATGTTTTAAAGACTTGTAATATCCTTGAAGGTCACAATAACACTCCTCTATGGTTGAAATTTTTGAATTTCCAAGTACTGTATATCAGTGAGTTCCAGATAAAGGGTTAACCCTTAAAACTCCGAGACATTTTTTGCTACTTTTAGTCACTTGTTTTTTCTTTCATTTAAAAATACATATCAGTACAAATCAACCTTTTTAATCTCAGTCAACATCTAGACATGATGTTTTCAGGAGAGCCTCAGTTGTCAGGCTAAAATGTTGTAAAATGAATGTATAGATATAGCCCCATAAAAGTCAACCAAAACAACAAAACAGAATTTATTACTAACAGTACTTTGTAGAAATAACACACAGATTAACAGAGACCAAGTCTTTTCTCATCTGCATATCATTCTCTGAAGTCTTGGCTCTCAGGAAAACAAATATTGGCATTGACAAGGAACACACAACAGAAACTATTTACATATTTATACTTTTTCCTCCAACTGTTATTAATGCCACTATTTACCTCCTATCCTCACAAAACCAACTCCAACTGAGCTGGTTTTTGGTGCCACGGTGCATCAAAAACATCTTCTTGGCTTTATTCCAGCTGTAACCGGTGAGTTCCTGCGTTGTGCTGGTTAATAAATTGCC
>JAOXYM010000010.1:1579797-1589904 GCA_028567055.1 Leptatherina wallacei | reverse complement strand
CTGGCGGAGGAGGGGGAACTGCAATTTTTGGCACTTCCGCATAGGCTTCCTTTTTTCGAACGGGAGGTTGCCCCTTGGTGCTAAGACATCTGACATGGCCCAAAGAGTAAAAACTTTAAAGGTACAGTGTGTAACTAATTTGGCTTTTAATTTGGCTAAATTTACAAAAATCAAGTATCGCTTTCATAAATACATATTCGATCTTAGTCTAATCCCAATCGTGACTGACGCGGAGGATGCAACTTTCTGCTGGACAGGTAAGTTAATTCAGTCTAACAGGGAAGTTTATTTTGGCGTTAAGTTAGAAACAGGGCAGGGTAGTCCAGCAGCTACTTTATCCTCCCGTTTGGTTTGATCATTTACTGTTACTTGCTATATAAAAGGACAGAGACGGCTAATTTGTTAGCCTACAGTGGAAAAGCTCAGTTGCTACGTTACAGCACGGGATTTTCCTCTTGCAGCGCGAAAAGGTTCACTAACCCCACTTTGACTGCCTCTACCTCTCCCTCCTCATCTTCGTATTCCTCTCCATCTCACTTCATCATCACCTCTGAGTCTACAGGTCACAAAAATCGATGACATTAGCAATTAGCAGTAGCTTGGTACCAAATAGCTACATGGAGGGCATGATTGTAACTTATCGGCATCAATAAGGAAACAGAGTTATGTATCGTTCTGTGCCTCTTCACCTGACAGGACGCTACAACTTGTGCAAGATGTTGATGTTTTTACATTTATGAGACTCTGCAGCATTGGTGGTGATAATAACACGCTTAAATGGTGAAGCACCAGAGCGCACCACTCAGTTGTTTGCATTCAGTTAGCACACCGCTAGATGGGAGTAATTATTACACACTGGGGGTTTAAGAATTGGTATATAGCCTATATTTTAGCCTTTTTTTTGTTTTGTGCTGTCTGAACAATAAGTTATAGAAAATTTTGCTGAATGGTGAAATATTTCCCCAATGTGCTCATTTCAATAAAGTGTGTTTGTCATGGTCTGATTGGTGCTCTGCTGACCAGGCTCCTGATTGTTTCCACCTGTGCCTGGTAATTACCATCATGCTGCTCACCTGTTCTCCACAGCATTTAACTCTCTTCTGCTCACTTTCCAGTGCTGGATTGTCTGATACCGTTTGCCCAGTAGTCCAGCTTTTTTGGACCACAGTGCTGCTAGACCGTTCTTCTTGCTCTACGGATTTCTGACTTGGCCTGTTCCCTCTGGATTTATGCCTCCTCGTTGCTGAACCTTGCCTGCCTTGACCTGGCCCTTTGTCTAGCCCTCTATTCTGTCTACTGTCACCTTGCTGTTTTGGATTCTGTCCTGGATCAACTCAACCTCTCTTGGACTACCTCTCAGAAAACCAGGACCTCACATTCCATATTGTGAAATAAAACTTGTTAACTTTTCAGTCCCAGTTTGGCTTCTCTTTTGATTCAGTCAACCAGGTCAATACAGTGTTGGAAAATAATACATATTTTCTACAAATTTCAAATGTTTGCAAAGGAAAAACAAGAAAAAAAAGTCAACTTTTTACACCAACTGCAGTTAAATCAGGCATTTTAAGTTGCAACAATGAAAAAAAAAAAAGAACAATGAAATCCTGGAAGGATTGAAGGTACTAAGGGGTGAAAACCAAGAGTGCATGTCCAGGTCTGAATGGAATAGAATAAAATCACTTTATTAGACAAGCACCGCAAAATTGGAGGTAATCCTTTAAGGTGCATGATTAAAAAGAAAAAAGACATACCAGACAATTAAAAACACTAAAATTACACACACACACACATCCCATACATTCACACAGGCATACACATTGTACAGTACACAATCCCTGAGGCAGTTGTTTTAAAGTGTCATTACTGCTTTAGTTTGTTATATACTGTTAAACAAATATACACTGTCAAGAAAAAAATCTGGATTCACTCAATTTTTTAAAATTTAACAAAGTTAGGATAGATATTCAGGTCTACTCATGTCTTTGAGCTGAAACAACTCATGCTAAGTTGAAAATGTCTCTGAAAGTTGAGGCAACCAATGTTCACATGTTGCCTCAACTTTCATTATGCAATAGTATCAAGTTTATGTTACAATGCATACAGAAAGCCAGGAACAGGGAAGCTTCTTGCTGTGAGGCAACAGTGCTAACCACCACACAGTTCATGAAGTCTGTGTTAAAGAATTCAAACACCTCTTAAAATCATCTTATCTATTCAGAGCACTTTAAAATTTTCATTGCAAAACTCTCATATCAAGAAGATTTCCTGGTTCAAGCCTTAGCTCAGCTGTGTGGGGTTTGCACGTTCACCCATCACTCAATGGGTTAATTGGTATTCCTATGAAAGGAATGCATGCATCTCTGTGTTGGTTCATTTTGAATGTTGCTGGGTTAAGCTTTCCCCTCTTGGGATATGTGGTGGGTGTAGATAATGAACTTTACAACTTGTGAATGTCCTCGCGTAGATGTTTTTTCTACATCGTGAAAAATTTATCTTTTCACCTTTTACTTTTCAACCAAATCACAATGTTGATTAGACGTCGAGCAAGATTGTCTTTTAAACGTCTTTTCAACAGAATTGTGCTAGGTGGGTGAACAGCTAACTGGTTACACATTCCACAATTGCACATTATCACTATAGTGTATATTTGTATGGGTTTGTATAGTAGACACCACTATATAAGAATCTGATTTTATTCTATTACTTTTTGAAATTTTTCCCCTTTATTTAAGTAGATAAAAACCTCATTGAGATTAGAAATCTCGTTTTCGAGAGTGACTTGGCCAAGAACAACAAGTTTATAACATGCACCTAACAATCAGACATCAACAATCACAACACAAGTAAAATGAAAGTAGCCAACATTAAAAGAAATACGGCATGGGTTGAATACTACAAACCTTTTTTTTCAACTTCTGGTCTCACTCTTGGGACCACCATCTGTAGATCAGAAAGAGAGGACCACCATTCGTGACCAGAATGACAGCAAAGGCTAAGCGTTTAATGTATGAAAATCAGCCAGTGTGAAAGCTTGCATACATATAGGAATGGCCATTTAGCAGTAGTGTTAAGAAGGACCTTCACAAAGACAGACTGAGGTAAATCAGATCTTTTATTTAGGCAATAATCCGAGTCTTCTTGCAGGCAGAAAGAGTTGAGAATGAAAGCACTGGATATCCAAAGAAAACCAGGTGAGTCGGCGCCAGGGAAGGGAGCATGAACAAGGTCTGACGAGGAGCGAGTGTGGAGCTGGTGAATATAAAGCCAGGTGAGTAATTGGTAACAGGGGTGTGGATGGTTAGTACTCTGGTGATTGGCAGCGGGGATATGGAGAGGAAGAGGGTGTGTCCATTGCAGAGACTGTTGCAAGTGTAACAAGTGCCATTTAAAATGTAGTGATGTGTGCGATTTCCACAGCCAGTAATAAAACGCAGAGCACAGTCGTACACAGGATGTAGTTTCTTAAGATACCAACCAGGGGTATTCAAAAATAAAAGATTTCCATAATCCAGCAGAGCTAAGAAAGTAGCTGACAGCAAATATTCTCTTGCTTTGAAGGATACATTTTATTTTTTCCTAAAGAAGAAACACAGTTTTACTTTTAGCTTAGGTATAAGGTTTTCAATGTATGTCTTGAAAGACAGATTCTGATCAATGGTAATGCCTAAATGCTTGTAGGTTGAAACTAGTTTCAGTACAACCCCTTGAGCCATTGAAAGCTAAGAAAGATCAGATTGTTGTCCTTTGCCATTTGTAAAAGCATATATTTGGATTTCATTGCATTTAGCAGCAGATTAGTGAGTCTGAATAACATTAAAGGCAGACTGGAATAATTCCTTTTCTTTAATATTGAAGAGAAACAATAAATAACTGTATCATCTGCGTAGAGATGATAGTTAGCAGTGGATAAATTCAGTCATGGAAAATAACAGTTGTCCCAAAATAGAGCCTTGAGGGACCCCTTTGACACAGCGGGGAAGGTGGAGGACGACCCAGCCTTGAGTTCTAGCTGACAAGTATTTAGAAAACCAACCCACAGCATGTTCAGATAAGCTAGTATCAGATAGTCTCCCTGTAAAATTATATAGTTTACTGTGTCAAATACTTGAGATAAGTCAAAGAAAAGAGCTGCAGAATATTTCCTGATGTTCAGTGCTTCAAATTTCAATCAAAATTGATTTTCCAAGTGCTTTTAATACAGTTCAGCTGCCATGTTATGTAAAAAAGCTACATAAATCCCAGGTGGATACCTCTACAACCACCTGGAGGTAACACAGACCACAGTTTGTGAAACTGAAAGGTTGTTTGTCTGAGATGGTGGCCAGCAACCCAGAAGCACTACAAAGGACCATATACTCTCACCATTTCTCTTCACACTGTACACCTCAGACTTCCAACACAACTCTGAATCCTGTCATTTGCAGACAGGGCTGGACTGGAACACAAAATCAGGCCAGGAGTCACACACTCACTCAGTCAAGCCACCCAAATATTAACTAATATTTGATCTATTATACCAGGAAATTCAGGATCTCTTTAAGCTGCTGGTTATTCCAACCTTGGATACAGCTATCAGGGAAGCCTAGACTTCCCTCTCCCCTGCCACTTTGCCCAGCTCATCCTTGGGTATCTAATTAAAATCAATTGATGATAATACAACCCTGCTGCTTGCTGAAGGGGGGACTGTAACAATGTACAAATATAAAAGTCTAACCTTTAAAAAGTTCTAGTTTCAGGGCTAAAAATTCAAATTGCTTAATGAGTGATACAGATGATATAACCATAGCATGAAATTGTTTTTTATAGATAGCAACACCACCACCTTTTCCGGGACGGTCACAACAGAACCCATTGTAACCCTTAATAGCAACGGCTTTGTCAGTGATAGATTTGTTAAGCTTAGTCTCAGACAGGACAAGAATATCAGCATCGGAGGATACAGCACATATTTTCACTAAATCCAGTTTAAGAAGTAGACTTAATACCAAGCCCAGATCTAATTTTAAAATAATGTCGGGTGTTCAAACAATGGAGATGAGGGCCACAGTTAGGATAAACATTTCCTGATATAGGATCAAAAGAATAAGACATCTCTTCTTCACTGACTTTGTTACTGACACAGATAGACTATTCCTGACTAGTGTGCTTGTGGGGGGAGAATGGAATAAACGCAATCATTCATATGGACAAAATAAACAATTTAAAAAAGGCTGAGCAGGCCTCCTATCAATATTTTCTGAAAAACCAACTTAAAGATATCATAAAGGAATTAAAATCCCAAATAGTACATTTTGGAAAAAATCAAATGTCCATCAGATTTTGATCTTCATTTATTTCATCCACCTTCTGTGGATACGGCTACTGTCAAAAAAAAGCAAAAGAGGTGCCATGGAAAACATGCTGAACCGCATTATCCTCACAGGCCCAGGCTGGAACTACCGGTGCTGATGGTGCTAGCAATGAAGATCAAAGCAAGAACTGCTAATGGTCCCAACAGCCTTTGAGTCTTTGAGGCTGGAACTTTTGGTGGTTTCTAGCAGTAGAGCCCAGGGATAGAGCTGCTAGCAGTGCTAACACTATAGACCAAAGCTGAACCTGCTTTTAGTGCTATAAAGGAACACAAGGCTGCGACTGATGCTAACGCTAGCATTGATAGCCCAGTTGGGAACAGGCTAAACCAAATGTTCATCAAACAGCAGCATATTCAGAATGTTCCTTACTTTGGTGTCCATTAAAATGCATGTATTGAGCAACATGTTACAATAAAAATACACTCAATACATTTTAGATGAAGAAGAAAATCAGATCTGAATCACGGAGAAAACAAACACAGAAGATTATGTGTGGCCATCTTGGATGATGTCATTATTTGAATAGTAATTAATTATTTTATTCTAGAGAGACAACAACTGTACTTAGCAAATAAAGCTGATTCTGGTGTTGGGTCAGTGTTCTGTAACATTAATACAGAAAAGTTCTCTCTCCTGTACTACAAAGTTTTATTTTTTTGAATTTCTCTTTGTTCATGTGTAAATTAAAGCAGCTATAGAAAAACAAAGGCCAGTATTGAAAATGAACTGGATGATATGATACTAGTTTAAAGTTATGATAAGATCATTTTGGAGTCAGAGAATCGGAGTGTTTTCTGATCACCTTAAATCCCATCGTGGCAGACGTGGCCTTCACTGTCAGGCTTATGTCCTGTGATTTTCTCTGCCTCCTTATTGACAAAGACAGCTACATACACTCACACTTCATTATGGAGAGCTGTGACATCAGCGGTTTGGTGGGTTACCAGGATACCTAGAGGCCTGGCCATCCAATTAAACACAAGAAGAAAAAGAAGAAGCAGTGAGGGGAAAAAATCAGGCTCAAAATCAGCTCAGAGAATTTCAGACACAGCTGCTGCTGCTAACACACCAAGAAACATCAACAAATTGCACCTCTTCAAACACACACACATGCGGTGAGTTCATTAGTTACATGATGGTGTGAAGATACACTGTGGAATATTTTCTGTTTGTATTTTGTGAATTATGAAAATAAGCATAGTGTGCTAGTGGGTATTTGATCACTGTTATACTGTTATGAGTAGCCTATTCTTCTTCCTCCTCCTATTGATACCATTTATCATTATAACAAATAAACTGTGTGTCATTGCTTTATTTCTTTTTAACATGTTTGAAATTAATCAAATAAATCGAAACTATTGCAGTGGTATCGAGTACTGTCTTCTACAGCTAGACAAAGAGAAACCTTTTTTTTTCTACCATCACAACTTGCTGTTTTTTTTTTTTAATGAAAGCTGAGTCGTCATGTTTGGACATATCTTTAACATCAGAATCTTAAGCTTAAGAGTTAATTGCCCTGTACTGTGACGAGAATGATTTCTCTAAAGGTATCAGAACAATTTACGTTGTTTTCTTGGGGTAGCAATTAAATTATTTTCGAAAAACAACAATTAAACAAATATGGAAAGAAACTGAAGGCGGCCAGCAAAAGTGAGTCTGGTGTTGACTTTTGCCTTTTCTCTTGCTTTGTCATGTTCTCTCTTTTTTTGTCCTCTCTTACTCTGATAATGTACTCTTGTACTCTTCTTGAGATCATGAAGCTAATTTTCATATAAGTTCAATCATCTCTTATCTTGAGAAACATGCCTTTTTCTTGAGATACAACCTGTAACTGTACTCATTGTAACTGATTATCTGAGATCACAAAATGATCTATAGTTTTAAAAAATACATAAACTTATCTTGAGATAATGACATTAATTATCTCGAGAAAACAATCCTTGCTATCTTGAGATAATGAGATGGTAACCTTCTTATCTTGATCAAATTATGTTTAGAAAAAAAAAGATTCAAAACATGAACATTCTGGGCTTCCATACAGAATACTTAAGGCATGCCTTAACTTGCTTTTACTCTCACCATCTGCAACAAGCAACACTTACTTTAAGCACTCATTGGCAATTTTTGAGCCCACCTTTATTATCTCTGATCTCAAGAAAACAAAGCATGTGATAAGTTACAGATGGTTAACTTGAGAAAAAGCTGCTCTCCCTTCCGTATCTTTTTTTATTTTTCAAAAACGCCTTATTATAAACAGTGTTATGTGTAATTATGTTCCGTTATTAGAAAGGCGTCAGTATTTAATTGAGAAAACATTGAATTTTAATTATTTGGTAAACTGAATAATCCCGCCCATCCGGAGATACAGGAACAGTAAATAATTGTAAAAAGCTCGCGTCCACCCGTAATTCTTCCAGGACCTTTTAAATGATGTTGGTTTGTGCAAACACTAACCATTTATTTAGGTTATAAATGAGTTTTGTACGTGTTACAGGCGGTTAATGAGCATTATGTTTCCTGTAAGACCAGATTCAGGGTATAACATCCCTGAACCACAACCCGCAGTTCAGCGCGCGTGCTTTGGCAAGGGTTCGGGCTCGCGCGCACGGTAGTGATGCTGCTGGGCTGGCGGAGCTGGTGTGAACCCAGCCAGCAGGTCTCTGGACCCCCGAGTGGATGATACCACCGCGGGGTTGAACAGTAACGTTAGTCCGTGAGTGAGCCAGCGAACCGCCGCGGCATGCCGCCGCTCTAAGGGCGGCTGTCTGGGGTCTGGGTCTGGGTAGATGGCTCCATCCATCCGCTCGTCAACGAGCTAATCAGTGGCGGTTAGCTCGCTGCGCTCCAGCCTCCTTTCCACCTTTTGACCGCTGTCATTAATGAACCGCTTCGCCCCTTCTTCCCTGTGTGCTTTAGTTTATATCGACCTTCCTCCCGGAGCGTGTAGGTTATAGCCTCCTCCAGCTGAACATGACTCAAGGTCAGCTAACTAGCTGGGTTAACTTCGCACTCAGCGGCTAAGCTAGCTACTGATGCTAGTCGGTCCATGTAGCGAACAGCTCAAGTTATGTTAGTCCGATGGAGCTGAAGCGCTGTTCTGTACAGCCTGCCAGAGATGACGGGCCGCCTGATTGTGGGTAATGTGCCTCTGTCAGCAGGAGGCGGAACATGGACGCTGAGGAAGAGTGGGCCGAAGAGCTGACTGCACACCAACTCCTGGATCAAAAGGTGCTTTACAAGCAGAATGGAAGACTCGGTAAGACTCGTGCTGTGTAAAGTCATGATCATCCCCCACTTTCATGATGAAGTTTCTCCTAAAGGTGACCTCTCCTCCATAGGTACAGTGACAACTCTTCACCACCTACTGAACACCCAGAACACACTGCAGATTCAGTCCCGTTTAGAATGTGCTGGTACGTTTTCTGTGGTGAATATGCTGTAGGACCTGATGGATTAAACTAATTTATTTAATACTCTTATTGTATTTAGCAGCTCTGCTTGCTTGGTGTTTAAATTTTGTTGAAATTACTTACAGTGTAGCTCTCTGTTCTCTAAAGAAACTGAGATGCCTCATAATCAGTTGGAATAACACCAGCTTGTACCTTTCTTCAAATCTGCATATTTAAACATGAAATTCACTTCAGTTGAAATGTAATATGAGGATTTTCTTTTAAAAATGACTGCATCTTTATAATTGAAAATTTTAAGTTGTTGTCAGAGAGCGTAAAGACTCTGAACCAGGGTTGCTGTAAATGCCACGTGTGTATGTGTGTTTGTTAGGTTCTTGTCCAGATCTAATGATGAGTAGGAGTGAACATGTCAATGCGAGGCCAGTCCCTGTGGCCCTCACCCCCCAGCTCCCTCCCAGAGCCCACCGGCCCCTGTGTGTGTCTGTCTCCTCGGACAGCAGTGGGCGCTTCAAGGCTCTTGAGACGCAGGAATGGAAGAACAACCTCAAAGCTCAGGTACCTTCATCACACATACCTGTTTTTTTCAGAAGAGAACTTGAAGAAAAACATGATCCAGAGACTGTAATGTACGGTGGCCCAGAAGTGTCACAGCAATACAAAATCTGCAACACGACAAAATAAGGTCCAACACTACTCAATAAGCCGCAACCACTCACTTCTGTTGTAGCTAATTGTGTTGTGTTGCAGCTAATAGCATAACTAGGTTCAGAAGTTTGAGACCAGAGCATCTCCTAATGCAGGGCTACTCAATTACATATCCAGCTGGGCCAGATTTTCAGATGAATAAATTTGACGGGGTCAGAAATAGTCTTTGGCCAGTAAGTAGCGGGGGAATTTTTTTGGGGCAGATGTCACACTTATTTTAATTTAGTCGTCATTTATCGCCACATTTATCACAGCATAAAGTGTTGTACTACGCTAGTACAGCTAGAGGTGTAAGATGCAATCAAATTGCACTTTTCCATGCATCTTTCTTCCCCTTGCAGAGTTTTTTTCTCATGCGGTGGCTACTTCTTACTCTTAAGTATCAGTATCCATTTATTCAAGTAACCAAACAAACTTATGTCCACTATCTTTTTATTCATGTCAATCCAGAAATAAATCCAACACATCCATATTTTTCATATTATGTTCATATTAGGGATCGACCGATATTGTTTTTTGGGGCCGATACCGATGCCGATTATTGGTGCTTAAGGAGACCGATAACCGATATTCATTTGCAGTAAAGATTAAAATTTTGGTGTCAAAATTGAGAATAACATACAGGATAAAACTGAGTAAAG
>JAOXYM010000010.1:1568799-1579697 GCA_028567055.1 Leptatherina wallacei | reverse complement strand
TGTAATATAATTAACGAGTAAATAAAGAACATTCTTTTCAATAATAATAATGAATTAACTGAATTAAGGATACAACATACATATTAACATCAAATAGCATTATTATTTTATAAATAAAAATGTAACTTTCACTGGTTACGAGACGTGTTTTTTATTAAAATAATTTGTTATTACATTAATTTATTAGTCATATTTTCAGCAAAATCAGTACTTTTACTCCAATGCCAAGTAAATTTAATTGATATTCTTCTATACTTTTTAATTTTAGGTCATGATTGTGTACATGGTAAATTAATACAGATAGAGCTACAATTATATTATCTGTTATGTATTAATATGTGATAGCAGGAACATTCAACAGGTCATTTAAACGTAGGCGCAATGCCTCACTTATAATTACTTACATAGGTGAAGATGGTGACTATTAACTTGTTGACAAGGTAACACATGCAGCCCATTGATGGAGGGATGGTTTCGATTCGTACGTGAACACATCTGAGCAGCATTGTCGTTGACAACGTCGCTTCAAAAATATTCAACATATTCACGTCTCGTGCGCCATCAAACTCCATAAAGTGTTTGGAAAAAACACCCTACAGAAACAGCGATTTCTCCGACCGCGTGTGGAAATCTCTACACGCGGTCAGAACAGACACTGAGCTGGTATGAAGACGGCGTGTTTATCCAGCTTACTGTTAACATGTAAACTGTTAGCTAACGACATGAAACATTGTGAAAGTCGACTCTGCTTGTGAAATTCAACAGGTTCATCTCTCTTAATCTGTGGGCTACATGCTGTACCCATGTTGCTAGGTCTTGTTTCTATTAAATAAAGGAGCTCCAGGTCATTTTCATTTGCTGAAGTTTCCCCCCGTGGTGATATTTAATTTTAGAGACGTAATCATTTAGGCTATCTGCACAACCGTGTCGCAGTACATGCCCATATAGACGTGCAGGCAGGTAGGTCCAGGTGTCTATAATAAGTTTTGCTGTCTTTAAAACTTCAGCATTGAGGGTTTTTATTGCAACTTGTATCATTTCTGTTGCATTACCTTCACTCATCAACCGCGATGCAGCGGTTCTCTCTCCCCAGCTGAGGAGCGGTAGCTAGAAGCGTCAGTGTTTATTGGCTACACAGCCCCTGACAGCCAATCAGTGGGGGCTGTAGGCGGGACATTGTTACACAGCCTAGACGGGTGCCTTCAGGCAGAGAGAGACTGCCGTATGAGAGCCAAAGGAGCGCGTTTTAAAATAAACTTATTTTATCGGCTATCGGTGGAAAAAACGTCCGATACCGATTATCATAAAATTGCCCAATATTGGCCGATATTATCGGCCATGCCAATTATTGGTCAATCCCTAGCACACACATACACACAGACAGACGTGCGCGCACGCAGGTAAAATATGAGTTTTAAAAATCCTGTCAGCGAGGTGAAGATGGAAAGCTTCTCTCTCCAGTGAGGAACAGCTAGAGGTTTTATCTGCTCTGGTGTTTCACAGAGAGCGTCATGTTGTCATGGAGACGCGCTGCACCGTCTTTGTAGGAATCTCTGAATCATATTGGGGTTTAAAATGGATCCAGTATTCTTTGTAAGTTGTATTAACATCAACACCTTTAATGATATTTAGAGCAATTTTATCATCATGCTCAATGTTTTATGAAAATAGTTACCTGATATTAAAGAAAAATAAGTGTTGTTAAACAATAAGCTGTAAATGAATCGAAATTGAATCGAAAATAATAGAAATCGAATAGAAATAGACTATTGTGAGACGAATCGAATAGATTCAGGGAATTAGTGATGATACCCAACCCTAGTTGCAGTGCATAGGCTATTGTCTCCTGCTCCTCTCGATCTGAGAACGCCGGTAAACTAAAGATAGAACAGCAGAAGCAGTCAAAGTCTGTGGCTGATAAAATAGAAAAAAATATTTTTTCTCTGTTCTATACATGGGCTACTAAATGTTAGGATTATTTTTTAATAAAAATTCACATAATTTTTGGGAAAGTCAGGGACCAGCAAAACTTCATGATTTTATTTTACAGTTGTTAAATGTGCAAATTTCAATAGTTAAAAGACCAACACTTTAGTTTTCGTCAGTTTTAGTAGGATAAAAACAGACTAAAACCGTTTTGAGTTTTTGTCAACTTAAACTGGACTATAACTGTCACATATTGAAATGACTAAATGTGACTAAAACTGATATGTATTTTTGTCAAAAAGACCACGACTAAATCTCAAATGGCTGCCAAAAACAACACTGGTTCTGTGTTCCTTCTGGAAAATGGGACAGATGATGGGGACATTTCTTGAGCCTTTCAAAACACCCACAAAACAACCAGTCACGTACAGCCTCATGACGTGCAGCCGGACAGTGAGGCTTTGGACGTAATCAATCACGTCACTCCTCGGAAATGATAAAATCCCAGATATGGGTGTAAATACTTCCTGGATTACTCGACACATGCTCCAAAGTCTCTGCGCAGTACGTTCCATCACTACCATACACTTCTGTATAAAAATGTTTTTGTTAAGTTTAAAAAGCCAATCAGAGTTGTCATCATGTACCACTGAATGTTCAGTAAACGTAATCGTTCAGCTGCTCTCGCCTTTTAGAAAACTATAGGGGTTGGTGTTTTAAAGCAACACTAGTGAACTAGAACAGGGGTTCTTAAGCTTTTATGCACTGGGGCCCAACTTTTCCAGTAAAAAGTGGTCCGTGGCCCATTCAAACACTGTATTGGTTTAGCTGGTCTCACTCTTGGTTTAATTTATATTTAATAACTAAACCACATCTGCTTACAGTTTAAAAGCTAAAACCTTGTAAAGTATGACTTGATGACATCATCACAGACATTTATATATCACATGTATGTGACACTCCACATAAAACAAGGGGTCTAGTATGTTGATAATTCATAGAATCAAATCAGGCTCCTACAAGAACAACTTCAAAGGCTTAAGTCAGGCTTATAGACACAAAATATGTATTAGATTTTACTACAGCAAAAAAAAAAAAAGGACTATCAGTAACAAGGAAGAAACGAGACATATTGGCAAATTTGCAATGAAAGGCTGATGAAACTGTGCATGTTGCTTATCTTGTGTCTAAAACAGGCTGTGAAATCCTTTTGATGTGACTGCAGGGCACCCATGGAGCTTTGAGCTAATTCACAAACTTTATGGCAAGGGCAGACTGGGGCAAAAAAATGGAATTTAGTACCTGACTGGCCCACTCAGGGGCCGGGGTGGCAGATGATGATGGTGGTGGTGGATGCTGGAGTTGGATGATGGCGATGGATAATGCAGCGAATGCTGGTGATGGATGATGGAGGAGGTGGAACAAATCCGTTCACATATATATGGAAGACAAAAAAATATGCATGTAAACGTTATTGAATAGATAATGACATATTTCACCTGAGGCCTTGATTAGAATTAATATATAATAGTTTTTATAACTTAGAATATTCTACAATAGTTGCTTAATAGTGTGAAGACTGGTGAACATGTAATGCAGACTAATAATTATCATAATGTAATAATTGATATATCATCACCTTACTGAAGTAGCAATTTCTGCAGCAGCACACTTTTCTCTGCAACACCATCTATGATGTCCTCACTATCAAGCATCTTCAGAACATCTTGCTGAGTGCCATCCAGGTTTAGTAAAAATTAGCTCACATCATCTGAGTCACTAATACGTAGATTTTTTTGCATACTGAACATATTCTGTAGATTACTAACTGTTAACAAATAGTAAATGCATTTGAAATGTTAAAAATTACTTAAATGTATTTAACTTTCTCCTAAATCGTGTTGTTTGATATCTACGTTTCAAACAGGTATATTACTTTGTTTAAATTTCATTCAAGTTAAATAGAAAAATGTCAAAAATATTAATGTATTGTTACACAGATAAGCAAAATTACATGTTCTTGATACTGAATAAGTATAGCTTAACTTTTATAAAACTAGAAATAATAGGACTATAGACTAATATAAACTATAGAATAATTGAAAAAGAAACATACAGTAGTACACGTCTTCTACACATAGACTCTCAATTTATATATTATCCAACAATACCCACACAAAAGTTTAAAGCTGTTAATGTTGATGAATCAGCAAAATTATTATGATAGCAGAATAGCATTTAGCTCACTAGCTTTAAGTGAAATACTAAAGAGATTGACACTTGGCCGCATCTACTCGTAGTGTGTGCCTTTTTTTCTCTCCCAACTTTTACGCTCCTTACGTTTCTTCTCCATTTTTGCACTACTGATTGATTGATGAAGATAAAGAGGAGGAAAGGGTCCTGTACCCCAGGCCCGGCCTTTTGGTTATGATTGGCCAACAGCCACATGACCGATGCGAAATGGGTCTGACACAAGGCCAATGTTGATTAGCACTGGGTTAGGGTTAGGGGTTAGGAACTTGAGGAACTTTTAACATTGGTTACCACATTAAAGGCTAGCCCTTTTTTTTTTGCCGCACCGGCTCACTGACCCATCGGCCCACCTGGAAAAGTCCCGGTACTCTCGATGGCCAGTCCACCCTTGCTTTATGGTGCTTCATCTATTGATACATTTATTTTATTTATTTGAGCCTTATAATCTAACAACTGAGGCTGTACTGAAAAAATGTCTGGATGTTGACTGGGATTAAAAAGGTTAGGCATTAAATAAATAAATAAATAAAATAAACAAAAAACATGTTTTAACAAAAAAAAATGTATTTAAAAATCATGAAGCAAAATAAATTGTGATATTTATGTGAATCAAATTTTTTTTTCCCACCCCTACTATAGACAAAAAGTAGTCCCTGTCTTTTAGAACTCAAACCAATTGATTGCAGTGCTGGAGTCCTACCCAGTTTTTCAGCCGCTCTTAAGGGTTAAACTACAATAAGAGTTGTGTGTATGTTGTTGCAGATGGAGCAAGCTCACAGTGCCGGCGCTGCCAGCAGCACCGGTTCTCTGGAACGAGCGTCCCTGTTCTGTGCCTCAGCCTCCACCACAGCGTCCAGCTCGGGTCTGTCCAGCCCCGTGGAGATCCTCAGCAAGAGCAAGTCCTCCAGCCGCTTCTCCCTCTTCTCCCCACCCTGGAACAGCAGCTCCGAGTCCGACTCCAACCCTCCATCCCGTTCTGGCTCCAAGAAGCTGCGGAATTACAGTAGAAGAGCTGCCACAGGGCCAGCCGGAGCCAGGGGCCCTGATACGGCTGAGCCCAAAGCCAGTGGTCCTGAGCACTTCCAGTACTCTGAACCAGTCATTTCCAAGGTGACGGATTACATCTATGTGGGTAACCTGAACGCGGCGTACAACGGCCGCACGCTGTGCCGCAACAACATCGACAGCATCATTGACATGAGCAGCGTGTCGGGGGAACCGGGTCCCTCCCTCAGCCTCATACCCTGCACCTGCTCCCGCGGCGCCCGCCATAGCTGGTCCCGACTTAAAGTAGACATCAGAGATGTGCCGGACGCTCTGGGCGACGGACCGGCGCTGAAGCACCGCTGCTTTGAGGACATCAACGAGTGCATCAACGCCTCCACCGAGAAGAGGAAGCGTGTTCTCGTCCACTGTCGGGATGGCTTCTCTCTGGCGCCAACGTGCGTCATCCAGTACCTGATGGTGAAGCAGAACATGAGGCTGATCGCCGCCTATGAGCTGCTGAGGGCCAAGTACCCAGTCAACATCAGAGAGTGCCACCAGAATGTGCTGGTGAGCCTGGAGAGGGCACTGCGGCCCAGTGGCGACGTCAACCCAGAGTGCTTCAAGCAGGCCATCTCGCGCAAAGTGGCGTGGACCTGACTCCAACTCCCAGAATGCTCGGCTGCTGCTCAGTGACATCAGATTATAGACGAACCAAGGGCAGCTGTGCTTCTCCCTGCATACTGGTCTGCTGGATGTTTTTCACTTCCCTGGTGTAAGAATTATTAATCTGAGGACTTTTTTCTTTTTCTTTTTTTTTTCTGACCTATAAATGTGATTGGCTGTAATTTTCATTTTCACAACTTAGCAGACGCAATAGTCTCCCCTGCAGTGTGATCAACGTGTTGATAGCGGTGTTGTAGTGTTGGACGTGTAGTGGTTCTAGTCCTGCTTCAGTTCTGTGCCACGCATTCGTGTTGTTTTTCTATATCAGGGGAGTTTCTAATGGGTGATCTCAGGAGATTATTGATGTCACACCAGTGCAGCGTAGGATGTTTGTCTTTAGATCAGCTGCACTCACATCCAGGCGGGGGGTGGTCTTTCAGCGTGCACGATGTTGATGCTGCTGCAAGTTCAGATCAGAAACCTGGACAGCTGTCCCAATGCACAGAGAAATGTTTTGCAGGGAGGAAAACCTGAATGGAGAAGCTGCAGCGAAACATTTAGAAAAAACCCCACAGGAAGGCTGATTCAAGAGTGGTTCCCAACCTGTTTTACTTTCATGCCCCCGCACATTGTGACATATTTACCAAAGGAAAACTCAAGACAAAACTTTCTATTCACACTTTTATCTGCATCTGTTGAGGGATGTCACGATCTGGTGTCTTGTCAGAGAAATGATGATGATTATTCTACGTTAATTTTCCAACACTATAATTATGTAAAATCGAAACTGGGCAATCTACACAGAGGATCTGTAGCCTCTGTACGTAGGGTGGCCGATCAACCAGTTGAGCTACACACCACCCTTTATTTCTATCTTTTGATGTCAACATAACAAATAATGTTATAACAGTAAAGTAAATTAAACAAAAAACAACAACTCTTCTCTGTAAATAATAAATAAATCCTACACATTAACTCTGGATTTCAATCAGAGAAAAGGCTACAGGACCTCTACCTGGACTTGGGACTTTTCTCTCTCAAAACTATATTATAAAAATGTTTATGAATATTTCTTTTCAACCTGAATAGAAAATTTTGAAACACAGGAAAAACATTGTTCTTGCTTTAACTTCCAGCTGTCCTTTAGCAGAATAGCTGCTGTTTGACACAGTTAATACTGTAACTGGAAATAAAGAGACAATACCAGATATCTGGAATTGAATATGCTTTCTTTGTATAGATCATTGAATACTGATGAGTAAAAGACATTGACCTCATGCTGAGTCGATTTATGTTTGAAAAACTAAACCAGCCACTAATAGTTTGAGACTTGTTCAGTTTTTTTCATGCTGCTCACCTGTAAACCCAACCAGTCAAACAATTGTAAAACAAAGCAACACACTTTGTTTTCCTTCCCGATCTCATGATATGGTTCAGACATGATCCTTAATGGAAAGCCATGATGTTTATAATCTTCATGACTAATTTATCATGGCATTTAATACTACGATTAATGGAAATTAAGTCTTTGTGACATCCCTACTTCTGTCCAGGATGGAGATGTCGGGTGTGATGTTTTGTGACTATTACAGCTGCTGCAGTCTCTGACAATCCATCTGTTCTCCAAGCCAAGATATTCCTCCATTACTCAGGATTTCTTTAATTATCCATCAAGACCAGTAGAACCAGACCTAGAGTATGTTGGGTACATATAGATTCCTGCTCAGCTGTCATGGTGTTAACTTTGTTCTGCAGCTGATGGTTCGTATCGCTGTAGAAACTGAACCTGTCCCTGAGGAGTCCTCATCTCTAAAAGCATCAGCTAGCTGTGCTTGTTCAACAGTCTTTCCCCCCCTTTATTTTTATTTATTTTTTTATTGGCAGCTGTTATATAAAACATGCCAGCACTAGCCCACGCATCACCTTAACACAGCTCTGTAACAGCAGACACTGATGCAGTCCATCCTCAGAGGGGTGATAATCCAGTGGATCTTTGAGGATTTTTTTTTTTAATGTTTGAGATTCAATGCAGTGAATCCTCGAACCCTTGAAGGCGGTGCAGACCTCAGGTTGGGAACTACTGGGGCTGAACATTCAGCAGAGGAACAACACAACAGCAGTCTGATGGTTTTTCCCACATCTGATAAAATCCAACAGTTTGATAAGGAGATGATGTTTTATGTTGATTGGTTCCGTTTACAACCTTGAATCCAAAAATGTTCGGTCTCTGTGTAAAGTGTAAATAAAGCAATGCAAATACTTCCTCATCTCATCAAGCCATATTTTGTTCCCAGTAGAACATAAACAACATATCAGATGTTGAATCTGAGACATTTTACCATTTCATGGAAAATATGAACTCATTTTGAATCTGATGTCTGTCCACTGATAACAAGCTGGATGCTCCCTCTCCTCTTTGCCTCAGACCATTTTACATGACCTTTGGCCCAGAGAAGATGGCGGTGTTTCTGGATCTTGTTCACATCTGGCTTCTTCTTTGCATGATAGAGCTTTAACCTGCATGTGTGGCTTTCAGGGTGCACTGTGTTCACAGACAGTGATTTCTGGAAGTCTTCCTGAGACCATGCAGTGATTTCCAGTAGAGAATCATGTCTGGTTTTAATGCAGTGCTGCCTGAGGGCCCCAACATCATCAGCATCCAGCCTTATCCCAATGCACACAGAGATTCCTCCTGAATCCTCAGGGGCAACGAGGGCCTCTCTGTGGGGAGTTTGCATGTTCTCCCCTTGTATGCATGGATTTTCTCTCAGATTGGCAAACCTCTGCCCATCTTTAAATCTGAGAGACTCTGTCTCTCTGAAATGCTCCTTTTGTACCAGGTCATGTTACCAAGCTGTTGCCAATCAACCAAATTAGTTGTCAAACGTTCCTCCAGTTGTCTTTGATTTGTACCGATCACTTTTCCAGCCTTTTGTTGCCCCTTTACCAATTGTTGCTGCAAGGTTAAGAATGAGCTCATATTTTCCATGAAATAGTAAAAAGTCTCAGTTTAAACATCTGATATGTTGTTTATGTTCTACTGGTAATAAAATATGAGTTGATGAAATTTACAGATAATTGTATTCTGTTTTTGTTTACATTTTGCCCAGAGTTGCAGCTTTTTTAGAATCGACATATTCTAAATAATCTAAATCAGCCAGCTAGTTGCGGTGGTTCAGGAAGAATAACTTTTTTTTTTTAAATCTTGGTTTGATGGCCTGTCCTACAGCTGAATCCATGCAATAATCCAACCCTTAGAACCATGATTACACAGACCCTGTCATTTAGTTTCATTTTGTGTCAATTCGCTGCAGCTTCATCTTGGGTTTTCCTGCCGTGGCGGTCCGTCTGCAGCCAAGTTATCTGATGTGCATCTCACTTCAGTATTACTGTTGGTGCCACTGATAAGTGCTTCAGGGTTTTCACACATATAGGTGTCCACAATGCAAAGTGTTTTTACTTTGTTTTTTTTGCACTATTGCTCATGGAATTTCACACAAATACTAAAAACCACTGTTAGATGAAGGTCAGTGCCAACAAGCAGTGAAACTAAGAGCTGATATCAGGAGAATTAATGAGATGACAACCAAACTATTGGCTTCATCTTGAGTTTCCAGCTCCATGTAACTGTTGCAGAATGTTAATGTTTCAGTGATGATGTCCAGGAAATATCTATCTGAAGATGTCCCGGCCATTTTAAAAGAGAAATGGTTTAAACTGATGGTACAAAGTAATCCTAGCAAGATGAGTGAGATGTGATCCAGATCAGTTGACATATTTAGAGGTTTATGCTAACTTTTATTCATTTTTTAGGTTTTTTGGGGGGTAATGGGGTAAAGACATTGGAGTAGGGACTGTGGAGGCTGCAATGAGGACTTCAGAGGAACTGCACAGAGTCCTGAACGGAGGTTTCAAACGTTTATTCACACAGACGAGCCAGGAAATATGTACAGCTGCTCCATGTCCGCTGTGATCTTCTGCAGAGTTAACCAGACTGTTTTCCTTATTTTGATCTAAAAGTTGTACAGCACCGTTGAGTTGTGGTGAGAGTGCAGGTATGGTGCCTTCATTTGGAGTCGTCTCGTGACCACGTGGTGACGTTTGCACACTTTGTATGACTTTAATCTCTTGAAATGTTGTAAAACATTGAATATTTTTGGATGTTTTATTTGAAGCAAATGCATGCATGTCACATTTATGTGAAGTTCTTGCTGTGATATAATTGCTGTTCAGTAGTTTACAGTAGCTGGCTTTATGTTGAGGAGACGGTGTAGTAGATGAAGAATCAGCAGATTTGGGTCATTGATGGTTGTAAATGTCGTCATATCAAACCTACTCGGTTTTTTAACTCATTCTCTCAGGTGATTTCTCAGTGGCCCAGAATGTTCTCAATGACTATGATGTTTAGAAATGTGAAGAAATGTATTTCTCATGTCATGTTTTTAAGTCTGATTTGATTTGTACTGTTGAAATATTAAAGAAGCAGATGTTCCTGATCTGGATCTTGGTGTCAAATCAATTGTTTTATATGACAACAGTCCAAAATAAATTGTGGTGTAGATGGAAAGTAAATTAAGAGATAAACACTCATCGTCCACTTTATCAGGTCCACCTGTTCAACTGCTGTCAGCAGCACAAATAACTAATCAGCCAATCACATGGCAGCAATTCAATGCATCTAGTCATGTAGACATGGTCAAGATGACTTGCTGAAGTTCAAACTGAGCATCAGAATGAGGAAGAAAGGAAATTTACGTAGGTCTAAATATTTCAGAAATTGCTGATCTACTGGGATTTTCACACACAACCATCTCTATGGTTTACAGAGGATGGTCTGAAAAATAGAAAATATCCAGTGAACAGCATTTGTCTGGACCAGAATGTCCTGATGATGTCAGAGGAGAATGGGCAGACTGGTTGGAGATGATAGAAAGGCAGGAGGAAGTTAAATAAGCACTGGTTCCCACCAAGATATGCAGAATAGCATCTCTGAAACACGTCCAACCTTGAAGCAGATGGGCTACAGCAGCAGAAGACCACACCGGGTGCCTCTCCTGTCAGCTAAGAAC
>JAOXYM010000010.1:1515184-1532921 GCA_028567055.1 Leptatherina wallacei | reverse complement strand
GATTGATTGATTGATTGATTGATTGATTGATTGATTGATTGATTGATTGATTGATTGATTGATTGATTGATTGATTACCAAAGTTTCCTGAGGTGGATAAAAAGGGATTGGTGCTGTTCAGACGATCAGATTAAGGAAAAAAAAGGTCAGATTTTCCAACTTTTACATCACTAAAGTGCTCAATTAGAGCTTCTAACTCAAAGATACTGTCCACAATCATTGGCAAAAAATAATTACAATGTCTCGGCGGAGGTCTGCGCTGTCTGAGTGCTTCTAGTTTACAGTAGAATAATCCTTTTTTTTCTTTTAATAGAGAAAGATTTTTGTTCAGAGGAATGAATTCACACTTGGTGAACTTTATCTTCATGGGAAATCTGTCATATGCTTACATGAATGTATGCCCCTCTCATTTTCCTAGCCTGAATGTTAACATGAGAGGTCTCTGTGCGGCCAGAGAGAGAGATCTGGAAGCCTTTCTGTGAACAGATCCTCTCCAATAAAGCAATCCAAGATGAAACGTTAACCAGGCGAGTGAGTGAGTAGGTGATATTTATAGATAGAAGAAATGCAGGCTTATTTAATACTTTATCTGGAGCTACAGTTAAATGTGATATCAAAACTTCATTGGTAACGTTTGTCTTTTTAACCTGTTTTTCACCTTAAAGGAGACCATCATCCCTTTGCTTTTTATTTTTATTTCTTTTCTAGGTGTTCAATATCAGAGAAATCATCAGCTGTTGACTCTAGGAATGATGGAAAAAATGAAATGTGAATTTTATGAATTTTGTGTTTTAAGTGTTTTTTGTTCCTTGTGATCATAAAAAACAAAAAGAAAAACAAAGTCCTGATAGAGATCCATCTCTAAATATTCCTGTTGGATTCTGCTCTTCACTGGGAGACAAAACCATGATCCCTGAAAGTCTTCATTTAATCCATCAAGTGAAGCCTGAATCATAACAGCAGATGTTACCACTTTATTTTGGTCCACTAATGATCAAATTATGTCACTCAAAAACTTTTTCTGTGCTCATAAAAACTTTATTCAATAAAAAGTTCTCTGCTACGTGTTTACAGCGTAAACCTGATCTTATCATAAAAACCTGACTCTTCATTGGTGTTGGAGGCAGTTTTTTTTCCTGTCCTGTATTCAGAGGTGTGAGGTGGCTGCATAGCAAAAGTCTTCACTGCATTTAGCTTTTAACAAAGTGAGAGCGGAGTCTGCAAAGATGCTGCCTTGAAGGACATATCCTTCCAGGGACATGTCCCCCTCTAATTAGTGAGGAGATGATTCTGAGATTAGCACGCTCACATCTGAAAAAACAAACTAAAAATGTTTCTGTAAATTTGAAAAAAGTATGTCCCCCCCCACACACATTCATCTGGTTTTATAGTGGATGTGAATCATCATTATCATCCTCTTCCTCCTTTTTATAGCATCCTGGTGGCTCCAAGCTGAGTCCTAAAAAGAATTGTCGCTCCTCCTTGATGACGCTTGATCTAAGGGGTGAAGTTGGGGGGATGGTGATATTTCAGGAGCTTGATGACCAATTGGACCAAAGATCCTACACTTCCATAAACAGCAGCTCCATTTCCATATCTGGGCCCTCGTATATATACACCCATCTGATGATTTCCTCTCACTGCCACTGCTGCCCGTCCTTCTTGACTTGCCGTCTTGTCTTAGGTAAGTCCAGTTTCGTTTTCCTCTTCCTCCTCCTCGTCCTCCTCCTGTCTTCATGTGCAGATTGTTTGATAACTGGATATAAAATAGCTTCTGTGTTGAGACATGTTAAAGTGTGAATGTGATGGATGTTTGTGAGGAAGTGAAGGGAAATGTGATCCACAGAGGAAGAAGAGGACTGTCAGAGGTCCAGACAGCGCTGTGCAGGAATCTGATGATGCTCCAGATTTCTGTTTTGGATGCTGCTGAAGCATTTGGAAGTTTTGGGAAGTTGGTGCTGTTCCTGTGAACCAAAGCTTTTTAATTGCATGACTTGTTGGAATTATTTAGGAAGATTTTTGATTGACTGTTATTGTTCAGAAATTGGAGAAATTATTGCTTGAGATCTTCTGGATTTAACTGGATTTAACTGGATTTTTGAATAGTGTTCTTTAGTTTATTTTTTGGTGTTGAATCTAAAACTTAAAGATGATTTCTTCTCAAATCTTTAGAGGTGGGAATATTTACACTTGTTTCCACTTCAGATTGATGTATATAGTAATGAGTCTCATTTATTTATAAAGCGGCTGAACAAAGGGCTGCACAGAGTTAAAGTACAACAAAAGACAAAAACAATTCATAACAATAATTATTGTGAAAAGTGCCAGGAAGATAGCAGTTCTGGATATGAGGAGAAGAAAAAGAGAGATGAGTCCTTATTCCACAGTTCCGAGGCAGTGACTGTGAAATCACTTCCTATTTTTCACCTGATTCCAGTCTCATGTTGGAGTTGGCGGGCTGCCGGTGTATGAGGAAGATCAGCTGGATCAGGACTGATCTGTCTGTTAATGCATGAAAGTGAAGAAAATGCATGAGATGATTTGTTGATACAACCAGCTGGACTCTCATCATCAGATGAAGCTGGTGTTATAGAGAAGTCAGCTCTCTGAGATGGAGAAGCGCAGGGAGGTTGTTTTTCTTCTTTTAAAATAACCAAAAACTGACATTTTCTACCATCTTCTGTTTCTACAGTTTAAGTAAAATATTCTGCATGAAAACACATTTTTAAGTTTTAGATCTTGGTATGAATGAATGAATGAGTGAATAGTTCAGTTCTAGCTCAGCCTGACTGGTCGTCATCATTCTGACACAGTCTAATTGAAAAATGAAGCTTGATATTATTTCCAGTAAAAATAACTCCTGAAATCCAACTCTGGGACTGGTGGCCTTGTTTATGTGTGTGTGTGTTGTTGGCAGCCAGAGAGCTGCTGCAGCACATTCTGCTGGACAGATTCTTCTCTGCTAAAGGAATTGAAGTGTTAACTCCAGCAGGATATACAGTTCTGACATTTGACCCAAACTCCAAACTTAGCTCAGTCCCCAGTCAGCTGCCCATTAAATGTTTGGATCGGTCACGTATTAACACATCAGGGTCTCTTATATGATGAGCTGATGACTTTTTCCTCTGTTCTTTGTTTCTTCACACAGGCTGTGAAGAAAAAAACCCGCCAACATGTCTGAGTGAGTTCTCCTTCTCATTTCTGCACAAATCATTTCACTGATGATGTCATTTGTGATCTAGCAAGATTTATTTTATTTATTACATTTTCATGATAAAAAAAAAGATCACTTATCACTACTATGTTGCTAAGAGACCTCTATTTTTACCTGGAAATTATGATAAAGCCACTTCCTCTCAAACTTTCCACCAATCAGAGAGCTTAAATTGAGGGTAATGTCCAATCAGGAGCAGCCAAAGATCAACAAGTGAGCCGAAAATTTGATGTCTGTCTGAAAACAACAAAAATAATGGCTGGAATAAAGCCAAGAAGACGTTTTCGATTCATGGCGGCGCCAAAAATTAGCTGAGTTGGAGTTGGTTTTGTGAAGATAGGTAAATAGTAGTATAAATAACTGTTATAAGCAAAAAACAGCTGGAGAAAAAAGTATAAACATGTAAATTGTTTCTGTTGTGTGTTTGTTTCAAAGCCAATATTTTCCTCCTGAAAGCCAAGACTTGAGAGAATGATATGCAGATGAGAAAAAGGTACAAAGTACTGTTAGTAATAAATTCTGTTTTGTTTTTTTGGTTGGCCTTTATGGTGCTTTATCTATGATAGACTTAATTTTTAGCCTCATAATCTGACAACTGAGGCTGTCCTGAAAAAAAAGTCTCAAAGTTGACTGGTATATTTTACATGTAGCTTTATAAAAAACAGATGGTCCAAAAATAGCAAAAAATGACTTGAGTTTAGGGTTGAAGGGAAAGACAGTAGGAGAGCAAAGGAGGAATGAAATAAAGAAACAGAAAAAACAATAGAAAGAAAAAATACAAAGAAGGGATGGAAAAGAAACGGGACTTTTCAATTCCAGCCCCTTGAGGGTCACTGTCCTTCAGGTTTTAGATGTTTCCTGCTCCAGCACACATGGATCCAACAGCTTGTTGTCAAGTTCTCTACAATGAACCATGAATCTAAATCAGGTGTTTTGGAGCAAGAAACATCTAAAACCTGCAAGAAATAAAGTGGTCCTCAAGGACCCAACTTTGAGATCCTTGGATTAAAAGAAATGAAGACAGAGACAAAGAAATAAAGTCAAATTATAAAAAAAAAGAAGTCAAGAAAATGTGAAAATGAGCAATAGAAGGAGGAAAGAAAGAAAAACTGAGGTTTCTTGGCAAAAGTAGTGGAAACCTGATCGGTTTCTGTTCACTTCCACATTTATTAAACTCAAAGCAAACGATTTCTTCACCATTGTGACACTAACAGAGTTGTTTGTGATCTGACAGTAAAAAGATGACTTCAAGCCGCCGGCATCATCTGAAGGTACGAGACCCTTGTTAATCCATGTGATCCATGGAGGTATGGAAAGATGTTGCTGTCCTCCAGTGATCTGTCAATCATGTGTGGTTGAACCTGTAGTGTCCAATCAGATTTCATAGGTGGCCTGTGCCACCTTACCACCTCTCTAGCTCTACCCCTGATGGTTTACTGGAAGTTTCTCTTTTCAGAAGATGCTAGAAGCTCAGGTCTTCTTTCTGTAAGGTCTTGATTCCCCCCCCCCCCGGTATTTCTAAAGAACATTTAGAGTTTGGAGAAATGATGCTGTGCCAGATAAAGGCCTGCTGACAGAGAAAGTGGAGACGACATGACTCTGATCTGCAGCTGCTCTGTGAGGTGGTTCTGGTTTCTGTCCGGTCTACGTGTGGTTCAGTGTGCAGTAGTGTGGATATGTGCAGCTGTCCCTGTTTGATCCTGACAGCTGCACAGCTGAGTCACCAACACACACAAGTCCACATGTACTGTAATGCAGCTAAAAATTAGACACAATTAGTGCTGACAGGATTTTTGGTGAAACTTTGTTTTAAAATTCCCAATTTTTACAGCATAGTTCCTAGGAAGTCATCTCCAGACATCAGGAGCAAATCAGTTGTAAATCGCAAGAATATATAGACCAACACACAACTGTTAGCTGTCTTTACACTCAGAATAACCATCTTTGTTCATACATCTGATCCAAACTCATCCTTTCATTGTTGGAACAGCCACAACTTTTAACTTCAGTCTCCCTACAAAGACTGATATATTGGAGTTTGTAAAACTATGCTCCAAGCTGGTCATTGTGTTGCTTTTCAGAAAACAGAAGTAGTAAAATGGCAAATTCCTCCCTTCTTTTTTTTATTTTTTTATTTTTTTTAGCTTTGGGTGATATTCAAGGTGATTTGAGGTATTTTGATTGAATATATATATATATATATATATATATATATATATATATATATATATATATATATATATATATATATATATATATATTCAATCAAAGACAATATAAAGACAAAATTCTTAATAGTAATTCAAATAACTGGAAACTGAAAAAAGTAATAATAAATATAAATTAGCGAAATTATAATTTAATGAAATAAAACATTGTTTTTTAAATTTAATTGGGCTGAAAAAATAATAAAAAACAAATAAACAATACGGTCCTGGACCAATGAGACTGATGAACAGTGGGCCAGAATACCTGTGGACAGGTGTAGAAGTCTGATGGAGAGTTACAGGAAACACCTGATTGCAGTGATCGCCTCAAAGGATTGTTCCACTAAATACTATCTTATGAGGGACGTAACGTATATTAGTTTATCATATTTTTTGCTCGTTTATTAAAAATATTTTTATTGAACCACAATTCAGAAACAATGTCATGATATTCATCAAATTTTCATATATTATTACTTTTGTCAGTTTCAATTTATTTCAGTGAAGCTGATTTTTTTCCTTCTTTAATGGAAGGGTATGAATAATTTTGTTTACGACTGTATATATATATTTTTTGCCTTTTCTCCCCAACCCTTATGGTTTTGTCTGAATGGGAGACTGTCTGCTCATCTAAATAATTACCATCCATTAATTATTTTGCAGAGTCTGGGACCCGTAGTGGATACGACATTCAGTTCAGTTCAGCTTTATTTGTTTTGCAACAATTCTTAACAAAGTCATCTCAAGGGACTTTACAGACATTATCGGAGTGCGGAGTTTGCATGTTCTCCCCGTGTATGCGTGGGATCTCACCGGGTACTCCGGCTTCCTCCCACTGTCCAAAGACATGCATGATAGGTTAAGAGTGAGTGTGTGCATGAATAGTTGTCTGTCTCTCTGTGTTGGCCCTGCGATGGACTGGCGACCTGACCTCGAATAAGCGAAAGAAGATGAATCGATGGATAGATGTTCATATAAACCAAGTCTTGAAAATAATTACCTAGCTAAGGAAACCAATGGATTGGATCAAATCGTGCCTTCGAGTCAAACCTCCATCCTGAGCTGCACAGGTGTGTGACAGTGGAAAGGCAAAAACTCCAGGAATATTATATGAAGAGTGAAAAATTATGTTAATTTATGTGACAGGGGTCACATAATGAACATTTTACGCCCCTTATCAAGTTGTTACTGCCAGAATGCAGCCAGGAAATGTTAGTAGAAGGCTGTCATATTGTTGGAAGTATATTTTAACTTTAAGACCTCCTGCTTTCTTTCTCCTTCACAGGACTTCGGCTACATACACACTGCAGGCAAAAGTAGCTCAAATTTGGCTTTTTCCTCCATATGTGACCCATTTCTGATTTTGTACGACAGTCTTAACAGCTCAAATACTTTTTATAAAACATTTTAGGACACCTAAACAATTTGCCACCTCTCGTACTTTAGAAATAATCTGCTTTAAAATTGATTTGCCACATTTATGTTGCTTTCTGATGTTACATTAATTACAGAAGGAAACATTCAAAGAACACAACTTTAATACACAATTATTCATGTCGTTGGTTAGATGAATAATTATTCTTTATTTGTTATGTTCCTCCTGGTGTTTATCCTGCCGAAATTTCATTGAAGAAAAACACATTTTGGGTTTCCTATTCTCACATAATTGATTAGAATTCAGAGTTTTTGGCTTTTCTATTCACCAAAAGCCTGATAAATGACGGTTTCTTTTCTCTGACCTTTCACCTTTCCATTTATCCTGCAGAGTTTGATCCTGTCGATTGCTGCAACCTGGCTTGAACAGGAGAAAAAGGACATTGTAGCTGCCAAGGAAGCCTATATGGCTGAGAGTTGCCCCGGCCCCGACCTGCATGGAGATCAAGCTGCCCTCATGGTGAGACACTGCAGCTTTGACTCTATGGCGATGAGGGTTTTCCTCTACAAAATTTAATTTACACTCAGTTGGAAGTATCTCAAACGTAATGTCAGAGTACAGCAGAAATATGTTCTGAGTATGTTACATCATGGAAACTATGATGTTAACGACTTAGCTAAACGTGAACGATTGAAACAACGATAAAGGAAATAGAATTAGGTGCCATAATCACAGGAAAACAGTCAGCAGTTTGTGCTCTAAGTAGGAGATACTGATTGAAACGCCTCAGATAAGCTTAGGTGTAAAGTCACACTGCAGATAACTTTCCAGAGGACACAGTTAAGATGTCAACACCTTAAACACACCAGTGATGGAAAAACTGTTTCTGACGGTTGCAGAAATGTATTGGTCTATCTATTTATACCAGGTGTCTCCATGCATAAAACCATCAGGTGAAAACTGGAGCACATATTAGTGGGGATCCTCCACGCTCTCAGATCTGCACATAATCAGTCCTCTGATTAAAGTTACTCTGGTTAACTTTGGCATACAGCTCTCGTTCCTCTGGGGTGTGACGTGAGCACTAGGGATGTCCACATTAGAGATTTTTTTGATATGATCATTGTCAGAGAAATAATCCTGATTATACTGCATTAATTACTTTCCCAACACTATAATGGGTAAAATCACATAAACATTCCTTCTAGGTTTTTACGTTTTATTCATTTGTATCTTTTGATGACAACATAACAAAATAATATAGAAACAGAGAAAAGTAACCAAGAAGTCTCATTCCAACCAAATCCCCCCCATCTCTGTAAAGAATGAATAAATACTGCATATTAACAGATGGAAAAGGCTACAGGACTGCTATGTGGTCTTATTTCTGGAAACATTATAAAAATGGTTTGAACATTTCTTTTTAACCTGAGTAAAGAATTTCAAAACACAGGAAAACATCTGTCGAACTTTGACTTCCAGCTGTTCTTTAGCAGAATAGCTGCTGTTTGACACATAAATAATACTGGAACAGTGGAAATAAAGATACAAGATCAGATATCTGGAATTAGATACGGTTTCTTTACAGACCATTGCACACTGATAAATAAAAGGCATTAACATCACTGCAAGTTGGTCATGTTTGAATAGGGAAACAATGAAAAAATACATATTAAAGATACATACTTTATGAAAAGTCATAATATTGAGGGATATTTATGATTAATTAATCATGGCATTTAATATTGAGATTAATTGTGACATTAAGTAATCGTGACATAAAAGTAATAATTCCAGTAAGTACTGTCATTACTGTGATACAAGATTGTTCACATTCACATATTCTATGAGAAATTAAATGAATGAAAAATACTGTATTTATCCCAGAAGGAAATTACAATATTTTATTTGTTTATCTATTTAAAAAAAATTTAAATAAAAATAATTAATTAACAGTTAATGTCTTGTACTGGAGGGTGATGGTGCTGGCAGGAATGATATCCTGTATCTTCCTGTCTTGTGCTGTACTTGAAGAAGCCTCTGTCTGAATACACTGTTTTTTTTCCTCACTGCGTTTTGTAGAGGATGTGAAGAATTGTCCATCATGTCCAGCAGCTTGAGCAGCATTACATTGAGCTGGTGTATATTCCCTTCAACATCTGTGGTGCTGGGTTTCAACTTTTTTCTTCACAAAATGTATTCGGCGCTCTTTCATCTCTTTACTTTGCAATTTGCAATCAGCCCAAAATCAGAACATTATGGCGACCAGGGATGATGCATCTCTGGGAGAAAGAAAAAACAGTTACCTTGATGATTGCTTGGTGCACAGCTGAATTGATAGGTTGCCTTCTCCAAAGCTAATCATGTAATCTATACACTTCTAAGACTACAGTGTCGGGACCATGTGAGCTAATTGTTGCCTTAAATGCATCATTGATTTTTAGACCTGCTGTAAAAATCAGAAAAAGAAAAATTTAACAATTTAATAACACATAGTTCTCAGTAACAACTACTTTCTTAACACGTAAGAAATTTTGCTTCAAAGCAGATCTCTGAATGAACGTAAACTACACTTTAATGGATTCTCTTTCAAAGTTTAATTGATTATCTTTCTGTTGCTGTTGTTGTTGTTTCATTTTATGCTGACAATATTTGAAATCTTTATCAAATTCATATCTTTTTTTTTGCTTTCTATGGATTCATCAGGTGTTCTCAGTAATTGATCGTTGCATCTGTGTGTTTAACCAGGAAACCTGCAAGAAGCTGCATGCCCTCATTGACAAAGTAGATGAGGAGAGGTATGACCTGGAGAGCAAAATGGGCAAGGCTGACAAAGAGGTACACCTCCTCCTGCTGTGCACAACAGACTGATCAACCTCTTCATTATATGAACATGGTAACCAACTGGTGTGTTCGGACGGAAACATGCTGGAGTGACAAAGCTGAGAAACTAACATTTATGGCAGCTTTGAAATTCAAAATGAGCTGAAAACAGCTCGTCATGAGAATCATTCATACTGATAACATTTCATGCATCAATTAGCTTCTGCATAACCTGGAACCAGGTGAGGAAATGGGTTTGAGAAAGTGTTTAGTAAAGAAAACACTGTGACATGAATACATACATGAAGATAAGTTTATATTTATTTATAAGTTTAGCTTTAGACAAGCTAAGGTCACACAAAATGTGAGCAATTTGTCTTGTAGATTTTCATGTTGGTTAAAAATGATTTCTTGATGTAAAAAAACATAAAACAGAGATAAAAAAAGATAGTAAATTAAACCACTGAAACATTGCTTAGCATGCAAGCACACAAATATGATCATGTTGCATCACTGGCTAACTCGGGGATGTCAAACTCCAGTCCTGGAGGGTCGCTGACCTACAGGTTTTACATGTTTCCCTGCTTCGGCACGCCTGACTGAAGTTAATAGGTTATTGTGTAGAACTTAACAACAAGTCAATGGATCCATTTAATTTGAAACAGGTGTGTTAGAAAGATGTAAAACCTGCATGACAGTGGCCTTCCAGGACCAGAATTTCAGATACCTGGACTAAGGCCCAATCCCATTTCACCCCTTGGCCCTACCACTTGGCCCTACCCCTCCGCTTTGCACATTCGCATGTAGGGGTAAGGTTTGCCAATTCCTTTTAGGACCGAGGGGTAGGGGCAAGTGGCAAGGCTATATGCCCCTTCAAATGAAGATTTTTCAGGAGCTCACTTCAAACGAAGGGGAATGAAAAATCTCCCAGAACGGTTGCAACCAAGTCCAAAGAAACAACGTTTTAAAATGCATGACAACCGTTGTATTTTTTTTAGTTTGAACACTTTTTCAATGTGTAATGGTCATTTTTCTTCATAAAATGCACACAAAAAAAATTGCTAACTAGCGTAGTGCTAGTACTACGTTGAGGCTTCAGTAACGTTAACGTTAGCCTGCTGAACACTACCGGTGTTCTGTAGCAGGCAGCCCTCATAATCTACAGAAATAACTTTATCTATAAAAGCTTCAGCAACCTCGGTGCTGCTCTTCAGGACATTTAGGGATTCATGGGGTTCAACATATGTGGTAGTAATATGCACAAATCGGATGTAACGTTAACATTTGCCTGGTAATGTCAAAAAAAGATGCCAATAGCACACGCAAAAGAGATCACCACAGCCGTAGCGGCATGATTTCTCAAGATTTCCACCAACAGCTTGTTGCATCTGCTCAAGTAAAAGCCAGCGGTGACTACCGATGACATATGCGATTGTTGAAGGGGGGTCCTAACTTGTACGGGTTAACTGTAGGGGAAGGAAGAAGGGGAAGAGGTAAAAAAGAGAAATGGGATCGGGCCTAAATGTATCCTGCAACCGTGAGCAACAAACCCACAAGGAACAAGGCAGCAGCAGCCCCAGGTTTTGTGGGGTTTATGTATTTTTGTACCAGAGCTTCCACGCCAACCCATCATCTTCAACACACACTTGAATTATTACGGATGTAAAAGCGTCACCGCTCTGGGCTCGTTTTCATCTTTGAACTGCTTGGTCGCTCTTAGATCGATGACCTGAGAATCAAAGTGGTGGAATTGGCTGGAGTGAAGAAGCCCGCCCTGAAGAAGGTGCGTATGTCTGCTGACGCCATGCTCAAAGCTCTGCTGGGCTCCAAACATACAGTCAACATGGACCTGAGGGCCAACCTGAAGCAGGTCAAGAAGGAGGTGAAGGAGGAGGTGAGTGTCTGCAAGAAGATTGGCAGCTGCTCTACAGGAGAAGTGATGTGTTAGTGTTTCACTGACCGTGGGTGTGTTTGTATCCTGCAGCCGGCAGAGGCAGTTGGCGACTGGCGCAAGAACATCGAGGACAAGGCCGACAGGAAGAAGATGTTTGAGACCTCCTAAAGAGCTTAACTCCGCTCCTGCTCCTGGCTGGGCACCTTTTTCTTGGAATTTATGGAATTTTTTCATTGAAGTGAAATACCTTTTTTCTTTCATTAAATCTGCAAGTTTCAGCCTGCTTAGTTACTGTACAGCTGTATTGGCTGTAGCTGAGGAGGTAGAGGGACCAACCACCAGTCGGTAAGATGGTGGTTTGATCCCCAGCTCCCCCAGTCTACCCCCATGTTGTCCCTGATATGTTCCTTACCTGTACGTCGCTAAATGAATAAATGTAACAGTGTAGACTCTCACTGTTATTCATGCTAATGTTAGCTTCTGACAACTTCCTGCTCCAAGTCTTTTTTAATAAATGTGTTCTGTTTCCTAAATCTACTGTCATGAGATATTTTGTCTTTGACTCAGTGATGCACATCACTGCAAACCAAGAGCATGACTGCCTGAGCTCATTTAACCCGGCCATATTTTCTCCATTAAATTTGCTTCTTTTTTTTTTGTCAAACTTTAAAACTTTAGATTATTCTTAATGAGTTTTATGAGGAAAATATTCTGCAAGTTGATTTTATCTCTCTGAAGAGTCATGATGCTGCTGATCAGAACTTTACAGAGTTCTGTTTGGAGGTCGGCTCAGATGTAAAGTCCTGCTGGGCTCCTTGTAGTGCTGTGCACATCAGTGAGGAATAAGACACAATATCCTTGTTTCTTCCAGCAGCTTCCATATTTGATTCGTTGAAAACTAAATGTAACGTCAGCCAGAAAACTTTTTCCATGACATAATAAGAAAACCTTGAAACTATATTTTACTGTTTCTTTTCATCAGACAAGTTTAGGCAGTCGATGTTTGTTTTTACATGTTTCGACTGACTCAGAAGCATCATCTGACCTCTGTGACGTGTCAATTGTTGACGATTATTCCATGGCCTTCTGATCTCTGATGGTCTTCTGATCTCTGCTGCCTCCATTACACATTGTTTGTGTTTGTTTGTCTCTGCTCTAATGATTTTAGCGCTGTCCCAGTCCATGTTGTGGATATTTATTTTGAAATGGCTCCATATGGCTAATTTTAAGGATGTTTTCATACTGGTGCTGTTTGGTCTACTTAAAACTAACCTCATCAATATCGCCCCTTGGTGAGCAAATGTTGAGAGGGGGCATGACATTCTTCACTCAAATGAGCCGAGTCCCCCTGACTCTCCTGGTGTGAATGCACTCTTAGACTCATTCTTCTACTTTTTCTTTTCGAGTTCTGCTGAACCGTCTCGCTGTGTCCTTTGCTTTCTGGTGTTATTTTTGTAGTGTTAAATTAATTTCCTGTTTCTCCCACATGTGTTTTATAGCATGATTTCCAGATTTTGTATATTATGTTGCATTTGTCAGCATGTTTTTATTCCTGTCTTCTTTTAATGTGTGTTTACTGCTGTTGAAACATGTTGAGGTAAAAGCAAACATCTACCTAAATTTTGTCTGTTTGATGTATCTTGACTGGAGCAGGTGATGTGGATGGCTTTGCAGAAAAAAGGTCTCTGGACAACGACTTTATAATAAAAAGGTTTATTATGAAAATTCAGTCAACAAAACAGAGAAACAGTAAAATATATTAAAATAAAGAAGACAAAATGAACCTATATGAGCTAAATGTTGTAACGGATCAAATATAGACAAAATAATCAGATTAACTTTCTGCAAAAGAAAATTTCAACACACAGTCTACCACATCTTGTTTTGGTGCTAAAAGTCTGTAATTCAGGCATGAAACTGAGCAGGATTGTCCAACTGAAACAACTTTTACTGAAACTAAACCTGCATGGTGGTGTTGGGTAAATCACATGCTGACTCCATGTCAACATCTTCTGGTGTCCGAATGCTGCAGCTCACACGAAACTCTTGAATAACTCTGATGTTAGCTCTGAGTTTAACGATGACATTCATGATGTAGCAGCTAGCTATTACTGTGTGAAGCTAACACAAGTCATGCGATCAGGAAGCTTTTTACTGGAGTTTTTGGCAATATTTTGTTGTTTTTCTTGCAAAATTGTTTCTCCCAAGTGAAGACTGACTACATGACATCTCTGTGTCTGTGCTTGGCCAAATCTGGTTTGATATGATTGATACACCCAGTCTGTGTAGACAGGGACTGGAAATGTTGAGAACATTTTTTTAAACTTTTTTTTGACTCGCTCATCTTAATGCTGCCACATAATGTTTATAAATATTAACTTTAGCAGGGATATAGATTTGGTTACACTTCTGGAGAGCTGTCATGTTGTTTATCTTTATAAATATCTGTTATGCAGAAAAACTAATCAATATATATTACCGTTGACAACAAAACTCAGGGTATAAGAATGAGTTCAGAATGAAAAATACAACCAGACTGAAACTTTTTTGTCAGGATGGCAAATCTTCTTCTCAAATATTTTAGTTTTGCACAAAAAGAAGAAAAAAAAGATTAATGTACTAAAACGCGTTGACTTTTTTATGAACACTTTACAGTCTTCAAGCAAAAATGTGTAAAAACGAACAAATATTTGGCAAAAAGCAGATCATAATGGTACACAGTAATAAGCACATATGAATGCTTATTTAGAAAGTCTGGAAAAAAAGGGTAAAACCCACATTCAAAAAACAGTCTGATTACGTTTACATGACATGAAAAGTGTTTGAATAATTATCTGTCAGATTTAAGGTGGTGCGTTGTTCCCTTCTCCGTCTCAGCCTGGCTCATGTCATGTGACTGATCAGCTGGAGTTTCTGTAACAGCTGAGATGTTTAAAAACACCACATGGTGTCAGCAAAGGACTAACAGACCTCTCACTGTCTGTAGTTAGTGTTCCTGTTGACAGTTATGGTCATTTATCCTGGTCCAGATGTGACCTGAACAAAGTTTCACAGATTAGACACAAAACATGTGTTTCTGAAAAGATTTTGTAACAAGAAGTTTGCATTTTTGTTCATTATGATTCAAAAACATGGGTATAAATGATGATTTCTGTCTGATTCTACATGACCAAACAGAACATGAGATAACTTTTCATGCTCTAAAGTTACTCTCATGTAATTGGCATTTTTTAGGTGCATTAATGTAATTTGCTCCCACAATCCTAATTAAAACTGATTTAAATTAACTTTCCAGTCACATAAACAGGTGAGTGGCATCAGTTTTAATATTTTCAGATAAAATATTTAAGTTTTTTATTCAACCTCTGCTTTTGTCATGTTTTCAGAAGCTGTGAATCCAACAGGTGTCATGGCCAGGAGATACAGAGTAAGGTAAGCCCACAGTCTGGTTGTCAGCTGTTATGGATGGTGTGATTAGATGATGGAAAACCTCTCAGCACAGCATCAATCTGTGTGTTAATTGCTACCAGACATGAATTTCTGTGATCTTTAGTTTTGGAGATTTGCTGCGGCAAGTTGTGTTTAAAAGGTTATCTTTGGTATTGTAACATATACAAAGTGAAAGCATCACTCAACAAAAGCTGGACGGATTGTCAGATTAATCAGTAAAATAGAATAGAATTTCAAAAGTTTAGAGAAAATGAAATTTTTAATCCTGAAATTTGAATTTAACAAGATCTTTGTCAACTTCTCCATACGTCTCTCTGGTTCATCCAATCATGTTTGATCATCATGATGACTGAGGACAGAAAAGCTAAATGTGCAGTCTAGTTTGAGAGAATGTGTTCAGGGTTTGTAAAGGACCCATGTCTTGGTTTTCCATGTTTTCTGTTTTATCTAAAGTGTTAAAGCATCTTAAACGTAACCAAAAGCTAAAAAACAAACAATTAATTATCATGACCATTTAGATTTACAAAATTCTCACTATACCTGGCCACTATTATTTTAAATATGTTATTCATTTTCATTTATTTAATTTCATTCATTCATGTACCACGGGTGGTCCATGGTCCATGGGGTGTAGTCAGGAAACCACTAGCTACTAGCAAGTGTGAACCGACTTGAATGAGACCACCTGCAGTTTTCAACTTGGAAACTATGTCTGCGTGAGGGGGAAATCACATTCTTGTCACTCAGCCATCCGGAGTGATCTCCTTCTCCGACTGGAAAGGTCTGCAGGTTAGATTAGAGCGCTGTGACAGAAATTGTATGTGTTTTATTTCCGATACTGCTTTATACTTGCCTGTCTTCATCTGAAGCATGACTTGTTTCCAACTGTGAACAGAGAAACCAGACACTTCTTACCCAGCGTTAAAGACCTAGCAGAACTTTCTGATGGTACATTTGTTCACTGTATCTGGAGTATTGGGAGTCTCCATTCGTTCTTTCTACAGCTGCTCAGGAACAGAAACCTGTTGGCATTTACCAACCACCACCCTCCACGCTTCACAAACTGTGTACAAAGAAAAGTCAGCAGCAGTTTAACCTTAGGTAGCTGCGGAGGAGTGTGTAAACATCATTACCTTTCTAGATCTTTACAGCAGGCGTTTCCTTCCTCAGCTGGTATTTAACTACAAACATCTGCAGCTGTTAACATGGAGTTTACATCGATATAAATACAGTGAGGTACTGTAATCTTTGTTGTGGTGGTTCATTGAGATGGATCTGAGCTGATGTTGGGATTCAAAACACAGTGTTTGTGAAATAATTCTGCGGTAATTTAGTGTGTATTCACGGGTCCCCATCCTTTGCCTGGACACTCTGCAATTTGAGCAATCAGACGTGTTGTGGAAGTGATGGCATCAAGAGAGGAAAGTTGTACCTAGGTGCAAAGTTAATCTAGGAAGATTATGACTGAATTGACTGGAAGTGATCATGTCAGGTTCACTTTAATAAAAGGATCTTCCAGCATTGGACTTTCTTCTGTTTGTGAAGCTAATTTCTGGGTTGATTGAGCCACTCTAGACCCAAAGTATCTTATGATTAATGTGGTTAATGTGATGTAGTCATGGTGACTTGTGACCACATTTTAAGTTGGATCAAAGTCTTGTATGTCTCCTGCTTCATTCAGTCAGCCTGAGCCGGTCCACGGAGGACTGGTCATTATTTCCAACTGACCAGATGTCAATTGATGAAAAATTTTTGAGCTTTGTGGTCAAAGGATGAAGGTATTACAGGAACTCATTGATTAGATTGGTCCCAGGGTCGTCTATGGCCAGAGGAAGCCCCCAGCACAGCCCATATATACCCCACAGATTTCACTGGTTAATCGTGACTCATTGCTGTCTCCCAGTTCCTCCTCGTTTTCACTTTGTAGGTGAGAAACTCTTTTTATTTGTGTGTTAATGGATGAAGTGAGGGATAAGCTCAGTGTTAGAATACTTGCAGAGACTGATGTCTGATGTCATTTAGACAGGAAATTTTCTAACTCAATTTACAAAAAAGGGGGGAAAAAAAGAGCTATTTCTTCATGTAATCTGTAATCTTAGAAAAACAGTGTCAGCATCTTTACCAGTCAACTGACAGGCAGAAGAGAAAGGAAACCTAGAAATAATCTCAATCCGCAGATTCATTGCATGAGTTAAACTCATGGAAAGAACAGTCAGCAGAAGTACGACAGGATGATTAAACTGCTGCAGTTTGAGTCAAAATCTTTTACAAAAATCTTAAACAAAAATCCCTGAAAATATAAAAAAGTCTGGTTCAGAAATCTTTCCAGGATGAAGGTTATCGTGTGATTTCACGTCTCAGATCAGTTAATCTGTTTTACACCTCTGTGAGTGAGCTCATCATTGATGTCTGACCCTTAGTTAAGATTAGCTGTAGGCTCAGGACACCCAAGGTAGGTAGGTAGGTAGGTCTCTGGTTCAGTCTGATAACGGATTCAGAGTAAGTTCAAATCAGATATTGATGGGTTTTAATTAAATCATTTAACATCTTCTGCAGATGAAAGTGGTTTCCAACATCCTAACAAGTGCTGATAAACCAGCTCAGATAGAACATTAAACTGGTATCTGCAGCAGTCTGACCTTCAGATGATGCCTGCGGCTGGAAGTCATCTTCTTTCCCTTTTTATTAACACAAATGTGACTAGATAGATAGATAGATAGATAGATAGATAGATAGATAGATAGATAGATAGATAGATAGATAGATAGATAGAT
>JAOXYM010000010.1:1485108-1495463 GCA_028567055.1 Leptatherina wallacei | reverse complement strand
AACAAACTCCCAGAAACCTGCAGGTCTGCTGAGACTCTCAGCAGTTTTACATCAGGGTTAAAAACTTTTCTATTTGCCGCCTTTTATGAAAACAAGTTGTATATCTTATTTTCTCTGAGGGTTTCTTTACTTATGTTCTTTATTATTTTGTTAATTCATTTTTGTTTTTAATACTTCTTAATGCTTTTTCTGCACCCCGCAGTGATGCTTCTAATGTTTTATGTAAAACACCTTGAATTGTCCTGTACATGGAATGTGCTATACAAATAAACTTGCCTTGCCTTGCCTAGTTTAATTTATTTAGTTCTTTGAACCAGACCAGACCAGAGCAGCATTGATCACAGAGGAAAATGTGCTTTGTACTAGATTCTAGCCCTCAGCTCATTTCTATCTGCAGTCCCTAAAACATGGAAATACATTACACATAAAAAGATACAAAGATAATAGTAAAAAAAAGTACATTGCATAAGGAATAGTAGCGAAAATTAAAAAAAAAAAAAAACATTACTAGGAGTAGTTATAAAAGTGAACATAAGTCTACAATATTGAACTCCTCGCCCACCATACGTTCCTCATTGTCCCATATGTAGATACAAAAAGTATTACAGGCTGGGATATTTGCACTTTTTTTCTATTCCTTTATTCCTGGCCAAGGGAAACATGACAAGCTGACATGTCTGTTTCGGTGCAGAATGTTTAGAAGTGTAGTGATCCCTCTCACATACTTCCGCTGATGTGATATGTCTCATGGGACATATAACAGAAGAGATAGAGACTATAAAACAATTTGTGAGCATTTGTCTCTTATTAGTGTTGTGAGCAATTCTCTTGTGAGCAAATATCTTTGTGAACAAATGTCTGGGCACCGTTATGATAATTACCAAGCGATCCGTTACCCACAGTTATCTCTCACAATGACAGGGACATTGGATTGGGAAAATGTAGCAGAGGAACAAATGTTTTGATAACTCAGGTTCTTGGAAACATTCTGGTCCACACTCCAGACCACCTGGTGGCAGTGAAGTTTATTCCTCCAAAAGGGGCATGGTAAAGTTTGAGAACCACCAGCTTGATGCATGCCAAGAATTTCACCCTTCTTAAACAGACTAACATCTTTCCTAATAGTTGTTTAAGAATCAAGAAGTTACTCATTGCATCAACTGGGGTTAAATGATTTGTTTCCAGCTGAAAGATAATAACCAATTGCAGTAATTATCTAATAGGAGGCTTGTACCTATTGAATCCAGTCCTTAGTTAAATCCAGGTGGCGACTTTATTTTTGGCCTTTTATTTTATGTTCCTTTTTAGGTAATATATTTTTCTATCTGTATAAGGCCTCCTTTCATGTAAGATTATTGAACTGTATTTCATTTGAATAAATTGTTCAGATGAAAAAGTATTTTGGTCTGAAACATGACTTGTGTCCTGCATGCTTGTGTGTAATTCTTGTGACACAGTGTGAGTCCTGATCATTTTGAGTGTGAATTCACAAATCTGAAATTATTCTAATAAATGTTGAATGCTATAACAATCATCAAGGACAGTTTATAAACAGTTCTGCAATATATTACAGAGATTGTATTCTTTTTCGCTTGGTGAACCTCATAAACTAACAGCTATATGTTTACATTCATTTTGCATACTGTAATTTGTTATTTTACATGATCCTTCTCTAAGAAAACTGATCAAAACGATGACCTAGGAGAGAATTAAATATGAAGGAAAATGGAAGCATAGAAGCGGCAAAGGATCAGAAACCAAGTTAATGAAGATATTTTTCTTCTTCACTGATTGTCACAGATGAAACCTATAACAAAGGTAAACTCAGTATTTTTGCTTTACAAATGTAAAGTGTAGTGAGGAGAACATTAACAGTAATGTTGGCTCTTTGAGAGGTCAGAGTTCAGGGAGGGAATATGTCTTACTCATCCCTCTGAAAAATGATCCTGGTAATTTTAGACTGGAGCTGCTGGAAGATGAGATATTGTGATGGTGACATGTGTAAATCATCTAAAAATAATTGGGATAATAAAGACAAAACACAAATATTTTACCCCCCAATCTGATGAGTCCAGGACTGGAAATATCTCTGAAACACACTTCACCCAACATCAAGGTCAGATGTAAGGGGAATAAGAACCTCTGAGGATGTCACACTGTTCCCATGCAGCAAAGCAAAAATCCTGGTGACAAGATTATGTTAAAGAAGTCTTTTAAATGCCTTTTTCTTTTGAAGACATACTTGATCTTATTCTTTAAATGTAAAGGTTGAAGGTCTCCATCGGTACAGGAGATACTGGAGCACTGGAAATGAAAGTAAAGATGATAATGCCGTCCCACAATTCCTTGTAGCAGCAGCGTGGCAGAAGTTATCCTCTTGACATCTTTCCTTGACTTTGTGATGTTTTCTGACAAAGAAAAAGTGTTGATAGATAGGAGGTCATTTTTGACTTCTTGACACAAGTCCATGTCTACTCCTGTCCATATCAGAGACAAATAAATGAGAGACAGTGTGTTCCTGTCCATATCAGAGACATGGATGAGAGACGGTTTGTTCCTCTCAGACCTGCTCTGTTGATGAGGTTTGCTGTTGACGGCCAGCAGGGGGCGCAACTGTTCTGTTTTTCTGCTCTGAGCAGAAGCCCAGTGAGGAATAAACCCTGATTCTCAGTGAACTCAGCTTCTGAATATAAGCTGATATCTATTTAAGTCTTAGATTTTTCCAGACTCTTTGTATATTTATCATTTTTAATTGCACATTTTTGAAAATGTCAGTTTTATATTTATTTGCTTTAAACTGGTGGTTGAAGTCACTGAGTTTGGTGCTTTTTCTTGATCAGGTATCTCCTGTTTTTTAAACTCAGAGGCAAATGAAGTCTGTGGTTAGAATAATCTTCCTCTGGCAGGATGAGATGTAACTGCCTTTGAGCTAAAGCTTAAAGTTTTATACATATGAATATGAAACTTGAATGCTGAAAGATCAGAGATAAGTTCCCTTTAGTTATGCTGCTTTAGACGAATCCAGCAGCTATATTATATGTTGTGCGATCTTGCAGCTGCACCGTTACTGTAGTGTCTTAATGAGCTTGTATCTGCTAAAGCCAACATGAACAGCAAAATGGAAATCTGCACTGATGACATTAGACAGTGGGCCACAGATACTGATAAGGGTATTTGAAATTCATTAGAAGGATAACCCCTTGAGACGCATCATCTCATTTTCGAGGGGGTCCTCAACACAGACAAACTATTGTACAGATAACAAAAAAATAGAATACATAAAACAATGACAATTAAGACTGTTTACACCAACAGACAAAAAAACCATACAAACAAAACAACATCAACAAAAGAAAAGGGAAAGAAAAAAAAGCTCTCCAAGTCTGCTCGTCCCCTGTAAACCAGCTTCTCCAGTACAGATGAAATACAAACACCACATATGGTATAAAAATTCACAGAAACTTAATTGAATAATATCAGGAGCATTACCATGCATCATCAACTGTAATTTAAGTTACCTCAACAGTGTAATGAGATGCAGCAATATGAAAAAAAAAATGAAAATAAATGAATATCAGAAAAAGGAACAGGCCGTTTGAAAATAAGTACATATATTTCCTAAAGATGTGTTCTGAGGTGATGGATCTAATTACTGCCTAGTTTCTCCCGGCACGAATGGAAAACATGGCGGACATTCCTTCCATTTCCGGTGAAAATTGCTATATTTTAAGATAGATTGTGGCTTTAGATTCGTTTTGATAACTTTTTTAGCGACAAATCTACATTTTATTTTCATAGTATTCATTCAGTTTATGTATACAATTTGGAGTTTCTTCGCTTTGATATGCATTCTCTCTGGTGTGTCAACAAAATTGTGGGTATAATACCATAGACATATATGTCTATGTATAATACTGTACGTTCTTAGTTGTTGCTACGGTGGTTGCTAAGGACGCCATCAACAATGGACCGGAAGGATGTTATGTCTCATCACAGATCAAGTTGCTCAATCTAGTTTGATCTTTTGTTTATTTATCTATTTCATTGAGTTGTTTGTGTATTTATTTATTGATTTGATTGATTTAGTCTTTTTATTATTTCTTTTACATTTGAATGAATTTCTACACTACTAGGGACAAAAGTGTAATAATGAGCTTTAAATAAGGTTCCGTTATCTATGTCATTTTATTGTTGTTGTTATCATCATTAATATTATTATTATCATTATTATCATTTGTTAATGTAAGATCAACCTGACAACAACGTATATCTTAAGGGTGTTGAATCATAAACCTTATTAATAGAGAAAACAAACGGCGATAAGAATATAGAAAAATATAGAAAAATTTAATTAAATAAAAAAAGAATAAAATGAGAAGTTATGCATAACTCGAAGAAGTTATGTGATCTAGAAGCGGTCCCATGCCGGTGGAGAAAATAGTCCCTCAGACCAGCACACCTTGGATTTTCTCCAAACTCTCCTCCCTGTTGGATGTGGCCCAACAATCCTCACCAGGGAGCCACCCAGGAGGCAAACTAACTAGATGTTACCATTTGTTGCTTTTCTGAGAAATGTTTGTTTTTTACTTTCTCTTCTTCCTATTGTCTTCTCTTGGTGTCAATCGTAGTCATGTGGAAACTGAAAAATTACCGAACATTTTGCCAGAGTGTCTTATTAAACCCATATTTTCACTTTGTCTCACCATAGATAATTTAGTTACTGAATAATTACCAATTCAGCTGTACAATATATTTGAAATATGAAGCAATCGTGTCATTTCAAACCCTGTGACGAACAGAAAACCAGTACTAGGTTGCAGCCATTTTATTCAATAAAAGATTATGTATGTAAAATAAACTATCACATTCACCCTTTTATTCAAATATATAATCTAGAAGTAGCATAAAAACTTGTTCAGCTTAATTGAGCAGGATATTTGAGACACAAAACAGATGTTTATTTTCCAACCAAACATAAACAGATGTTAATGTTTATTTGTTCAAGAGTCAAGAGAAAACTACCATCATGGCGCTGTTTTTTGTTCAGTTGCATGTTGCAGCTATAAGTTGTAGTTCTTACATAATATGAGAATTTTGAATGACATCTAAAGTTCAAAATATTGAATTGACAATATATCGGGATGGGGTGTTAAAGCAACGGTGAATGAACTGTGGATTCTGATTTTAATAATGTAATTGTTAAATGGGTGAAAATGTATTTTATTCATATTAGACAGTGCCCCAAGTTGGACAGCTCAGGTCCAGAGCTCTTTATAACAGCTGTTCTCATGTCTTCATCCCATCTTGTTGTTTGTTGCTTGTTGTTTCAATGCTGCTGATCAGCGATGTGGATAAATGATAACGCTCCACTGTACCATATGAATGGACTGGTAACCATATCATTTCAGGTCTCTACAATTTTCTTGAGAGACCTGAAAGAATGTATGTCGAAACAAAGAATCTACGAATTGTATACATAAACTGAATGGATACTATGAAAATAAAGTGTAGATTTGTTGCTAGAAAAGTCATCAAGATGAAGGTAAAGTCATAATCTATTTTAAAATATAGCAATTTTCACTGAAAATGGAAGGAATGTCCGCCGTGTTTTTCATTCATGCTGGGAGAAACTCGGCAGTCACGAGACCTAAAGTATGCCCATAGAAATGACTGGGCATACATACATGTACAATTTCAGAGGCCTTTATTGTGCAATGGCTACATAGACCAACGTAGGTATTACATGATTTGGAGTGAGACTGGGCTGGACATAATCAGACAAATCCTTTGTTAAACGGTATTTTCCCCATGCCTTATCTCTTGATCCAGGGCAAATGTCTCCCCTTGACTTTTATTGCTTTCCAGGGTGCATGTTTATCAACGATTTTAGTTAGTTCTGTGTAGAAGTAGTTCCATGCTTCTTAAGGAATAAGGAATTAATTTAAATCTATGCCAATTTATATTAATTATATCTTGAATAAAAGTCTCTAGATTTATATTTTTGGATTGTCTCAGGTTGATTAGCTTTGGAGGAAGATGCAGTATTTTTATTTTCCAGACACAATAAATCATGGAGTGCTCACCAAATGATTCTAGTTTTACACGAGAAGAAACGATTCTGTCTGGATGTGAGACTAAAATGATCAGTACGATGATCTATGGAATTGATAGAAGAAATGATGCACCTGGTAGATTCTGCTGGAGCATTTGGTGGTCTATAGATATTTCCTATAGTTAGGTTTTTATTTTCATGAAAAATTATTTTGACAAATAGACTTTCAAAATGTACGGGATTCTCTTGGTATTACTAGCTTTGAGACCAGGCTAAAAGAAATGTATGTTGCAACACCTCCACCTCAAGAGATCCTATCAGCTCTATACAAAACATAATTATCGAGTTTAATATCATCATCTGTTATATCACTCTTCAGCCAGGTCTCAGAGAGAGTAATTACACTAGGTTTATTATATGTGTATTTATCTTGAGATCTTAAAGTTATTATGTTATTCTGTAATAGTCTGACATTAACAGACTGGTTTGATGGCACACCAACATCTATTGTGTGCATTTCTGGAGCTGTCCCTGCCCAGCTGAGAAACAGCACTATAGGGCTGGGCAATACTGCAAAATTTGGTAATGATCCGATACCAGGCAAATCCAGGGCAAATATTGCATACACCGATGCCGATACCGATCCTTTTTGCTTGAAATTTCTCAGTCATTTAAAGATTTTGCCTTTAATTGTTGATAATGATAAAACATTTGTCTTCAACATTGTCAAATAAAAAATAAACAAACTGAATGGCAGAGAAATTAAGCTTTTTGTTTGTAAACAATGTAAAATTATATCAACAATGTAACAATATAATAAAATAATTCTGTTATTCCCTTTTATCACAGAACTGTTTGAGAAAAGTAAAGTTAAAACTGCATATTACTACTACTGATTGCCTTTCATTCACATTCTTTGGCTTTTTCCCTACACTGCCCTCTGTAAGAAAAATATTGATCTCATCATGCTGGTATCGAACAATACCGATACTAGTCTTGTTATCGATACTTTCGACATTTGCATCAATCCGGCGAACCCTACCGCACAACTATTTCATCCAGGACACCATGTGATGTTGCAGCCTAGTTTTGCTGCACACACTGTTTCACACACTAGCAAACAGAATACTTGCTGATTCAGCAAAGAAACGCAAGAAGACATTATCGAAGGAAGAGAGGAAATGAAAGAGAGAAAGAGACAGAACAAAAGATAATACAATAGACAAGATAAGACCCGGATTTCAACTTCCGGCTCGGGTCAGAGTGAGATTTGAGAATATGGCGGAAAAGAGGATTTTTGTAATTTATGCATTCGTCATTTGCGCATGCTCGTAACTACCCATGAAGGGCTGGAGGTTTGAACGTACATTGAAATCACCACAGAGACTCGTCTTTACCAGGAAATAAACAACAATGGCAAATACTTGTTGTGTGTTTGACTGTTTCAGTCAAATAGGAGACAATTCACGTAAACGGGGAATACGTTTTCATCAGTTTCCTCTGTAGAAACACCAGTGAGCAGCCTGGATTCGTGTGGTTGGCTGCACAAACTGGAAGCTGAAGTCCTGGGACCGGTTATGCAGTGCTCATTTTGTCTGTGGACACGTCTGATGACAAGAAAAACACGGACTATCGCCCGCAGGGCTCTAGACTAACTTTTTGCATTGGTTGCACTGGTGTGCCTAACTTTTTAATTTGGGTGCACCAGCAAAAACTTTAAGTGTGCACCCCAATTTTTAATGCATCGCTCTAAGCAGCTCACTTTATTGATCGTCTTTTGATAATTTCACATAGACATTCATGGTTATTTAATCATGATAAATGTTCAAATTCTGAGTTGCTTCTTCCCTGACATCTGAGACAAATGCAGTGATTATTGTGCATTTAAAGATATAAAACAGAAATAGATATTACAATTTGACAACTAGATATAGGCAACGTTTAAAATCTTTAAACAACAATATAAACTAAAATGTGCGCACTAATTTTAGAATAAAGTGTTGTCAAACCCAATAAACTGATGCCAAAATATATAATATATGATTCTGTAACTTAAATCATAAATAAAGATAACAGAAACAAATGTGTATGATTACCACAAATGTGTGGCTGTAGATGCAGCCATCACAGACATGTAGTATTTTTCCGGTGCAGCACTGTCCTATGATTTCTCAGCGTGAGAAATGCTACCTGTGAGCATGTGAACAAGCCGAAATGCTTGTGTCTCACGCCCAATGCGTGAGAGTTGAGAGCACTGTAAGACAGTGTTTTACTGGCTGGAGAAAGCTCACATTATAGGTAGGATGCAAGATGGGTGCTGAATTATCTGGCCATATGGGTGCATCACTGAGAAGATTGCAAGTTCTGTAGTGCATCTTTAATGTGAACTGTGATTCATCTGACAGACCTGACAATCCATACTGAAATATAAAACACTAATCTGGTTTTAATAAGTTATCACGAGTTAGTGAAGAAATAGTTTCAAACTTTTGCAAAGACTGTCAGTTCTTCAGTTTTTCTTTAGGCTGCAGGACATCGCTGTACGTGATCTGTTTGCGTGAATGACTGAATACATTTTATTTCTGGCCACAACATTGCCCTAAAAAGAGCAAAATAACATTATAATTTCATAAAATCTCCCAAATTAGTCATTTACTCTCAGCTATACTGCAGCCCTTTGTCTCTTAGTCCATTAACATTAACTAGCATGACAAATGCTACCCGTTGCTGCCTATGCTCTCTGCATGACGCTCTGTCCACAAAGGCAATCTTTATGAAGTAAAGGTCTGTGTCAAGGCTGGTGGCTGTCCTTCCTGGTTCTGATGGAAATTTTCCTTCCTGTTAAAAGGGAGATTTTTATATCCACTGATTCTGCATCTCTCCACAGGCAGATGGACTAACCCAGGCTGTGAAGTCATTCAGTGTTGCTAAGTTGAGGCTGCTGGAGGCCATCATAAAAGTTCACAGAGCACTGTAACATTTAATGCCTGCTTAAAATCTCATTAACTTTCTCCTGTTTGTCCTGAATTCCATATGGTTTCACTTTCAGCACAACAGAGCTCACATGGGATGCAATAACTCTGTTTCCTCCCTCCTTTTACATTTGTTGAGTCACAGACTCAGACACCAGTTTTCTTTTCTGGACAGATAAAATTTTATTTCTTTTATAAATCCTACATCCAGGCGCCTGCAGTCTGTTGAAGTTGATTTCATTCTCTGGTCATATAATCTGTTTTACTCAGAGATTAAGTAAACTTTCTGCTCTCTTCATGTGATATGCACTTATATATCACTGTTGCCGTCATTGCAGAGATATCTCACTCTAACTCAGGATAATAAAGAATCAGGTCAGTGTTTCAGATAGAGGAAGATAGTGTGATTACTAACAGTTGTTTGTGTATATGCTGAGATCTTCATTTATTGGTGTTATAAATGATGACAGAGAGAAAATTCTTACAAACAGCAAAAAAAGGCACTCTGTGATGTAACGCTCTCTAATTTATCAGCCTAATAAAACTCTGAAGACAGTTTGTTTGGTTTGAGACTCATTCATTTTGACTTTATTTGGTAATAATGAATATTTCCTACATAAGTCCAAACTCTACTGTACGAGGACAGGTTTGGATGGTTTCAGCTCTTGTGAATCAGACAACAAATATACAAATTACATTATTTCATAACATCAGTCATTAGATAGTAGAAATAAGAAAAAAAAAAAGAAAGAAAACAGAAGAAAAAAGAAATGTCATCTCTGCATACTAGTGTCGTTTCCATAGGGGCCTTATGCAATATGCTTTTTGGGGGGCTCTAGTTTGTTAACTATAATGGAAAGATGCCTAATCCCATATGATCTAAAAACTTGCAATAATCTATTGCACTTCACGTGGATGTAATTAGAGGGGTCCTCTGATGTTAGCATGACCAGGGTGGCACTGGCCATCCCTGAAATCTGGTTGGACCTCAGGTGATTGACAGGTCACTGGAGGAGGACTCAACTCATCTTTATTTATAAAGCGCTTTAAAACAACCTCAGCTGACACAAAGTCCTGTACAAAGTAAACACAGAAACACAAAGAAATAAAACAATTAACACTGAAAATAAATTTAAAAAAAAATGATAATAAAATTATTGCTTTATTGTTTTTAAACATTTTAAAACAATAAACCAATTTTAAAAAGAATAAAAACAAAAACTATTTAAAACAAATAAAACCAATAATCAAACGAACCATAAAACACCAAAACAGAAGCAGAGTCTCATGCCGGGTTGAAAGCCAAGGAATAAAAATGGGTTTTAAGACGA